>PYSR01000073.1:0-165481 GCA_003049425.1 Magnaporthiopsis incrustans
AGAGAGAGAGAGAGAGAGAGAGAGAGAGAGTCCAAGCTACGTAGCTCCGCGGTTGCGAGGTCAGCCAGAAGGCAGGCATACCAGGCCCCTCCGTGAAGATCTCGAGGTGCGTGCGAGTGATCGGCGGCGTCTGCATATAAATCAGGGCAGTCCCATTGCGTGAGCGCACGCCAAGCCGGCCCCGCCGAGGCCCCGGCCGTCGTTGCAATCCCGGCCAGCTGAGGCGTCGCCCGCCCGCCCCTGGCTTCACCAGTATTAAACGAAGTCAGTCTGTCGCAAGCAATACGCGGGCAGGGGGCCTAGAACGGGGAGCCCCTCCGAAATCCCTGCCTGCCATCCTTCTGATGACGCCTACCTGTCCATTGTCCCGTCATCTTACGCACCACCACTCATCGGTGCTTGATTACGGAGACTGGCCGGACACTGGCTCGCCGAGACCCCGGCATCTTTGAATCCATTTATCTTGTAGACGACGACACCTATTGCGCGCCCCAGGCCGTGAAACGCTGTCTTCCCAGTTCATTGACTGCACAACGCGTTTGATGACGTCTGCTTGTGCTGGCCGAGGTTCAGGTCGGTCTCATCCGAACCGTCCCTTGCGTAGTAGTTCCCATCAGGCCCAGGGTTCATCCCGCCTGGCAGGCTGGGGGAATCTGTCGTGACCGGGCCGAAGTCCCACAAAGACAGCATGATAGAGGAGACCCAGGTCCATGTTGAGAAAGAATGCTCCGTCATCCAACAGCCGAACACTTTCACGGTTCGGGATGAATATTACATACTTGCCGAGGCCCGGGGGTGGCGCTCGATCCAAACCCATCGTCCGTCCGCACGACATGACATGACGAGAACGAAACAAAAAAAAAAATATAACTAAAAGGCCAACCAAACAAGGGGGTAAAGCCAAGATGCCGCCCACGGCCTAAGCACACACGGCCCACGTTTCCGTCTGCTACATCATGGTGCACTGGCCGAAAATGTTCTGCACCGTTTGGTAGTAACCCGGGTCTTCCTCGCCGCCGCCGGGGCCGAACTCGCCCACGTTGTGCGTCCGGACAACACCCGTCACTTTCAGGCTCTGCTCTCCTTCGGCGTGCCACCAGCGCAGCCGCTGAACAAACGCCCCCTCCGAGTCGTCCGTGCTGATCTCCCACTTGCCCGAGCTGACCTCGATCGTGCACGCGTCCTTGGGGAAGTGGTAGTCGGGCAGAAACACCACCGTCGGCGGCGATCCACCACCGTCGCCGCCATCCTCGTCGTCGCTGCTGCTGCTGCTCGAAGGCGGCAGCTTCGACGCCCGGATGTCGAGCTTGAACTCGCACCGACGCAGATCAAACACATAGCTCGCGATGCTGCCGGCCACGGCCGCCGGCGAGGGGCGCACGAATGCCTCGGCCGCCCGGTAGCCAGGCGCGTTGCTCAGCTCCGGCGACGCCGGCCCTTGTGGGCCCGCTGAATTTATCGACGGAGTGGTCAGCGCTCGCCGGAGGTTGGTTGGTGTGACGGTCGATCCGTCTTCGACCAGCGAGATCTGTCCTTGCTGTTGGTCCGAGGCCGAAGTGTTGATTTTTGCCAGGCTTGCTGTCGATTGCTGTGCCATGTCCAGTGAGGGCGGCAGCGGGGAAACGGGGAGCTGCTTGTCGTCCAGTGAGTAGATCGACAGGTCCTCGCCGTTCCACTGGTCACCCCACTCGTGGTCATTCTGGCAAGCAGCAACACGCGTCAGCCAAACAATGAACCGAGGGGCCGGTTATTACATGGGCTCCCGGCCTGGGAGGGCTCGATATCACATCACGTCTTCTCACCTTTGCGCAGTAAACCCACAGGCTGTAGCCCTCCATGGGCGCCATCTCTACAGCAAAGTGGTTCGCATCCATGGCTGCGGACTGGCTGGAATAGTTTCCCGTCTTGTAGGCGGCCTTCTGGTCCATATCGTAAGGGATGCCGAATTCCGTTAGCATGCAGGGGTGATTGCCCATGTAGTCCAGCCCCTCCTTTCGCATGGCGGCCAGCTGTTCCTTGAAACAGTTCCGCACTGCCGTCTCGCCGAGCCTGATGGCAAAGACCGGGCTGATATAGCGTCCACGCAGCACGCCCAGTACGTCGACATTCCACCACTTCCAGCTCTTGGTCATGAGCGTAATGCCGTCGTAATAGTGCGGCGCGTAGATCATGTTGTTCTCGTCATCCGCGGTCCCCTTGATGCTCGGTGGCAACTCCAGAGTAGGTGGCTGCAGGAGTAAAACGGCGTCCTTGTGATAGGCGCGGAATGTATCCCTATACTTGCGGACATACTCCATAAAGTAGGTGTTGGTGAAGGCGTTGTAGTCGAGCGTCTCTCCGGTACTCGGGCTCTTGTGGAAGTAGTCCTTGCGGAGGAGAGTGTCTGTGGACGGATCCCAAACGCCGTGCTGGGCCCACAGGCACTCGCCCAGCTTCCAGCCGGGATCTCTTTTGTAGCCGTAGCGCGACTCGTCGTAGTCGACTGGGAGCCAGGCGATCTCGCCGTGGGGGTCCACCAGTGTCCTCCCGACCTTGTACGGACCCATGT
This sequence comes from Magnaporthiopsis incrustans, assembly GCA_003049425.1. Lineage (NCBI taxonomy): Eukaryota > Fungi > Ascomycota > Sordariomycetes > Magnaporthales > Magnaporthaceae > Magnaporthiopsis > Magnaporthiopsis incrustans. Next base: position 2,549 of record PYSR01000073.1, read on the forward strand.
TGCCCATGTCCCAGCTGTCGACCTCGCAGGCCCGCCCCATGCCCGTGAGCATGGCCTGCCAGATGGTTGGGCATGTCCCCTTCTTGAGTGCTTGCTCCTTGGGGATGACGCTGATGTCTTCGTACGCAATCATGCCCTTGTTCGGCTCGTTGAGCGTCTCCCAGCCGAACACCACCTCGTCCTCGATGTCCCCGGCCTCGTGGATGCGCTGCGCAAGGCGCGAGATGGCCTTGAGGAAGTGCCCCTGCAGGTAGTCCTGTATGTTCTGGCCGTCTATGATGCATTTGGGTGCAAAGTCCCTGCCGGCAAAGAACAGTGTGAACATGGTTGCGGCGGCGAGCCGGTAGTAGTTTGTCGACCAGATCATCTTTGGGAAGTTGGCCGGTTCGGGGTAGGTATTTTGCACGATGGCTGCCTCGGTAGCGGCGAAACTCTGCGGGTTGAGGCCGGCCGCGTAGAGTGTCCATAGGGGTGCTCCGGAGCCGCCGGAGAAGCGAGACCACTACAGGGCGCACATGGGCGCGAAGCGAGTTAGGCCAAGCAAAAGAAGAGGGCAGAGAGGTGTGAACGAGGGACGACAGAAAAGAACATGGCTGGCACAACTTACGACATCCTGATGAGGGTCCATGAATACGTGGAAGCCATAGCTCTTGGCTATTCTGAGTATGTCGATGGTGTGCTGTATCCACTCCTCATCGTAGATGCCGGGCCCCGCGGCCTCGATGGCCTCCCAGGTGAAGATGTAGCGGATGGTGTTGTAGCCGTAGCGCTTCAAGCGGGCGAAGTGAACGTGGGCATCGTCCTTGGGGAAGGGACGCTCGTGGAAGTTGACGTGGTCGCCGTCGAAGAAGTCCTCGAACACCTGCGCCGGCTGGTTCGGCTGGCTTGGGTACTTTGCATCGCCTGCAACGTTGATGCCCCTGAGGACGATTTGGCGGCCTTGCCGGTCAAGGAAGCCGCCGTCCTTGATCGTGAGCCGGAGCGGAGCCATTTGAACGCAGCAGGGGAGCAATGACGGCACAAACGTGGCTCGGGAGCAGGCTGGCACAACGAGGTTGAGACGAAGCCTCTGGAGCTGCTCCAAGCTCGATTGGGATGTCGTGGATGCGTCGGGGCGGAAAGTCGGTCGTCCCCGGTTTCAATGACGTTGACAAGGATTGGGGTGGTGGGTATGACCCGACGCCCGGGGTTGGCGTATTAGCTGCTGCCAGCGAATCGAACCGTAGCTCCTCAATCTTGAGAATAAAGACGGAAGACGGACGAGGTAGGCTCGACTAGGCCACGCGTTTTCACGACGCCGATCTTTACCACCAAAAAAACTGAGAAATAGGGTTGTCACCATGGTTATGCATCGTTATCCGTCGCTCCGTTAATAAACCAGCATCACTTCGGCGCAAGCACCTAGGCACAAACACAATTTGGAGTACCTGCTAGATCTCTGGGGGAGGGCGTATTCCGTCGGCAGAATCTCGCCAGAACCATAACCCCTGAAAGCTGAAAGGACCCACACACCTCTGCAGGACGGAAAGTGCTCTACGCGTCGGCGCGTCCGGCGCGTGTTTGACGAACTGACATCCCCCTCCATCAAAATTGCTGCACTTTGCAACTTCAAGAACCTAGCCGGCTTGCAACGACGCATTGAGGCTAGATAGAACGCAATACCGTAGCTGCTACTGAACCACCTGCTTCTTCTTCTTCCACCACCCATGCCTCAATCGGTACCTCCAGAGGACTCATCCTCCGACGCGCCCCAGGACACTCCGGCTGAGTCCACGACGCCTGGCAGCGGGAATAGCCAAGCACCACAGGACGATGTCGCCATGGCCGAGGCAGAGTCCCTACCGCCGCAGGGAGAACCAGCGGTCGCAGAGATGACGAAGGAAACACGGCAAGCGAAGCTCGAGGACATGTTTTCGGATATCGAATCCGACGACGAATTCCCGAGCAGCTCACGCCCGGCGCAGGCCCCGAAGCCGTCTAGCCCCCCACCGGCGCCGTCTTCCCCAATGTGCGTCCCTTCCGCCCAGATATAGCGCCGGCCACGCCACTGGCAGAACGCTGACTTGCGTTACAGACATGTTTCCTCTATGCACGCCTCGGATCCGGAGGTGATGCGCAGCTTCTACCAGCGACTCTTTCCCTGGAGATACCTGTTCCAGTGGCTCAACCACAGCCCGAACCCCACCAACGACTTTGGTCATCGAGAGTTTGCCTTCACGCTGCAGAATGATGCGTACCTGCGATACCAGTCCTTCCCAACATCCGACCAGTTAGTCCCCTCCCATTCCCGAGTGAACCCCTAATCCCGCGCCGCAGTGTCGCCGCACGGAAAGCTGACGTATTCTGCACCATATCCATAGCCTCCGAAAAGATGTGCTTCGGTTGAACCCTTCGCGTTTCGAGATTGGGCCTGTCTATACCACAAATCCGCGCGACCGCAAGACCTTGCGCAACTCGGCCGCATTCAAGCCGCTCGCCAAGGAGCTGTGCTTCGATATCGATCTGACGGACTACGACGAGATCCGAACATGCTGCGACAAGGCCAACATCTGCAACCGCTGCTGGCAGTTCATGACCATGGCCATCAAGACGGTCGATGTTGCCCTGCGGGAAGACTTTGGCTTCCGCCACATCATGTGGGTCTACTCGGGACGTCGAGGCGCCCACGCTTGGGTCTGCGACAAGAAGGTCCGCTCCATGGACGACCAGAGGCGTCGCGCCATCGCGGGCTACCTTGAAGTCATTCGCGGCGGTGCCCAGAGCGGTAAGAAGGTCAACGTCCGCAGACCACTGCACCCGCACCTCACGTGAGTAGTTTACCCGATGGATATGTCCTTGATCGACTGCTCTTGAGTCCTTGGGGTAATTGAGTCCTTGGGGTAATATTAATGAAACCAACTCCTCCCCCCGCTTCAACGTCGATAGACGCAGCCTCGACATCCTCAAGACCCACTTCCAGGAGGATGTGCTCCGGGAGCAAAACCCCTGGGAGACGAACGAGCAGGCCGAGAAGCTGCTGCAGCTTCTCCCGGACAGGACCCTGAACGACTCTCTGCGCAAGAAGTGGGCCTCGTCCCCAGGGCGATCCTCGGCATCCAAATGGGCCGATATTGACGCCGTCGCAAAGACGGGCGCATCGCGGGCCCTTGACGCCAAGGCGCTGCTAGAGGCCAAGCAGGACATCGTGCTAGAGTACACCTACCCGCGTCTCGATATCGAGGTCAGCAAGAAGCTCAACCATCTGCTCAAGAGCCCCTTCGTTGTGCATCCGGGGACCGGCCGCGTGTGCGTGCCGATCGACACCCGGCACCTGGAGGACTTTGACCCGCTTGGAGTCCCGACCGTCCAGAGCCTACTGCAGGAGATTGACGCCTGGAAGGCACCCGAGGACGACGCGGAGGGGAGCCAGGGGAAAACGGTTCAGGACTGGGAGAAGACGAGCTTGAGGCCGTACATCGAACAGTTCCGGACCTTCGTGTCGGGCCTGATGAAGGACGAGCGCGACCCCAAGATCAAGCGGGAAAGGGACGAGGCCGAGTCTATGGAATTCTAAACGGGTCAGTGGCAGGCAATTGCCAGGTCTTTTAACAAAGCCGAACTGTAATGAATGATTTGTGAAATGAATAGCGGGGGCTTATAAATGGTAGCTAATCACGGCGTTTTTGGATCACCTCTTCGGCCCGGTTATATTTGAACAGCGGAATGTTCCATCACCACACAACTCCTTTGCCCTGAGCGGGGTAAAGCAAATTGGAACGAGACTACGACAAATCATGGGATGATTCGGTGATTGGGTTGTGTGCTGTCGAAAATTCTCACTGCCAGTGCTGACCGGGAACTCATCTGAGGGAAGTATTGTTTTTATGTGTGTTAGAATGTGTTTTCAGATTTTGTTTTATTTCGGGCTCTTTTTCTCTTCTTCTTTATTATGTGTAGCAGTCGCATCGTTTCATGGTTGTATATCGTCTTCTTCCCCGGCTTCCCCGGCAATTGTATCGCCGGTGTTCGACGTCTTGTTCTCGTCCTCCTCGGCGACGTGTTCTTGCTCGGGTTCTTGATCATCTTGATCGTCTGGATCATCCGGATCATCCGGATCATCCGGATCATCTGGGCCATCTGCGCCCACGTTCTCTGCGTCCGGTTCATTACCCCTCAGCACGCCGCCTTTCCTCTTGGGAATGGCCTGCTGGAAGGCCACCTTCCAGTCGCCGTGCTCCAGCCACTTGACCATGATTTCAACAACCTGGTTAGTCGTTAGGACCTTGCGACTCGCCATGACCATATACTCGCCGATGGGCAGCCTTGCCGTGCGCACGCCCCTCTCCTTGGCGCGCTTATAGCATAGGCCCTTCTCCCGGTTCCGGTCAATGATGCCACCAATCACGTAGCTCGTGTTTGGCTCCAGTCTTTCTAAGGTGTAGGGAGAGTCCGCCGTCAGATAGACTATTGATGGGTCTTGCCCGTCCGGCTCGGGTTCGGGGACCGGGGTTGGGTCCTGGGCATCTTTCGTGATGGAGGCCTCTGTCGGCGGGGCTACTGCTGTTCCCTCGCCTGTTGCCCCCTCTGCCACCGGCATCACCTGAGGCTGCAGGCTATCAACCAGGACGCCACCTTTGGGGCCCTTCATCATCTCAAGAGCTTCCCTCCCCGCCTCCACAAAGTCCGCCTCGGCAAAACGGGTGCCTTTCCACCCGTCGTGGGAATTCTGCAACACCGTCTCGAACCTCTCCCGTAGCTTGCCGCCCCATGAGCTGATGACGAGGTGGGCTTGGACCGACGCCGCGCGGTTATCCGAGTATGAGCGCACGATTTGGCTCGATAGCGAGACGAGCTCCTTTTCCGACATGTACTTCTCAAAGTCGCAGTCGAGGATGATGGTGACGGGCGCCTGCCGCGGCGGTGCCCGTCGAGGGGGCTTGGCCGCCTGGAACGCCGCCTTGGGGTCCAGGCCCGTCGCCTCGAGCTCGGCGGCCCGCTCGGCCCTGACCGCACGCCTCTTGGCCTGCTGTTGATGGCGCCTCTCCTTCCTGTGGCGCTTGCGGTCGTCCTTGCGCTCTTCCCACATGCGCTGGCGCTTCAGCTTCTTTTGCTGACTCTTGGATATCGGCGGCTGCGCTGGCTCGCCGTTTGGCGCCGCATCACCGGCATTTTCGGTCAGATTTTGCAGGCCGTCGGCATCCATGCGCGTCGAGGAATCCTTAGGGCTCGGGGCTGTCTGGGCAGTCGGATCGGCGGTGCTGGCGGGAGCCGTCGTCGCCGTGAGGCTTTCCAATGAATATTTGGTTTCGGAAATGTGAGTAGAGTCCGCCATCGTGCTTGTTTAGATAGAGGCGGCGGCCTCCATCTGGCTTCAAGCGCCGCGGGAAACAGACCGGGCTCCTGGGAGTAAGCTCTGGAGCTGACGTCGTTCCGCAGCAGTGGGGTTGGGACTTTTTTTTTTGTTCTCAATTGACCCAGGCGGGTGGTCGGGCGGGGCTGACAGGGGTGTAGTGGGTTAGCTCGCGTCACCTAGGAGCTGAAATTGGGCGCACGTCGCGTCTTGGTTTAAGTGGCTTAGTCCGACGCGTCTGGAGGCCAAGCCCGTTCTCCCAACTGCTCTCCACAATCCCACAGTCCCATGCCGCCTTCTATTGTTCGACGGCACACAAGAGCATTGTGAAGCCTCGAGTCTATACTTTGTAGCCGCAGAATCTGCCACAGACTCTCTTTCCAGCAACATCAATCCGCAGCCATGTCGTCCCGACCAGAGCTGAAGGTAGACGACGAGCATGGCTTCATCCGATATTTCAAGTCGCTGCCCTCCACCCACGAGGACACAATACGGATATTCGACAGAGGCGATTGGTATACTGCACATGGCAAAGATGCCAACTTCATTGCCCAGACGGTAGGTTATCGACAGTCTGCCTAACTGCCAACGGGACTAAGCTTCCAATCGGAGCGGTTGCTGACCTAAGTATGGTTACGTCCTCTAGGTCTACAAGACCACCTCGGTGGTGAGGCATCTTGGCCGCAGCGATCACACCGGCCTGCCCTCGGTGACCATGACAGTGACGGTGTTCCGCCAATTTCTTCGAGACGCTCTCCACAAGCTCGGAAAGAGGGTGGAGATCTACGAGAGCCCCAACGGTCGTATGAACTGGAAGGTTGCGAAGCAGGCGTCGCCTGGGAACCTGCAAGATGTCGAAGAAGAGCTGGGACAGTCGGACTCGGCGCCTATGATTCTGGCCGTCAAGATATCTACCAAGGCCTCCGAAGCCCGCAATGTCGGTGTCTGCTTCGCCGACGCGAGCGTGCGCGAGCTCGGTGTCAGCGAATTCCTCGACAACGACCTCTTCTCCAACTTCGAAGCTCTCCTCATCCAGCTTGGCGTCAAGGAGTGTCTGATACAACACGACAAGGCCGATGCCAACAAGGACCCCGACCTTGCAAAATTGAAGCAGATCATCGACAGCTGCGGTATAGCCATGTCTGAGCGGTCGGTCAGCGATTTCGGCACCAAAGACATCGAGCAGGATCTGGCCAGGCTGCTCAAGGACGAGAGGTCAGCCAGCCTTCTGCCACAGACGGACCTCAAGCTCGCCATGGGCGCTGCCGCGGCATTGATCAGGTATCTGAACGTGCTCCAGGATTCCTCCAACTTTGGCCAGTATCAGCTTTTCCAGCACGACCTGTCGCAGTTTATGAAACTGGACGCGGCCGCGCTCAAAGCACTCAACCTGATGCCCGGCGCCAGGGATGGGTCCAAGACGATGAGCTTGTTCGGCCTCCTCAATCACTGCAAGACCCCGGTGGGAAGCCGGCTTCTGTCCCAGTGGCTAAAGCAGCCACTCATGAACAAGGAGGAGATCGAGTCGAGGCAGCAGCTCGTGGAGTCCTTCATGAATGACACAGAGCTGCGCCAGACGATGCAGGAAGAGCACCTCAGGTCCGTGCCCGACCTATACAGGCTCGCCAAGCGCTTCCAGAGGAAGAAGGCGAATCTGGAAGATGTCGTCAGGACGTATCAGGTCGTCATACGCTTGCCTGGCTTCATCGGCACGCTCGAGGGCGTCATGGACGAGGCGTATCGAGACCCCATCGATGCGACCTACACGACCAAGCTGCGGGAGCTTTCAGATAACCTCGTGCGTCTGCAGGAGATGGTCGAGACCACCGTGGATCTTGATGCGCTGGACAACCACGAATTCATCATCAAGCCCGAGTTCGATGATGGTCTTCGCATTATCAGGAAGAAGCTTGATCGGCTGCGGTCCGATATGAACAAGGAGTTCTCCAAGGCTGCAGACGATCTCGGCCAGGAGATGGACAAGAAGATCTTTCTGGAGAACCACAAGGTCCACGGCTGGTGCATGAGGTTGACGAGGACAGAGGCCGGTTGCATACGCAATACGTCCGGATATCAAGAGTGCTCGACTCAGAAGAACGGAGTCTACTTCACAACCAAGCACCTGCAGTCCCTTCGCCGCGAGTTCGACCAGCTCTCCAAGAACTACGACAGGACACAGGGGAGCCTGGTGAACGAGGTGGTCAGCGTAGCGGCGTCCTACGCGCCGCTTCTCGAGCGGCTGGCTGGTGTCCTTGCCCATCTCGACGTCATTGTTTCCTTCGCGCACTGTTCCGTCCACGCCCCGATATCATACGTCCGGCCCAAGGTTCACGCCCGCGGCGAGGGCCGAACTCTACTCAAGGAGGCCCGCCATCCGTGCCTGGAGATGCAGGACGACGTGCAGTTTATTACCAACGACGTGGAGCTCGACCGCCAAGGGTCTTCGTTTCTCATCATCACCGGTCCCAACATGGGTGGAAAATCGACCTACATCCGGCAAGTGGGTGTGATTGCGCTGATGGCGCAGATCGGCTGCTTCGTGCCCTGCGCGGAGGCCGAGGTCACCGTGTACGACGCCATACTGGCGCGCGTGGGTGCGAGCGACTCGCAGCTCAAGGGCGTCTCGACCTTCATGGCGGAAATGCTGGAGACGGCCAACATCCTAAAGTCGGCGACGGCGGACTCGCTCATCATCATTGACGAGCTCGGCCGCGGCACCTCGACCTACGACGGTTTCGGGCTCGCTTGGGCCATCTCGGAACATATCGTGCGCGAGATCGGCTGTGCGGCCCTCTTTGCCACGCACTTCCACGAGCTTACGGCGCTGGCGGATCAACACAAGCAGGTGGCCAACCTGCACGTCACCGCGCACATCAGCGGCACCTCGGCCTCTGCCAAGGAGGACGAGAAGCGTGAGGTCACGCTCCTCTACAAGGTCGAGCCGGGGATCTGCGACCAGAGCTTTGGCATCCACGTTGCCGAGCTGGTGCGGTTCCCGGACAAGGTCGTGCGCATGGCCAAGCGGAAGGCGGACGAGCTGGAAGACTTCACGGCCAAACATGACAGCCTCGGCCTGCAGTACAGCAAAGAGGATGTCGAGCAGGGCAGCGCACGCCTCAAGGAAATACTGGTCAAGTGGAAGGATGAGATCAAGGACGGAAACCTGACCAGGGACCAGATGGTCGCCAAGATGAAGGACTTGGTTGCGGCGGACGCCACTCTGCTGCAGAACCCCTTTTTCCAGTCGGTCAAGGCGCTGTAGAAATCGTGTTTGGCGCACTACACTGGGCAAGATGATAATATCACACACATCGCTTTCTTTCTTAATTTGAGGCGTCAGGGGCTCGGTAAGAGCACAAGCCAACAGAAGCCGCCAAAGGCAAGCCGCTGTATCTGGGATAGAAACTACGCTCAAGGTCGAGCTGGTAATATGGGTTACACCCCGAATGGAGTTTTATACTAAGGGTTGATTGCTAGGTAGTTAGCGTTATTGCTGCAAGCTTCGGGATAATATGTTGAAGCAAAATTTAGGACCCAAAATCTTATATCAGAAAAAGGTGAACAGTGTTTGGTTTATAAACATGCTTGTCGAAGACAAATTCATAAACAGCCTCTAAACAATCATCATGGAAGGGGACGCCTAGATGGGAGAGAAGTGGGGAATAACATACCGTTGTGATGGAACAGCCGGTGGGCGTCAAGCAAGAGCTTACACGAGCCACAGAGCCGGACTGTTCGAGAGGGCGACCGTTGGTACGGTTCAATTCCCAGGTTATCGTCAGGAAGAGGCATCCGGAGTCCTTGCTGAGGCAGACTTTGAACGCTAGATATATACAGTATACGCATGACCACAAACAACAGGAACATTGTCTCCTCAGCTAGAAGTCGCCTGGTTCGGGTCTGCGCATACGGGGTTAATCTCGACACCATACTTCTCCTTAAGCCTCTGGCGACGGCGCTCCTCGTAGCCAGGAGGCTTGATGCCTGGATAAATACAAAATACTGTCAGCGCGAGTGACCGAGGAAGGAAGAGAGGGGCAGAAGGCACCAGGAACAACAACTCACCACTGATCTCGCCGATTTCGGCAATAGTCTCCTCAACTGGCCTCCTCCGGTTCTTCCTGATGGCCTCTTTGCGGTCGTAGCCGTCCTCCTTGGGGTCCCTACCCCACCCACTCAGCGAGTTGCCGGTGTAGTCGAAAACTGACACAATGAGCGAAACTCCTGCTCCGTATCCCAGGATCATGGGCATCCGCATGCCTGTTGGGGAGGTCGCGTCAGTAACCCTGGCCGTGAAGGATGTGCGAGGCTGGCGCATGAGGAGGGCAGGTGTGTCGTACTCCGCATTCCCAGTATTGAGCCGCCGAGGAATCCACCGATCGCTGTGTTGTAGTGGTCCTGCTTCCGGCGCAGGTTTGCCGAGGCCGTTTTGGAGAACTCGAAAACCCCGCCGACCAGGGCTGTTGGGCGTCAGTCAAGCGCGGGGAAAGAGAGGTAGGCCGCGACGACTGGACGACTGACCAAAGGTGCCGATGTTGCCGCCGAAGCGTGTGAAGGCGGCCATGGAGCCGACAGGCTTGCGCTGGAGGGCGCTCTGGATGGATGCGGCGAACAAGCCGACGCCGCCATAGGTGAGCGCGGCAGTGACGCCCTTCTTGATGGCATCCTGCGGGTGGTAGTCATCACCCTCGCTGCCGTGTCCGCCAGCCATATTGTGTCGGTTGCTGCTCACCGCGCAAACGGGTACGTGGCAGGGAAGTTTCGAGTCCTTTTAGGGTTGGGATTTGCGAGGAGGCGATATAGAAGGAGCCTGCTCGAGTGGAGTGAACCTGGTCGGATGCAAAGACGCACCGAGACGAGGTGGGCCGACAAGCTTCCAATTGCACTTTCCTGATTCGCCTACGAGCTTGCTGGAAGCTCCGCAACGAGACAATCACGTGCATTTACTGTTATGTCAGCTTCATCCCCACCTACGGCGGACCCGGTAGGTTTGCCTTGGACGCCGACTTTCAATGCTGGGATCCATGTGCCCGTGCTGGGTTGAGCTGTCGATTGTTCGCAGCCACACACCTGACATCTGACATTCATCCAACCGCAGAGACGGAGGGAGGCTACGAGGCTGCGTCAGCTTCGCCTGGTGACGCACCAACGCCACCGCAACACCCTAGAGAAAAGCCCCGAGGGGTCCACGTACGCTTGGTGGCCAGCAGCACCCAGGCAAGCTCAAACACCTCCGCGCCAGAACGGGACTGATCTAGAACGCTGTATCGCCTTGGTCGCTACCCCGCCATTCCATCGGTTTCTGGCAGGCTCGGGTGGCGTAGCAAAGCCCGGCGAAACGCGGGAGTCCCAGCTGCACGGGTCTCACTCGACATCCCACTGCATGCCCGTGCATCTCTTCATGTGGGTCCCCGTTTGACTTGTCTTCCTCCTACACAGGTACCTCCTACCGCCAATGTGCCATGACCAATATCTACCTACCCAGATATCTCTCGTTGAACCACTTGTCTACGCACAATACCAGGGTCTTAATTCCGCTATCCTTCTGATTTACCACTAGGCCGCGAGGACGCAAAGCTGCTCCGCGACTGGGTGTTGTTTTATCCCTGCATTATCGTTGTCATCGTCATCATCGTCGTCGTCACTCCTCTGACAAACCCTCTGAGCAAAACTGCCGCCTTGGTCATCTTGTTTGCCCCAGCATTTGGATGTTCAACCATCTACCCCTTGATATCCTTCCGTTCCCACATCCCCTCGATCCACGCCTAGCTATCCAGCTTGTGCTGTCCCCAATTCGACCGCTTTGTATCCCTTAAAGCCTGAGTACCGACTAGGTACCCTGGTTGTTGTAACCCCGTGAAGCTTCTGTATTCTTGGGCTCCCGCAGTGACATCAAGGCGGGCTAGGCCCACTTCTCTTGTGCATATCATTGCTCCGCTCGGGCTGCCCAAGAGAAGGATTTCCCTCCAAAACCCCTCCATTCGGAGACTTCAGCAGTTACCTATATACCTACCTAGTGTTGGGTGCATCTTGCCAGCATGGTGCTCGTTGCATTAACTAACCATGTGCAGGGTACCATGAATCCGCCCATCAAGCCCACCGCAAACGTGGTCGGCACCAGCTCGCCTCCGATTAAGAAGTTCGGTATGTCACCCCCGCCTCCGGCCTCTGGTTGTCCGAGCTAATGGCGAGCATATCTTTTGGCCCAGGGCGTCTGGCACACAAATGGATCGACGACTTCCTCGTCTATGGCCTCGGTGACGAGGAGGCCAGCTTCGTTGTCGGTTGTCTCCTGGAGGGCGGCACGCACGATCTGGTGGTGAAACCGGAGCAATGCGTCACCACGGGGCTGCGCCAGGCCGGCGACCATTATCTCATCATCGTCTCAACCATGTGCAAGCGCTGTCTGCACCACTTCATCTTGCGTATCTCTGCCCCGACTGGGAAGCTCTGCGGGAGGTTCAACAACAACCCGTCGAAGCCGCTTCACCATATGATGCCCGCGCGGGTAAACGCTATGGACCTTGAGCCGTGCCGCCTGGACGGAGGGCGTGACATCAAGTTCCTCTCCTGCATCGGCCATGCAGCATATGTGTGCTCTGCACCAGAATGCTCTTTTCGGGTCGCCATCGAGGTTTCGCGCCCACGCCTCCCAACCGAGCACGCCAACAGCCTCACCGACGACGACGCGGTAAGGAGGCGGCTGCAGCTAGGGATCGAAACCAATCCAGAGAGGTTCCAAAAGGCAACAGACGAGAACATGGCCCCCAAACACCTGCACCACTATCTATCGGACGCGCTGATGCCGTCAGATCAACGCCGATCCCAGCGCATCAACGTCCGCAACATCAAGTTTGCAATTCAGTTTGGAACCGAGGAAAGCGGAAACAGCTTGTTTGAGTTTCTGGGGTTCGAAAAGGAATTCGACGACGCCGACTCCGAGTTCTGGAGGCTCCCCAACCTGGAAGGTGACGACCCTCCGCCAAGGAACCCTGCGGTGGTACCATCCAGGCAGTCGTTCTTCCAGGATCTACTGTACGAGCTCAACAATCTTAGGAGGGAGAACACCGAATCGGACCCAGACGTGTTCGCGACTACGTTGGAGAAACTCAGGCTCGCATTCCACTGCAGCAACAGCCAACTCGACGACTTCCTCGAGCTTGAGCCTAAGGCGGTCCAAGTATCGGCTGACGACTGTGATGCCTACGGTATACTGGGTCTGACAGAGCGAACCCTTTGGAAATACTTCGCGTACGCGTACGAATGCCAGACTCGGGTGGATTCGGACCATATTAGCCGCGCCGTCTTTCTTGAGGCCCTTAAGACGATCTCTGCGCCCCATAACGAAGACTCTCTAAATATGCTCATCGCCACCGAAGAGTCGACTCTCGATAGTATGAAGTGGGAGCAAATTGCGGGTAGCGGCGCCCTAGGTGGACTGGACGAGGCGCCGCAGGGCTCTAACGAAAGCATGGGCTCTGTGGACAGTAGGACGGTCGGTGAGATCCTGGGTGAGTACAAGAATAAGGTGCAGAACTCGGCCATGTCTCCCAGCAAGGAGGTTGCTGCACGCAAACGACTCGACCTGCGAAGCGAGCTCCAGAAGATTTCGATCCACCATTCGGAAGGACCAAAACTCATGGAGGTGGTCAAAGAGCCCATGGAACTCGACGAGGCTCTGGTCTGCCTCGAACTCCCTCTGGACGAAGAGCAACTGAAATCCATGGATCCAAGCCTGCCACAGGCGCTTGCGCAAGGCCAGGTTGAGCAGGTAAGCAAGGAAAACATTGGGATTGTTAAACATTTGCGTGTCGATTGTATACTGATCTTTCCGACCTACGACGCAGGGCAAGAACGAATTCCTGACTGGCATGGCTCTGAAGACGATTGGGACGTTCCTCAATAACGATGTGCTTGCCAACTTGGCTTCCATGATGATGGGAGAGTTGCCGCAGTTGGACGTCTCGAGCGGGCCAGCCAACGACCCCAGCCTACCCGCAGGTCTCGACAATCTGCGGAACACATGCTACCTCAACAGCATGCTGCAGTACTTTTTCACCATCAACCCTGTTCGAAACCTGGTGTTGAACTTCGATCAATATAAGCTCCCGGATACCGAGGAGAGCCGGAGTCAACGGCGAGTTACTACGGAGGAGCGTGGCATTAGTGCCAAGCAGGCATATGTTGCGCAACAGCGTGAGTCGGCCAGTTCTCATCCCTGCAACTAAGACCCACCATCGTCGACGTCGTATTTGGAGGAGCGATTCTAACACAAGATGTGCTCCCTGTAATATAGTCGCCAATGAGCTCCGGACGCTATTCAGTGAGCTCAAAAGCACGACAAACACCTATGCCACGCCAACGCAGCGGCTCGCCCTCGCGGCGATGAAAAACACAGACCAGCTTGAGGCCCGATACTGGGAACTTGAGAAGCAATCTCAGCAAGCCATAGGTCCTCAGCTGCCGGGTCCGCTAGTTGCGGAATCGATCACCGTAGTGGGCCCTGCGCAGCCTCCTTCAGACCAACCAAGCACATCCACTGCCACTGCGACTGCCACTGCGACTGCCACTGCCGCGAACGCTCCCTCGAACCATGCAGCAACCCTGTCGCGAATATCAGGAGGCGCCACTTCGGAACACGTAGAGACTGCAAGCGATGTCAGCTCGCAGACTCTAGTCAATCACAACGACCACGACGTCGGGCAGAGAAGTCCAGACTGGAATCCGCTTCTTCATAGGGTCAACAGTGCGCGATCGTCAGCATCCGGCGCGAGCAGCATGCGGTGCGAAGTCAACGACGACGATTTGGTTGATCAGAAAGTTGACCTTGACATGGGCCATTTTGGGGGATCTGCAAACGACGGTGATATCCAAATGATAGATTCACCGGCGCCTGCACAGGCCGCCGGTCCAGACGCTGCCACAGGCCTTGTTGCCGATGGTATCCAGGGTGGTGGTTCCGAGGAGCAGGCCATCGCCCGTATTATGAAAGCCCTGGATGACAAAACCATCAAGGGCACTGACCAGGAGGACGTCCAGGAGGCCATGGACAAGATGTTGTTCAACTTGCAGAGCGCCATCAAGCCGACAGGCGTCGAGCCCGTGGGACCTAATGGTCAGGCGCAGACAGACGCCATCACGGAGATTCTGCGTCTCATCAGAGTTGGATATCACAAGGCTATCAACAAGGCCGAGTGGACGCTCCACTCAGGCACGTCCGAATACTTCCTCCTGGCCTACCCTACCCGGTCCGGGACTGTGGGGCTGCACGAAGCGCTTGAGAGGGGTTTCATGCGAGAGATCAGCGAGAACCAACAAGACCCCAACAACCCGTTCCTTTCGTTCGGCAGCATTCGCAAATTCCCACCTATCCTCCACATTTGTATCCAGAGGACAGTCTACGACCAGTCAGCCCGAGCCGGAAAGAAGATAGATGTCTCCATCCAGCTTCCGCAGGTTCTGTACATGGATCGGTACAAGGAGAGTCTGCCCGGCGATGCGCTCTGGCAGCGACGCCAAAAGTACTGGGATTTTCTCGAGCTCGAGAATCCCAAAATCGTGGCGGCAAGGAAGAAGCTGGAGCAGAAGAAGCTGACCACAAACGTCGCAAACACGACCGTGACGGACGGTGCTGCTGATCCCGACGAGCTCGAGGAATATCATCAACAAAGCGTGGCAATTAGCGCCGCAGGAACCACCGGGGTCTCGTCCCCAACCCCACCTCCCCAGCAAGAGGCGACTGCCGTGCCTTTGGAGGATACGGGCGATGTGCCGGATGGTGAGACAAGCATGGACATCCCGAGTGTCGCTGACCCGGAAGCCGAGGCCGAGGCCCTGCGGGCCAAGTACGACGACGACTTTGAGGATCTACGGGAACACGAATATCTCATACACGCGGTGATTTGCCATGGCGGCAGCACGGGAGCGTCGGGCCACTATTGGGTCTGGATCTACGACTTTGAGAAGCAGGTCTGGTTCAACTACAACGACAGGACCGTGCGGGTGCACGAAGATGGCGAGAAGGTGCTCGCGGACCTCTCGGCCTCGGACCAGCCGTACTACATCGCATACGTCCGGCGCGACAGTCTCGGCCTGGTGTCTATCCCGCGGCGAGATCAACAGATGGAGCAGTTGCAGCAGCAGATGCAGCAGCACGAGCACGCTCCGTCCGTGGTGCCTCACGATATGGCCGCCGTATTCGGTTAGTGAGGACAGTTGCGGACTGCTTGCTTCCCACTATGTTCCAAGTATATCTATCATCGGGGGCCGCTAGCGTGCTTTTTTGGAAGTGTAGTGTTGTGATATCAAATCTATGGAATGTTAGAATGGATGTCCTTTTTTGAGGGGGAAACTGCGAAGTCAGGTGGTCCGGTCATACGGCGGGGTGTCGTTGAGAGAAAAGCGGGAGGTGGTGGTTTTTGTTTTTTGCTTATCAAGTAGACTTTTATCGCTCGTGAGTTTGCGTCCGCATGATAGAGTTGGGGCGCCTCATATACGTTAGTGTAGCGGATTGGGCAAGCATGAAATAGGGCTTTTGTAGAGAGTACTGAGTACGCGGGCTGTTGTATGATGAAAACAATGCGAATGTCTATTTCTCTCGAGCTTGTGCTGGGCTG
This sequence comes from Magnaporthiopsis incrustans, assembly GCA_003049425.1. Lineage (NCBI taxonomy): Eukaryota > Fungi > Ascomycota > Sordariomycetes > Magnaporthales > Magnaporthaceae > Magnaporthiopsis > Magnaporthiopsis incrustans. The sequence goes on from PYSR01000073.1 coordinate 18,494, forward strand.
CCTAAAAATCTTCCAGCAGGTGCCTACCTAAGTGCCTGGCACCTAGGTATCTCCTCTTTAGGTTACCTGCACAACTAGATTTTCTATTCATCTAACTCAAGTCCTGTATAGAATCTTAGTGACCTCAAGACTCTGTCTCGAGACTTTGGATATCCGTGTTGACGGCGGGACACCCCACTCCAACCAGATCACAGCAGAACTTCAAGGTTGATTTCTAGCGTGCTTACGGGGTATCTATAGTTCGCAAGATCGATTCGTGGTTAGCCCTTTAATCAAGCCAAGGAAACAAGGGGAAATTTGAAAATGTGCGCGGCGAGAAGGTGAAAAGAATAATCAAGGACCACAAACCTCAAATCAAACTTCTCGAGCACTGTGGGGTGAAGAACACCAAGTTCGCCGATGCGGCGCCTCTTGTCGCCCGAGCCGAGGAAGATGGCAGCAGCGCGGCCGGCGAAGAAGGCGGCGTCGCCGACCAGCTCCTCGATGGCGTAGTCTGTGACGCGGAGCATGGCCATGATCCTGTCGAGCAGGCCGTGGACGACCTCGAAGCCCGTGGTGGTACCGCAGTAGGCGGCGGCCCAGTGGCGCTCGTTGCGGGCCTTGCGCTCGAGCGCCCGGTCCTGGAAGACGACGTCGGACGTCTCCATGATCTGGAGCGGCAGCTTCACCTTCTTGTTCTCGCGGATCGTCTTGAGCAGGCCCGGCAGGAGCGAGGTGCGCACGACCTGGTACTCTGCCGACTTGGGGTTCGCTATCCTGACGGCCGTGGAGCCGTCGTCGGGCCGGTTGAGCCAGGCGAAGTTCTCGTCCTGCGAGCAGAGCACGAGCGGCATCACCTCCTTCCAGCCGGCCATGGCGCACTCGGCGCGCACGATGTCGCTGAGCTTGTTGATAGGCAGGCCCTTGCCGATGGTCGCCGACTTGGTTGGCAGGTGGCGCGGCAGGCTGTTGAAGCCGTACGCGACGGCGACGTCCTCCATCTGTTGGTGGTGATTGTGGGCGTGGACACACCACAGTTAGAGAATCCCCAACAAAAAATAATGGAGGACCGAGTGCATAAAAAAAAAAAAATAAAAAAAAAAAACAAAACCTACCACATCGCAGGGGTGCAGGACGTCTGACCGCGTAGGCGGGATCGAGACCTCGATAGTCTTCTCGTTCAAAGGCTTGGCCTTGAACGCCATCTTCTCCAGGAGCCTGCAGATTGCCTCGGGCGACTCGGAGAGCCCGCAGCACTCGTTGATGTAGTCGACCTCGACCTCTATCCTCCTGGGGGTCAGGTCGGGAGTGACGTGCTCGCCGCCGTCGGCGCGCCTGATCAGGACGGGCTCCACGGTGAACTTGTCGGCGCAGTACTTGGAGAACATGGTGACCATGGTGTCGATGACCACGTCGAGCTTGGTCTTGTCGGTGGCGGTGGCCTCGATGAGCACGTTGGTGGTCTGGAGCTTGATCTTGGAGTGCTCGCCGTTGATGATGGGCGGCAGCGAGCAGACGACGCCGTTGGAGTCGTAGATGACGGGATAGCGGGGGTGGTCGCGGATGATGTGGAGGTATTTGCTCAGATGCCTGTCCTTTTCCAGCGTGGCCATGAGTTCGTTGCCGTCCATCTCCTTCGTCTGGTTTAGCGGCCTGAACTTGATGTCTGCGGGGGCGCGAGCGTCGTAGGTGAAGGGCCCCTTGACGGTGTCGAGGTCGTGGGTGCCGATGGCGACGAGGGTCCTCTGGCGGGCCAGGTTCGCGTGCAGCTTCTCCTGCAGGCCCATGAAGGAGTCATAGGAGGACTGGGTGAGCTTGACGTTGCGCAGGACGGCGGCGGCGATGTAGGGGCGGACCTCGGCGGTCTCGGGCTTGACGGAGATGGTGTGCATCTGGTCGCGCGGGGTGTCGACCACCCTGAAGTCGGGGGCGGGCTCCTTGCCGCGGAAGACGTTCAGGCTCGTGGCCAGGCCCTCGAAGCAGAGGAGGTCGGCGCGGTTGGCAGGGGTCTCGATCTTGAGCTGTGGCAGCTCGTCCTTGGGCCGGGCGGGGTCATCATCCGTGTCCTCGTCGAGCTCGATGCCGAACTCGAAGCACAGGCGCTGGAACTCATCCGCGGTGAAGCTGGAGTGGACATGATGGGTCAGGGTTGGGGAGTTTGGGTTTCGTCGTCTCTCGGCGCAAGGCTGAAGAGGCCAAGCCGTCGCGTTGGAGGGGCAAGGGCGCAGGACTGACGTACCTCTGCCCGAGTTCCTGGTAGAACTCGGCCTTGTTTACTCCGATAGTAGGCATGCTGGCGGTGTCTTGTGGCGGTATTCCGAGTGATGAACACGCAGCAATGGGCTAGAATGCACAGCAGCTTCGCAAGAGAAGGCTGCCCTCGATTCTGGATCGCGGTGACTCTTCTCGGGTTGCTGGCCCGAAAGGTTGCACAGAGTCAATTTGGCGCGGGGCAGCTTTGCGCCGCGCCCAACCAGGAGCCAATCATCTGGATCCACTTCACCTCATCTTTGATGCCCCTCCTCATGTACAATCTTGTGTGCATAGGAGTCATTATTCTTGAAATCTTGCGGCCATGGAGGGACTGCGAGCTATGCATCTGGAGATAGTAAACGGAAGATAACCAGAGACCAGAGAGTTGAGGCAAGGGGGAAAAAAAGGGAAGCGGGCTAGCTTCGCCGGCCGGCGATACCTTCCCTTGGCACCTTCAGCCCAAAGGGACATGTGTGCGTAATACCAGCACCCCGTCTAGTTCTCGTATCATGCATCGCAAGTGAGCGGCGGGTGCCGATGCATTGCCTCAGCAGATCATCCATGATACGCCTCGATGATACGTGCCCTTGGCATCTCCAGTCTAGGTAGGTAGACGGTTTTGGACAACCACGAAAATGCCTTTGTCTTTGCTTTTTATCAACGGAGCTGGCCGCTACACTCACCACCAAGTGGGTCCAGTCGGCAGCTGTTGAGGTGCTATCGCGTCGGCACGCGAATTGACACCACTTGCCCGAACGGACGCCTTGCCTGTTTCCTATATCTCGGGAACGTGGGGCGAGATTGGACCGGTCTAGATCGCCCGCATGGCGCCATTGCCCGGGGAGCTGCGAATACTGTTACCTGTAGATATGATGCGCTACAAGGTACTTTCTCTTTATTTTTGTATACCAGGTACCTGGGGCTGATCAGTGGAGGCATTTTTCTATTGCACCAGCCGAGGATTGGTGCACCAAAAGATGCCCGACAGAATTTCTGGGCACCATCAACAACTTACAGGTGGGCAGACGAGGCTTGCTGACCGCCCATCCAGTATGAGCCCATGCTCTCGAAGCTGCAGCCTTTTTGCGACCCCGGGGAGGCACTCGGGAAATGCCACTGCCCACGTTGCGGTCTCGTAAACTGGGCGGCACCAAGCCAAACTCACGTGTGTTGACGGCCGATAGGCGAATGCACTCCTGAACACGGGTCCTGCAAACATCACCTGAAGAGTGTGACAGTCCAGCAGCTGGCGTTCCCACGTTGCATCCTATCCCCCAGCCCCTCTTGCTCGGGTTCGGGGCAGCCGCTGTGGGCCACGCGTGTTTTCCTTTCGTAGCCGGAGTCCTGCGCCGCCGCTGTGGGCTGGCTGCCACAAAAAGCTTAGCCCGGTACGGCCGATTTCATTGGCGGCCGTTGCCGCAAAATGGCCTGATTTTGGCCGAGACGAGCCCGCTTAAATGTGGCATGTTGGGGGACGCCACCTAGCGAACGCCCCTGTGCGCCTTGGAAACGTTTCCCATCCCAACTAGCCTAGAATGGGTTTTCAAATCTGATGCCGACGCCGGGGGATCCCTTTTGTCGACTTTGATGCTTGATTGTTTGCCATGGAGAGCGAGGGCTCTGATCAAGCACTTGGAGGAGTGATCGAGATTCGGCTTCCGGAATCCGGAATTATCAACTTCATTCACGAACACGCTAGCGATGCAGGATCGACAGCATTAAGAAAACTAGGTGGTAGGTTGACGAACAGTGACGTCTGCCGTTAGACAGACGCATAGTAATTGAACACAACACGATGACGGCCCCGGAAAGCGGATCGATGACATGGGGCTTTCGTATGTCCTGCAGCTGCCAGCCTGGGTGGCCTCGGGGACTAGGTAGGTTGGCGGGGTTGCGTATGTTGCTCACGGGCTGCCAATCAAATCCACACGCCACCAGCTGCTGGCCCTGGCTGGCTGGCCCGCTGGCTGCGTCCTTTGTAACATCAGGTGAGGTGGGCTCCGAGCCTCCAGCGGCAGCAGTTATCCCTGCTCTTGGTGGGTAGTCGGTGGCTATCACCACTTCTGCCCTTTGTGGCATGTGTAGGTCCGCCGCGTACGTCGGGAAGGCACGTTCGCCCATTTGGGTTGCTGCCGCGCCTTCCAATTCCATCCCGCCTAGCCCTTGTACGCCGTACCTAGGTCGGTGGTAGGCTTCCCGTCTTTTCCTTTTGCTAGTATAAAAAGCACCGCCCGGCCGCTTGCCCTCCGTTATTTTCCTCTCTTTTCCCACCATCCTGTCTTCAGCCAACACGGATACGCACCACATCAGATAGTGTAGACCAACGCCACAGAATCGACCATCCGCTTGGCCGATTCGCCTCTCTACCTTGTCTGCCCCACCACACAACATCTACCTGCCTACCTCTCTCAGAAGCCATCGCAAGTCCGCGAGCACCTCGCAACATGCCTGACGGCGAAGTCGCGAGCATACGGGCGTATGGCCCTGCCCGATCCACCATCAAGGGCGAGCCCCTCAGCAAGGAGGAGCTCGAGAAGTACAATGACACCTTCAAGGCCGCCATGTACCTCTGCCTTGGTATGATCTACCTCCGCAAAAACCCTCTCCTCCGCGAGCCGCTGGCCCTCGACCAGATCAAGGGCCGTCTGCTCGGCCACTTTGGCAGCACCCCCGGCCAGGCCTTCACCTGGATGCACTTCAACCGCCTGATCAAAAAATACGACCTGGACTCCATCTTCATTTCGGGTCCCGGCCACGGCGCCCCTGCAGTGCTGGCCATGTCGTACATCGAGGGCGTCTACTCCGAGGTCTATCCCGACAAGTCCGAGGACGAGCTGGGACTCCAGAAGTTCTTCAGCTGGTTCTCGTTTCCCGGCGGCATCGGCTCGCACGCCACGCCCGAGACCCCGGGCAGCATCCACGAGGGCGGCGAGCTCGGCTACTCGGTCTCGCACGCCTTTGGCGCCGTCTTTGATCACCCCAACCTGATCGCCCTGACCATGGTGGGCGACGGCGAGGCCGAGACGGGCCCGCTGGCCGCTGCTTGGCACAGCACCAAGTTTCTCAACCCAATCGTCGACGGCGCGGTGCTGCCTGTGCTGCACCTGAACGGCTACAAGATCAACAACCCCACCCTCCTCGCCCGCATCAGCCACAAGGAGCTCGAGTGCCTCTTCATCGGGTACGGCTGGCAGCCCTACTTCGTCGAAGGCGACGAGATCGACTCGATGCAGCAGGCCATGGCCGCCACGCTCGAGCACTGCGTCCTGGAGATCAGGAAGATCCAGGAGGAGGCCCGCTCTTCGGGCAAGGCCGTGCGGCCGCTGTGGCCCATGATCGTGCTGCGGACGCCCAAGGGCTGGACTGGGCCGCGCAAGATCGACAACAAGTACATGGAGGGCTACTGGCGAGCACACCAGGTGCCCATCACCGACGTCCGCACCAACCCGGAGCACCTCAAGCTGCTCGAGAAGTGGATGCGCAGCTACGAGCCCGAGCGGCTCTTCGACGCCAACGGCAAGCTGGACCCGAGCATCCGGGCGCTCTGCCCCACCGGCACGCGCCGCATGAGCGCCAACCCCGTCACCAACGCGGGCGCGGGCCTGCGCAAGCCGCTGCGGCTGCCCGACTTCCGCAAGTACCAGACCAAGGTGGACAAGCCAGGCGCCGTCATGGACTCGAGCATGCTGAACATGGCGGGCTATCTGCGTGACGTGGTCGCCAGCAACCCGACCAACTTCCGTCTCTTCGGTCCGGACGAGACCGAATCCAACAAGCTTGGCAAGGTGTACGAGGTGGGGAAAAAGGCCTGGCTGGCCGAGCGATTCGAAGAAGACGACGACGGCGGCAACCTGGCCTGCGAGGGCAGAGTGATGGAGATCTTGTCGGAGCACACCTGCGAGGGCTGGCTCGAGGGCTACACCCTGACTGGTCGCCACGGCCTGCTCAACAGCTACGAGCCCTTCATCCACGTCATCGACTCCATGGTGAACCAGGTACGTCCTTCCTGTCTATGCTTGCCACACTCGTTTTTTGCTCTTCCGTGGACTCTAGCTGACACTTCTCTGGTCATCTTTTAGCACTGCAAATGGATCGAAAAGTGCAACGAGGTCGACTGGCGGAATAGCGTCTCCAGCCTCAACATCCTCCTCACCTCCATCGTCTGGCGTCAAGATCACAACGGCTTCACCCACCAGGATCCCGGATTCCTCGATGTGGTGGCCAACAAGAGCCCCGAGGTCGTCCGCATCTACCTGCCGCCCGACGGCAACTGCCTCCTTTCGTGCATGGACCACTGCCTGGCGTCGTCCAACTACGTCAACGTGATTGTGTCGGACAAGCAGGAGCACCTGCAATACCTCAACATGGACCAGGCCATCGAGCACTGCACCAAGGGCATCGGCATCTGGCCGCAGTTCTCTACCGATGCCGGCCAGGAGCCCGACATCGTCATGGCCTCGTGCGGTGATATCAGCACTCACGAGACGCTCGCCGCCATCGACCTGCTCCTGCAGCACTTCCCCGATCTCAAGATCCGCTACGTCAACGTCGTGGACCTCTTCAAGCTCATCTCGCATACGGACCACCCGCACGGCATGAGCGACAGCGAGTACATCGCCCTCTTCACCAGGGACAAGCACGTCATCTTCAACTTCCACTCGTACCCGTGGCTGGTCCACCGCCTCACCTACAAGCGCCCGGGGGCCGCCGAGCACCTGCACGTGAGGGGCTACAAGGAGAAGGGCAACATCGACACGCCGCTGGCGCTGGCGATCCGGAACCAGACCGACCGCTTCTCTCTGGCCATCGACGCCATCGACCGCATGTCGCCCATGCTTAACAACCGTGGCTCCTCGGCCAGGCAGGCGTTGCTCAACGCGCAGATCTCGGCCAGAAACCAGGCCTTTGAGGACGGCGTCGATCCGGAGTTCCTGAGCAAGTGGACGTGGAAGCGCAACGGCCTGTGGGACAAGGCCATGCACCTTGCAGGGGGCAGATAGAGCCGGGTAGAGGCCAGAAGAGGTGTTGCGAAAGATGAGCTTTTTACAGCGCTGTTTTGCTTTCTCGTTTTTGCTCTTCTCGCTTTTCTCTTTCCCTTTTTCTCTCTCTCACTTCTTTCTCCTCTCCATTCTTTCTCCTCTCCATTCTTTCTCCTCTCCATTCTTTCTCCTCTCCATTCTTTCTCCTCTCCATTATACTTCGATACTTTGCGTGGCTACTTCGGATTATTACGCCTTTTTCCGACCAGGCTGGATTTACAAAATGCAGGAGAAAACCAGCTAGACCTCCAGGGCAGCACCCAGAAACCCCCCGTGTCGTTCTTTGTTGTAAATACTTGGACACGAGCTTTGCGTTTACGAAATGCGTTCACTTTTTTCGCTGAGCCATGGCGCGGAAACTCGATCCGGTCAGAGTCAAATATTACTAGACAGGACACAAATTAAGTATGGCAACAGCGGCCCGGCCCGGAGGGACTCCCGAGGGTCTTGACCGAAGGAGGACAATTGATCAGTGTCGATGTCGATAACCAACACGCGTCGTCACATACCTGATGTGACTGCACGGACAAGCGCAAGGATAAAGATACGCACAAGCAACCTACCCGATTCATGGAGCATGTAATCGGCAGCAGCGGTCAACTGATAGGAGCCCCTTGGCAATCAGAAATTACAAAAACACCTGGGTAGGTATCTGCCGGCAGTCGAGTGCCGTGCGGGCGCGTCGAATAAAACAACAATCCAAGGCCTTGGCTGCAGAACAGCCTGAACTCCGAGATGCACGCCCTGGCCCCGTGCCGGTCGAGGTAACCCAAGGGGGCCTTGCCAAGGGCGCATCGAGAAGGACGAAAACAGCAATTCCTCAATTTGCTTGGATCTCCTGGACCCCCGACGACGGGGTCCCTGACTTTTTACTAATTAATTCAGGATCGCGAAACTGGGCACTTTGCGTTTTGAAAAGTCGATCCGCTTCGGCAGCTGGCAAGTCTGGGGAAGAGGGGACGCGCGCAGCGCAGTCTTCAACGTAACCCCGAGTACGTAGGTATATATAACAGCCATTCCTTTCTTTTGCAGCCCCCGTATGTAAATTAGACGAAAGTTGACGGCCCGCTGCCCTACCCTCTTTCCCGGCATCCCTCTTCCTAGCACACACAGACCAGTTCGGACCACAGCACGCACCGGAACTCAATTTTTCTTTTCGAGGCGAAAACATACCTACCGAAGGATGCACGCCCCGGCCTCCCTGATCCTCGTCTTGGCGGCGCTGACGCCGCTCGGCGCGCTGGCGGCGCCCGCGGTCCCCGTCGTGGGTGCCGTCGACTCGGCGGTGCTGCTCCCGAGGCAGGTCAAGTTCTGCGAGAAGAACGCCACGGAGCCGACCGAGGCCGAGACCAAGGCCCGGTTCGACAAGTTTGCCAACGCCTTCCTCGTCAAGAAGGATCTCGTTGAGGCGTTTGGGTACATTGCGCCCGAGTACATTGTGCGTTTTCCTTCTTTCTCTCTTTCTCTCACTCTCGGTTTAGTCTCGCACTTGGGACTCTATACTTTCCCACACTTCTCCACCCGGCACGACTGACATTCCCTCGCTTTTCCAGAACCACAACCCGGCGGCCAAGAACGGGGCACAATACGCTTTCGATTTCCTCAGCACCATCTGGCCCTCGCAGCGCATCACGGTGATACGGACGCTGTTCAAGGGAAACCAGGGGTGGCTCAACTATCAGAATTCGTTCGGCACCATCGTGGACCGCTACAGGTGGGAGAAGGGGTGCATCGTCGAGCACGTAAGTTTGGGAAATACCCGTGTCAACCCTCGAGCAGCAAAGCTGTTGGGGCGAAGTCGACCGCTAACAACTTTTTCTTCGTCATCAAATCAGTGGGATGCGGGAGAGCAGATGCCTCCTGCGTAGACGAGGCGCTCGGCGTGTCAAGTCCATGTGGCAATAAATTCTGGTTTGAGCGTTTACCAAAGCCGATGTGTATACATGTCTCGTCTTATATATATACCATGCCCCGTCTATGGGTTGGCCCTGGGGCTATGTCGTATCGAAAGATGCAGTCCAATACAGCCAATTGGGCACGCAGTTAGAAGAAGATATCTTGTCTCGTGAGTACGAAACCAGTGGTAACTTTGAGAGAAGGTAGGCAGCCAAGGGTTCCTCGCTCATCCCATGCTGGTCCTCACCGCCAACTGACAGGTGTACTTGTACGGCGTGTGTCCGTGCGTCTGTGTAAGGCGGCTGCTCGAGCTTATGACCAGTTGAGAAACTGGCATGCCTGGATCCCGAGTCCAACAGAGTACGGCGCATGAAATTTGGTCTCCAGTCTAGGTGGAACGAGTTTTCTGCAGTTTATGTTGCGTCCTCGAGTCCAGTCGAGAATGTACGGCTGCTCGTCTGTTAGCAGTGATGATACGACGAACCACCGATGTTCTAGAATCCGTTGATCTCGAGTGTCCGCCTGTGCTTCTAACACCATGCCTCGTCGAGCCTCCTGGTGTGCTTCGCGTTCCTTTGTGGGGCTTCCGAAGCTGCAGGTTCGAGAAAAATCGCCGAGGGCGGACCGAAGGACGAGGAAACTTCGCGTCAACGTCGGTAAAACTCGTCAACATCCAAGAAAGCACAGCCGTTGGCCGAGCAGCATGGTGGAGCGGTGACGGGAAGTGCTTCCCGACAGCCCGGGGAGGTGGTCCTTGGGTTGCATCTGCTTCCTTGCAAGATTGCCGTTGGCATCAGATGACCGTTGTGCCTGCTTTTTCGGTGTGGATTGGAGGCGTAATGTTATGGATTGAAATGGCTGGGCATGCATTTTCAGTTCCCCCTTTTCTCCCTTTCTTTGCTGCCTTGCAGGCTTCTCCAGGTTCTTGGCTCCAATTTCTCCCCGAAATCCCCGCCTTTCGTCTCCAAGTCTGGCGGCCCGAATGGCAAGACAGCGAGGGGGTGGGCCCGTCAAGGTTGGTGGTGCAACCGGTGAATCATGGATGCCTAACTCGCGATTTTTTTTCTGGCAAGGATGTTTGATTTCGATCGGCAAGCCTTGTCGAGGGAGGTGAGGTCTATGCCCGAGCCCGAAGGTGGCTGCAAGCTGCACGTCCTGCCTGTTTTGTCTCCTCTCGAGCTTTGTCCGTGGATGCCCCAACTCCTGCCACAAGCTGGAGGTCGTGACACCTAACAAACCCGGATAGCTTCCCCTCTTTCTCGGCTCAATATTAAACAACGCGGCCCAGGCCGTGGCCACATGCGTGTTTTGTACCACCTTCCACCTTCTGCGAGCTCGCCGTGCCGCGTTTTTCAGGTGTAAGCGGTAGGCCGAGTCAGCGGCCTCGCTTGCCCGGGGCCTTTGTCGCGTCGTCCATTAGGTTCTCGTGCTCATCGTCTCTGCCCGTGCTCTGCTTCATGTCCCAGTGGTACGACAAGCAGGCAGTCAGACCCCGCCTGCATCAATCCGGGCTTACAGGTGACCCTCTGGCAGACTGGCCCCGAAAAACTCGGCCTCGTCACGGCCTCTTATGGCCCGCCTTTGGCCCCTTTGCATCGGCCCGTTTACAATGAGCGTTCTGTTCTTGGATTCCCCGAAGCCAAAAAAAGGGCGCCTCCACCATACCCCAACTGAGTCCCCATTTTTTAGTTCCCTTAGTTTTTTTTTTCTTTTTACTTGTCGCCCATTGCGGCCACTTACCGTCTCGCAAAAGCCCAGGCGTGAGTACCACTGAGAAGTGCGAGTAGGACCAATAGCAGCCGCCAGTATGAGACCTGAGTGCGATACTCAGTGGTGTTTGTCCCGCCCTTCTGGGTACGCCCCTGTTTTGGAGCGCAGCTCGGTGTAGAGGCTGGTAATCAGCAGTGTCCTGGGTGACAGCCAAGAGCGGCGCTCCCTGCACGCGCCAAAGCGGCGGTCATCGGAATGAATAGAGACATGCGGAGAAGAGAAGACGATTCGTGCTTTTGTTTCTCCGCACTGCACATGGGGAAAAGGGGGGCTGCCAAGGAATGGGGTAGATTCGCGATGCGTATCCGCCAGCCGTAATGGAGGACATGACGCAAAGAGACTGCTCCTCTTGGTATTGGTACATATGTATATTAACCCGCCCCCATGGCTCCCGTCGTCGCGGTCCCGATGGCCTGGACGTGGTACGCGCGTTGTCATCCTCCTCCACGAGGATTGCACCACAGGCTGTCGCTGCCTCTTTGCGTGTGACGTTATAATCTTATAACGGCCGCACCTGGAAGCAGCACTTTCTTCCGCCGTCCTTCCGCCCTCGTCAGCCGAGCATCGTTGCGCACGAGACTCCCGTCAGCATGCGTCTTTCAGACCTTGCCCTGCCATTTCTGGCAGGCACCGGCTCTGCCCAGGCACAGGTAACGGCCCTTCCTTGTATCACCCCGGCGTGACTGGCATCTGACGCTAACTGCGTAGATGGGCACCGCACAGCTCGCCACCTCTGGCCCTCACTACCCGTCGCCATGGATGCACCCTGATGCGGACGGTTGGACCGAGGCGTACGCCAAGGCCAAGGAGTTTGTCTCTCAAATGACCCTCCTCGAGAAGGTCAACCTCACCACGGGCGTCGGGTATGTTCCAACGTCTCCCCGGCCGCATCCAACCATATGATATGCCGTTCTGCAGAAACGAAACGGCTGACTGGTCTGACGATCCACAGCTGGATGGGCGAGCGATGCGTTGGCAACGTCGGAGCGGTCCCACGCCTCGGGCTGCGCAGCCTGTGTCTCCAGGATGCTCCTGTGGGCGTCCGGTTTGCCGACTATGTTTCCGTCTTCCCCGCGGGCTTGACGGCCGCCTCGACCTTTGACAGGGGCCTGATGTACCGCCGTGGAAAGGCCATGGGGCAGGAGGCAAAGGACAAGGGCGTCAACGTCCTTCTCGGCCCCGTGGCCGGTGGCATCGGCCGCACGGCAGCCGGCGGCAGGAACTGGGAGGGATTCTCGCCCGACCCGGTGCTGGCTGGAGTGGGAATGGCCGAGACGATCAAGGGCATCCAGGACGCCGGTGTCATCGCGACGGCCAAGCACTTTATCGCCAACGAGCAGGAGCACTTCAGGCAGACGGGCGAATCCCGGGGCCGTGGCCAAATCATCTCCGAGTCCCTCTCGTCCAACCTCGACGACAAGACGATGCATGAGCTCTACCTGTGGCCGTTTGCCGACGCCGTCCGCGCCGGCGTCGGCGCATTCATGTGCTCCTACACCCAGGTCAACAACTCGTACGGCTGCCAGAACAGCAAGCTTCTCAACGGCCTGCTCAAGGACGAGCTTGGATTCCAGGGCTTCGTCATGTCGGATTGGCAGGCGCAGCACACGGGCGCGGCAAGCGCTGCGGCGGGTCTGGATATGACCATGCCTGGCGACACCGAATTCCTCACCGGCGTCAGCTTCTGGGGTGCCAACCTCACCCTCGCAGTCGTCAACGGCACCGTGGCCGAGTGGCGGATCGACGACATGGCAATGAGGATCATGGCCGCTTTCTTCAAGGTCGGCAACACCGTTGAGCAGCCCGATATCAACTTCAGCTCGTGGACCCTCAACACGTACGGCCCCCTCCACGCCGCCGCCGGCCAGAACTACCAGAAGATCAACGGGCACGTCGACGTGCGCCGAGACCACGGCGCCTTGATCCGTGAGATCGCGGCCAAAGGAACCGTGCTGCTGAAGAACACCGGCGCGCTCCCTCTCAACAAGCCCAAGTTCCTGGCCGTAGTGGGCGACGATGCTGGTCCCAACCCTCAAGGTCCTAACTCATGCCCCGACCACGGCTGCTTGAGGGGAACACTCGGCGTTGGCTGGGGTTCCGGGACCGCCCGCTTCCCTTACCTGATCACCCCGGACGCTGCCCTCCAGGCCCAGGCGATCGAGGACGGCTCGCGCTACGAGAGCATTCTGGACAACTACGCTACCTCGCAAATCCAGTCGCTGGTCAGCCAGCCGCACGCGACGGCCATCGTCTTCGTCGCGGCCGATTCGGGCGAGGGTTACATTGAATTCGATGGCAACGCCGGCGACCGGAAGAACCTGACCCTATGGTATAGCGGCGATGACCTCGTCAAGAACGTCAGCCGCTGGTGCAACAACACCATTGTCGTCATTCACTCCGTCGGCGCGACAATCCTGACCGAGTGGTACGACAACCCGAACGTGACGGCCATCGTGTGGGCTGGTCTCCCGGGACAAGAATCGGGCCGGTCGATCGTGGATGTGCTCTACGGAAAGGTCAACCCCGCCGGACGCACTCCTTTCACCTGGGGCAAGAGCCGCGAGTCCTACGGAACCGATGTTCTGTACGAGCCCAACAACGGCGGTGGCGCTCCTCAGCAGGACTTCACCGAGGGCGTCTTTATCGACTACCGCCACTTCGACAAGCAGAAGGACACGCCCATCTACGAGTTCGGCTTTGGGCTCAGCTACACGACATTTGAGTACTCGGACCTCGTGATCGAAAAGTCCAAGACGAGCGAGTACAAGCCCACGACGGGCGAGACCATCGCAGCGCCCGTCTTCGGTGGCAATGTGTCCAAGGACCTGTCCGACTACCTGTTCCCGTCTGGCAAGTTCCCGTACATCAGCAGGTTCGTCTACCCGTACCTGAACACCTCAGAGTCGGGCGAGAAGGCCTCGCGCGACCCGAAATACGGGCAGACGGCGGACAAGTTCCTGCCTCCTGGGGCGCTGGACGGGTCGCCACAGCCCCGTCTGCGATCTGCGGACCGGACCAAGCCTGGCGGCAACCGGCAGCTGTACGACACCTTGTACACGGTGACGGCCACCATCAAGAACACGGGGTCGCGGGCTGGCGAGGAGGTGCCGCAGCTGTACGTGGCTCTCGGAGGACCCCAGGACCCGCCCGTGGTGCTGAGGGGCTTCGACCGCATCCGCATCGACGCGGGCGGCAGCGCGCAGTTCAAGGTCAAGCTCACGCGGAGGGACTTGAGCAACTGGGACGTAGCCGCCCAGGACTGGGTCATATCGCAGTATCCTAAAAAGGTGTTTGTTGGCAGCAGCAGCCGCAAGCTGCCACTGAGCGCGGATCTTGCTTGAGGACGGGACGTGATGGGGAAGCAAATAGAAAAGCGTAGAGGGCGGCAAATAACAAAAAAATGAATCTGGTTAAAGGGCTGGGCAGTTACTGTTATTCAATTCTTGACTGAATAATAGAGACCAACTCGATGTCCATAAATGGTGGGGACTGGACTCGAATGCGTCTCTGCAAGTCTGGCTAACGTCGGAGTGACGAATATCTGAGGATGCACGTCGCTTTCCGTCCAGGCAAGCCACTCCATCATTCCCTCCCTTCGTGCCAGCATCTTTTGATTTTTTCCACCACCACACCCGACAACCACACAAATCAAACAAGGTGCGTCACCACAAAATCCCATGCCCGATTGTACCATTACGGCTACTTACATATCATTCCAGCTAGGCATTGGTCGAGATAGCAGCCCGCTTATAACTCGACGAGATGGGTGGCCAAAGCAAGATCGCCGGTGCCAAGAAGGGCAAGGGCAGCAGCGCCCGCGACGCCCAAGAGAGCACCACCACTGGCAGCCGCGACAAGCCTTCGGGCGGCGGCGACGCTGCTGAAACCAAGCCCGCAGAGTGCAAGGAGAGCGATATCTACGCAGAAATTCTGGACAGCATCCCCAAGGTGATGAACAGCGCCGCCTCGACCCCGCGCAGCGCCGAGGCGAAGAAGGCGGCAGCGCCTGGTGGCCGACGCGTGAGGGCCAGCAACAGCACCAACGCCCTCAAGCGTTCCCGCCACTGGATCCCACAGTGGGACGAGCAGGTGATCGGCAGGATGGCGTTTGCATCCCTGGGCTTCCACCACAAGCTGAGCCGCCCGCCGGCGCCGGCGCCGCTGACGGACAAGCGCCTCGAGAACGCCTTCTTCGACTGCCGCGAGTGCCGCCTGACCTGGCTGACGGGCTTCAACCGCCTCAGCAGCGGCGGCCCCGGCACCCAGTGCGTCCACCCGTGGCACTACGCCTGCGGCCGAGACAACGAGGACCTGATGGCACCCGAGGGCATGCCCAAGTCGCCGCATAGGCTGCCGAGGAGCTCCATCGTCGTCCACGTTAGCGCCGTGGCCGACCACGACGGCGACCAAGACGCGGCTTTTGGCGTCTGGTTTGCCACGGGCTCCGCCTACAACTTCGGCGGGCTCATGCCCTCGTCGACGCCCAAGACGGAAGAAGACCAGGCGCGGCGGGCTGGAGAGGCGCGCGAGCCTCGCCCGTACAACATCACTGCTGCTGCCTGGAGGAAGGATGCGGGCGTGATCATCGGCGCCACGCGCGCTCTGGAGCTGCTCGAGAAGGATATCCTCCCGAACTGCAAGAAGATGCGCGACATCTACAGGCGGATCCCAAAGGTGGTGTCCGACATGATCCAGGCCGCCGACCACGTCTGGGCCCGGCTCGAGGGGGTAGACCCTCGCCTCTTTATGGACGAGATCAAGGAGTTCAGGACCATCTCGCAGAAGATCGCAAACATCGACACCGAGAGCTTCGTGCTCGGGATTGGCGTCGGCCCCGGCGGCAAGCCCATGCCCGACGTCGAGACGCTGCGCGAGTACGCGGCCGTGGCGATGCCGCAGCTCAAGGACATCAACAAGAGGCTCGACGACCACCACTACAGCCTGATGGAGGAGTGCCGCCGCCGGACCGAGGACGCGGCGCGGCAGATGGGCGTCACCGGCACCACCACGCCGCCGACGCCGTGGAGGCTGAAGAGGTGGGAGGACAAGAAGACGGACATCGTCAACGAGTACATGAGGCAGATGTACAGGAACATGGGCCCCGACGCGCACAAGATGCAGACGCACTACGCCAAGATCGTCGACCACGCCGCCTCCTCCTGGGTCGAGCCGTGGCTGAAGAGCTCCCAGGGCGGGCTGCTGCAGGCCCCGGTGCCGCTGCCGGGCACGGTGCTGGGCGACAGCAAGGGCAGCGGGAGCGCCGACGCCGCCGCCGCCGCCCCCAAGATGAAGTACGACGCCAGCAGCCCCGTGTTCCTCCCAAAGCCCAAGGCCGCCGACGGCGCCGCGAAGGAGAAGCAGAGCGCCGCCAAGGGCAAGATCATCAGCCCCGACGCACGGGACGAGACGGTCGACACGCGCGTCATCATCGTCACGGACGCGCGCCACGTGGTGCGGTCTGCGTGCCACGACCAGGAGCAGTGGAAGTTCGGCCTGCCGCGTGGCAAGAAGGCCAAGGCCGGGGGCATCGACTCGGCGGTCCGCGACGACAAGGACGGCCCGGTCAAGAACGCGGCCGAGTGGATGAGGCTGTGGGTGGCCGTCAGCCGCCTCAAGGCCCTCGCCGGCGTCGAGGTGCTCTGGTATGGCGTCCCCACGAAGGACAACGAGCCCGCCATCCAGCTGGCACGCTCTGCCATGCCTGTAAAGGGAGAGAAGGAGGCGGAGGGCAAGGGCAAGGGCAAGTGCAAGGGCAAGGGCAAGGGAAAGGGAAAGGGCAAGGAGCCCATATGAGTTGATATCCGCGTCCGCCCTGAGCAGGCAGGGAAAGGGGCCCATCAGATTTCTGATGCCTGTGTCTGCCCTAAGCAGCCAGGAAAGGGCCAGGGAAGAGCATGGGCTGCATTGGGTGGGCTGCACATACAGCCCCCGCGCCCGTGCTCTCTCCCAGGCCTGGTCTTAGTACCCGGATGGTGAAGAAGAAGGAATGTCTGTAATACTCGATGTAAACTAGCTGGGAACAATCAAGCTTTGGAGGACATCCCGTCTGGCGGTTGCAAAAAGTTGTGATGCAAGAGGGCCGACGCCCACCACGAGTCAGATCCGAGGGCGTGCTGCTGTCCCCACCCAGCCGGCAGCCAAGTCCAACTTTCAGTGTCCGATCCGATCCGACTCACGCTTTCTCCGCCGAGGAAAGTGGGCGGCCCAGCCTCGTGGTCTGGGGCGGCCGTCCGTGCCAAGATTTTTTATGCATACCATGTGTTTCCGGGGCGGACCGAGTTGATAGTCGACAATACCAGGTGAGAGACAAGAGACAAAAGCGAAAATCGACAAGGGAACCAGGCCCTGTCTTCCACCGAGAACACCAGAAAGCTTAATCTATCCCATCCTCTTCTCTTGCCTCCGGTCCCTTGTCCGACAGACACTACCCCGACCTGATCTCGGTACCGCCGTGTGGCGTGGTGCCGGCTGGGCCATGATCGACCGCAAGGCTGAGGGCCCTGACAACCCAACGCCAGCCGCTCCGAACCCCCAAAACGCCGACTCCGACGAGACGCCGCCAAGTAGCCTCGACTCCGACCAAGAAGCCAGCCCGGGGCCTAGACCGACATGGAACGCAAAATACGTCGCGGGAAGCGAGGAGGAGAAGGCGCTAGTCAGGAAGATAGACTGCTATCTCTTGCCGACAATATGGTACGACACGCGGGGGGGGGGGGGGGGNGGGGGGGGGGGGAGGGGAGAAAGAAAAACAGACATACTTTTGCCCTCGTTCCCGGTACGTATGGTATGGTACTAACAAAAGTCACACCATAGGATCATGTACCTGTGCAGCTACGTGGACCGCACCAAGTGAGCAAGACAACAAACATCCTTCCAAAGCCCGCCCGTCACACCGGTTCCGCTTGGGATGGAAAAGCTGACCGAGAGCCCGCCCACAACTGCAGCATCGGCAACGCCAAGATCGCCGGCATGACGCAAGACCTGAAGGTGGACTCGGACATGTACTCGACGGCCCTCGTGGTCTTCTTCATCGGATACGTCGTCTTCGAGGTGCCATCCAACATGGCCCTGTCCCGAACCCGGCCCTCGGTCTTCCTCCCCGCCCTCACGCGCCTCTGGGGCGTGCTGACTACTGTCATGAGCTTCGCGCCGACGCACGGCACCGTGGTCGGCCTCCGCGCCGCCATCGGCATCCTGGAGGCGGGCTTCTCGCCGGGCGTGCTGCTGCTGTTCAACAGCTGGTACCGTCCCGAGGAGCAGTCGGTGCGCTTCGCCGTCTTCATCTCGGCCGCCATCCTGTCGGGCGCGTTCGCTGGCCTGCTTGCGGGCGGGATAGTGACGGGCCTCGACGGCCTGGCGGGGATCCGGGTGGCAGTGGCTGTTCGTCATCGAGGGCGTCGCCGCCGTGTGCGTCTCGGGCGCCGGCCGGTTCATACTGCCGGATTTCCCGGGGAACAGCAAGCGGTTGGACGGGAGGGAGCGAGCCTTGGCGGTGAAGCGACTCGAGGTGGCCGACAAAGCGGAGGTGGCGGTCCCGGCTGCGACGACGATGACGACGACGATGTTGTTAACCAGTGACAACGGGTCTAGTCGCCCTTCTGCAGCCTCGCCCGCCAGCAACAACAACAGCAACACCGAGGCCGTCCCACATCCGCGCCCTCAAGATGGTCCTCAAGGACTGGCGGACCTGGCTGCTGGTGCTCGGCTACATGGCCATCGTCGGCTCCTCGACGCTCTCGTACTTTTACCCGACCCTCGTCCAGGGCCTGGGCTACACGTCGGCCCAGACGGCCCAGTACACGGTGGTGCCCATCTACGGCTCGGCCTTCGTCGCCACCGTCTGCGTGGGCTGGGTCGCCGACCGCCACCTGCCGCGGCGCGGGCCGCTCCTCGCCGCCGGCTGCATGGCGCTGGCCACGGCGTGCGCCGTGGCCGTGGCCGTGTGCGCGCGCGTCTCTCCCGGCTCCGGCCCGGGTTTCGCGGCGCGCTACGCGCTGCTGGTCGTCATGGCGTCGGCGCTCTGGGCGGCCAACGCGCTCGCGCTGTCCATCGCCTCCATCACCTCCCTGGCCGCCTTTCCCACCGGGGGCGGAGACGGTGGTGGTGACGGGATCGGGCCCCGCGCCGTGGGCCTCGCGCTGGTCAACGCCATGGGGAACCTGGCCCAGATCTACGGCGCCTACCTCTTCCCCGCCCAGGACGCGCCAGGATACCTGATGGGGTTTGGCGTCATCGCCGGCTCGTGTTTTGTTGGGCTCGTGGCGTATGCGAGCTTGGAGGTCCTGCTGAGGGGAAAAGGAAAGCAAAAGAAAGGTCAGGGGTTGTGAGGTAATAGGGCAACCATGAGGGCGTCGGCGTCAGGGGCTCTCCCTGATGATTGGGCTCCCTGCGTACATGAGACGTCCGGCAGTTGAGCCCGAGAAAGAGAAACGTAACCGCCAATATTGGGCAGCAAGCATCGTGACGCCAATAACGTAAGCGTCGGGCGTGCTCCTCCTGCCTGTGCGGTGGTCAAAGGGGTCAGCGACGCCACCCATACCAAGCATGGCCGCGACACGAGGGCCCGGGGCGAGGTTGGTCGGCTACCAAGACCCGTGGAGCGGAGGTCTGGTGGCATCGCATCGCATCGCAGCATGTGCATGTGCGAGGTGGATGCCGCTTTGGTGGGTGGGTTCCATTAGTCTTTTTGCCTAAGCCGGGGCCGTGAGACCGACTCGATCCAGCTAGGCCCCATCAGGTAGTGCTACCCCATGGCAAGTAAGCTTTGTGAGGACCAGAGGGCTGTGTGGTAGCATTCGGAGAGGTGGTGGAGTTGGCCTGGTCCCCGGCAGTGTTTTACCTGCTCGTCGCTATATGGTAGGTAGCCTGCATGAGTAGGAAGCAAGAGTGTCTTGCTTCGTTTTCTTTCCTTCTTCCTCCTTTCTCTCTATTTCTCTCGCTCTCACTTTTCATCTTTGATTTCTTATTGACCCCTGGGGTCTTTTTCTTTTCATTTCCTCGTGTCTCTTGCCTTCATTTCCCATCCTTCTCGATCAAGCGGGATAACCTACCCAGCGAGCATGCAGCAAAAACGCAGCCATAGCCAGTCCTTCACACATCTTGCATCTCCGTATCCCTTTTCCTCCACTCGGCCCGCAAGTCGTCTCTCATGGCCTCCAGGGGCCAGCCCGACCTGGCCTCGCACGCCTTCATCAGCTCCATGATGCCCTCCTGCTGAGCCGCGCCCTGCACGCAGAGACCGGCACCAAAGAGGCACCGCGCCGACATGATCTGGCAGCCCTGGTCCGTCAGCTCCATGGCGATCCCGCAGATGGCCGCCACAGACTCGGCCAGGATCTCCTATAAGAATTTTCCGGCCACTCGTCAGCAGCCATTCGCAGAAACCTCGTCACCGGAGAGAATCAACTTGGGGAGCGTGCCTGCGTCTTGGTGTCACTGCATCGGCCACCGCCGACGGCAGGCCGGTGCAGGCACACTAGAATCCGGGCGAAGTGGTACGCCTGGAGAGCAACCCCGAACGCCGGCGGGTGCACCCATATGGGCTTCCACACTCGGGCCGCCGCCCCGCCACCGCCCGCTTCCCCACGCGGTCTCGCGGTCGCTGGCAGCGGCTGAAACCCGTCGCCAATGAAGGATCTCCACCGCTCAAGCATGTCCATCAGCTCGGCGCCCCTTTCGCAGCGACGGCGCACCGCCTCGTCGCTCTCGTCGGCCAGATTGCTCGTCGCCCCCGCGTCGACCCACGCCCCGATGTCGGGGTCGTCGGCGCAGTAGTTGACGGCCTGGCTGAGGAGGTAGACGGCGCGGTCGGCGAGTTCGCACTGCGTGAGCTCCGAGTAGTCGACCACGGGCCTCCAGAAGCTGAGACACCGCCGGTGCTCGCGGAAGGCGGCCCAGAGATCCTGCCGCAGCCACGACCACCAGACGGCCTGCCTGAGCCCTCCCGAGGCCCCGTTCACGTCCTGGGACCGCTGGATCCAGAAGAGGCCCTTGAGGTGCCGCTGCCAGTTGGAAAGCACCGAGCGGCGCTGCCCCGGCGACAGACGCCCGATGGGGTGGCCCATGTGCGCTTCCAGCATCTCGTAGGTGCTGATCACCATTGCCGTGCACAGAATCTCCTCGCTGCGCGCGTACGACTGGTACTGCAGCGCTCTCGCCACATAACACAAGGCCTCGTGGTAGTACTCCACAGCAGCAGTCACGTCCACCTCCGGCACAGGCACACTGCCTGCTTCCGGCCGTGTCTTGAGCGACGAGGCCATAGACGCGTGCCGTGCCTGCAGTGCGAGGATGGCCTTCATTAAGCCATAGTTCCGCATAGCAAGCCGTATCGAGTACGTGGAGAAGTGTTTGTACGGGTCAAACAAATCCATCTACACATATTTTTTTCCCCATAGGCGGAGAATGTTTGTGTCGGGAGGTTAGCTTCGCAGGCTCAACAAGCCGAATCAGGCCGCGCATGCATGTATGCAGCGTGATCTGGCGCCATTGATGCGCGAGTAGGACTCACCCAGAGCGCAGACCTCTCTGCGAAAGCTCGAAACAGCAAGGTTTCAACTGGCTCGAGCTCAATGTCAGTATCCTCCTGCCAGGGGTACCTTTCCGGAATACTCCAGTCGAGCCTGCCCATGACGCCCGTGCGGCTGTTGGATATCCTGAGGCCGTCGCCCCTGGTCGTTCCGCTTCCGGAGTCAGAAGCAGACGCGCCGGGTGCTTCGCTTCGGGGGGCCATCTGGATCGGTTTGCACGCGCCAAGGCTGAAGCCGCCGGCCGCCTGTGCCGCCGCGTCGCCAGCGAGAAGGTCGAGCCACTTGGAGCCGGCAGCCCCTACGCTGATCCCTTCCACCGACGACATCGTTTCCGGCGAAGCTGGCGCGTGGCCATAACCGGAGGCGGGCACAAGATCGGTGATGGGTGGTTTCGGTCGAGTGCCCGGGAAGAGGGCGGCCAATGCCGGGTCCACGATGTCGTGGGAGTCAGGACTCGGCCCATTGGGAAAATGATAGTCCAGAGTCGGGGCAACCGGCCCTAAGGGCGGGTACGTGGGACGAGCGGCCCGCACGTCGGCTTTGACCTCGACAGCACCAGCATCCGGAGAGAGAGCGGCTGCCGGGGAGGAATGTTGTGGAGAGTTGCTTGTTGTGGACGCCAGGGATGGCTGGTCGAACTGACGTTGATGTTGTTGCAGCTCCTGCTGCTGCTGCTGCCGTTGCTGGTGCGGCTGAGCCACGGCGAGTATGGCTGAGTGGCTGGTGGGCGGGAGCCCGGCCGGTTGCGAGCGCAACTCGGCCGAGCCCGGCGGTGACTGTGTCGCAGACGAGTTCCCTGACGGTATCTCGGGGGCGTTGGGGTCCGGCCATACACACTCGCGGTTCGACGTTACACAATGGCTGCACACCGGGACTACACCGCGGATTTTCATAAGCAGAGCACATGATACGGTGCATTAGCCGCAGGCAGACGAAAGCAAGAGGTGTGGGTGTAACAGGGAGTGGTGGGATGAGGGTGGGCAGTCAGTCAGTCAGCCTAGTCAGCCGCGCGTGTCACTTACACTGCTCGTCGCATTTCTTGTGTCGTTTTCGGCATGTGAGACTATACAGCGAGACCCCAGGTTCCCCATTAGCCGAGCGAGCCGCAGAAGCTGGTAGTGCATGCTGGGCGCGCCGCGCCGCACTTGCGCTGCAACTCAAGGGACCCCACGGGAAGGGATTTTGGACTGGTGGTGCGGGGACTAGGACTTACCACCCCGTCTTCGTCCTCAGCCCCCGGCCCCTAGGCTTGCGTATCCGCTTTTTGGCGAGCTTTGGAGGTGGGCTTTGGCGGTCGTCCTGGTCGTCGGGGAAGGGGACTGGGGGCGGGGAGGCCGAGCCGGCGTCGTGCCCGAGACCGCCCGTCTCCTCCATGGGCGTGCGTGGTCTGGGCCTCGCTCGGGCGGCTGGGGTTGGGTGCCGACGGCGGGGAAGGAGTCACCGAGGCGCGCTAGTACCTAGGCTTCTGAAGACGGCAAGCAAGGGCTCATGTTTTTTGCATACGGCCACCGACCCATAAAAGCAAATGACACCCCCGGCTAGGCACAGCGCCTAAGGGCACGGCACCAGACCTATGCGCTTCCGGGACGAATCAGCCGATCAGGGCTGCAGCGCCTCTCTAGGGTGTGGGCGGCCTTTTTTTTCTTCTTTTCTTTTTTTTTCTTTTTTTTTTTTTTCGTTTGATCTTTTTTACCCGGCCCCGGCTGGGTGTCAAAGTAAGGTTCGGCGGCGAGCTTTAACCGTCTTGGAAATGGCTGGCTGCCAGGGCCTGTTCTTATTTTCGGCACCAGGCAGATCCCTCTCTGACCGGGGGGGAGGCAACGCTGTGCATGCGGTGGGAGAATCAAGACGACGCAAGGGAAAGAGAGGAAGGTGAAGAAATTTGCTGCAAGTGGAAGCCTCGGCAGGAATCTTTGCGTCGACCAACTCGAGCTGCCCGCCCTGCCCGCGTGTCGAGGCCATCCCGAGTCATGATACAGTGGGCAATAGGGCGCTTTTCGACGATAGAATCGTCAAGGTTCGGTGCTCGCACGCCCTCTCGCTCGCCCAAAACCGTGCGTGTTCAGCAGTCCCGTGCTCTGTCGTGGGGTTTCTTCGCCTGCGTATCTCGTCTGAGAGCTAGCACTGTGCTGAAAACAAACGTCCGGGTTCGTCCGAGATATGTGAAGTCATTGATGGTGGAGACCCGACGGACTGGATAGGATTTACGCAAAAGGGACTTCACGTCTGGAGGAGATGAGGGGGGCAATGAAGTGCTACGCGAGGTCGTACAAGCATGGGAGAAAGGACAAAGATTAAAAGGGAAGAACGCTGACAAGAGCATCGATTCAGCAGCCTTGATGTAACCTGCGAACTCGTGTCTCACTAGCCGACATCTTGGCTAGAATGTGTGCAGATTCCAATGCATGCCTCGCACTCCTACGCCGCAGCGCGTGATATTCCAGCATCGAAGCGTCTGCTTTGCAAACCATGCCCCTAGATTCTAGACGGTCGTCTGTCGACGCAATCTAGCACGCTACCAGTAACAGGCAAGTGCCTGCACAGTACAGTTGAGAGCCGCCCAGCTGCGCGTGACCCAGACGATCATGTGATCGACAGCCGTTGATAGAGTGTTCATATTCAACGCGTGAGACGCCAGGTTCGGAATCTCCCTCTTGCAAACGCCATGTTGCTCATACTGTCATGACCGGATAAGCGTGAAGCATTCGGACAAGATTTCTGTGGCAGAACTTACGAGGGGGTGGCTCGGCTTCGGCCAAAGCACGATACCAGCCGTGACCGACGTGGAAACTACAATACCCGCCGACGTCGGCAAGATGACTTGTGCCCCTGGCTCGCAAAGCGGCCGCATCTGCATCGAGAATGCCGAATCACGGACAAAGTTGGCACCGACTCGGAAGGAAAGAAGAAAAGAAGGGTTTCGTACGGATCAGTATTCCCGTAGCAATGAAGACGCCCAAAACGGGTGTGCAATGATCCTTCAGAGCCGTGAAAGGGCCATACCCTATCTCGGTGCAAAAACATGGAAATAGTCCATGAGCCAGGGGAAGAATAACTTTCCAACGACAAAAAAAAAAAAAAGAACGAGCCCGCAATCTATGTTCCCCAGTCAGACACCTAAACCACGACACACAACTAAAAGAAGAAGAGGTTTTAAAAACGCCATCTTTACACATAGAAAAACGAGTACTATACTACTTGCAACTAACAGTATAATACACTTTCATATGGTTTTTGCCTTTTGTGTTGCTGGCGATTGACCAAGTGAAGGATGTTGAGCTGGTATCCCATTTTCAGCAGGTTTGTTTTTTTCTTTGTTGTGGGTGGGAATAGGTATATTACTTGCTCCTGTGCTCCCACGCTCAGAGATCTTCCAAATCTGCGATCCCGAGGATTCCGTGCGTCCCGGTTCTCCACGCTGTATCGGGTGCACATGCCTGGCGGATAGCTCCGACAAGGAACCCCCGGTGAAACCTGATGGTCGCTCACGGTGCCTCTAAACCCACGGCCCTAGCGAGGGC
Organism: Magnaporthiopsis incrustans; assembly: GCA_003049425.1. Classification (NCBI taxonomy): domain Eukaryota; kingdom Fungi; phylum Ascomycota; class Sordariomycetes; order Magnaporthales; family Magnaporthaceae; genus Magnaporthiopsis; species Magnaporthiopsis incrustans. Next base: position 43,481 of record PYSR01000073.1, read on the forward strand.
GGCATGAGCTAGCACGAGCAGAGCCGTCTGCTCCCACGATTTAAGCCACGGGCCCGTCCCATCAAGTGCCATGAGCTATCCGTCCGCAAATTGCCCCAGACCAACCATCCATAACCAGCACGCAAGATAAAATGGAGTACCTTTTTTCCCTCTCGACGGCAGGTGTCTAACGGCACTCGAGGGGATAGCAGTCTAGAACCAGGGCACCATCACCCGCCTCACACGGGCTTTGCTGTAGCCATTTCGTTGCATGGCCTGTCAAGGTCAACGACAAGAACTGTACCACCAGTGAGCCTTCTTGGGTAAGAGTGACGACAGGACCCGTAGGCATGGAAGTCATGCAACATGATTAGTGCGCTGTCACATCTGCATAGGAGAGAATACTTGACAATAGAAACGGCTAGATAGTTGGTTATGTGTACTTCGCGAAGGAAAACCGTTCCTTCCATCAAGCATAGATCTGCTGAGCCATCAAAACACAGGCGTTTCCAAGCGATCCGGGACACGAGTTCAACCGCCGTCTACAGACCGCTGCGAGCTTGCCATCGCCACATATTAGGACAAACCCCTCCGGTAGTCTCTTCCCGTTGATCCAACACCACTTTCAGGCTTCCCGTGGAAACCCCACGCCGCCGCCACCCAGTGAAACAAATCCACGCCAGACGCCGTGAGAGAAACAAAAGGATAAATAGGTGCCTCGAAGGCGCTCGTCAACTCATATCATCGTATCAGAGGTAAAGAAGCGGATAAGAAACATCATGAAGATCGCAGATGAATACAAGCATTTGTGGGTATCAAGGGGCGTTGAAAGAGTCAGATCAGTGATAGTACTCTCTCATCCGATGCTGATCATGGATCGAGACCCTCAGGCGCTCATCGTCGTCCCGGCTCCGGCTCCGGCTCCTCGGCGGCGAGGGCGGCGCGGGCAGATAGCGGACGGGCCTGGGCGGGGCGGCCTCGACGTAGCGGAACGTCTCGTACTCAGGCTCGCGGCGCACGACGACGGGTACGGGCACGGGCACGAAGCGCTCGCGCTCGACGTAGACCTCGTGGCTGTGGCTGCTGCTGCTGCTGGACCTGCTCCGCTCGCGCTTGGGGTGGCGGTGCTTCTCCTTCTTCTTCTTCTTTTTCTTCTCGGGCTTGGGGTCGACGTCGACCGAGATGACGTCGATGGTCTCGGGCTCCGACGGCGGAGGCGGCGGAGGCAACGGGATCACCTTGGGCGGCGGCGGCGGAGGGGGCGGGCATTCGACAACCGGGGGAGGCGGAGGAGGACATTCGACAACCGGGGGAGGGGGAGGACACTCCACCACGGGCGGAGGGCAAGGTGGGGGTGGCAGGATGACCACCGGCGGCGGCGGTGTCGGGTAGCGCGCCGGGATGATACTGGTAACGCGCTTGCGCACTGTCACCGAGCCTGGGGTAGGCGGCTCCAGGTAGATATACTTCTTCACGGGGACGCCGTGGTACTTTGACGGTCGAGCCACTGGAGTTGCGTAGTCGAGGTTAGTCGATGGCACTAAGACGCACATGAGAGATGAAGAGGGTCACGAACTATCGAAGAAGTGGCTAGGTATTGGTAATTGCTGTAGCCCTTGACTGTCGTTTTGGACAGGAGCTGGCTGGTAGCGGCAATGAGGGCCAGGCGGATAGATCGCAGATGATCAACTCTCCTCGGTCCAGTCCGCAACTAGGACAGGCTGCCACAAAGCAGTGGCCCTTGTGTAATGCTATGATATAAAAACAAAGAGGCAATGGTTCGGCGAGCAAGGAGCGGCCGGGCCAGAAATGCGGTTGCGCCTTGTTTTCTAGCTGATGATCGACGCAAACACCGACAGGCGGGTCTCTTCAGTCCAGCGTCGTCGCCCCTTTGTAGATAGGATGAGGAAGAGGGTGAAGGTGGATGGATGAGAGGTACAGTCTGCTGAGCGGAGGTGGTGATGAGGACGAAGATCAGGTGGCAAGAGAGGTGGTGACTTTATGTCTCGAAGAAGTCGGTTGGGCGTCGCCCTGCCCAGAGCAGACCACTCTGCAGTGACTTGCTGGGCTGCGATGGTGCGTGGATGATCCCTGAGACCTAATGTACGAAAGCCTGGCCGAGAGGATAAGGGAGGATGCAGACAGACAGCAGACAGACAGATACGGCTCACTTGAGGAACACAGAAGAGGCGGCAACACGGTTTTGGATTCGAGACGGAACGTCTTTACGTGCGTAGAAAGCAAGAAGCAAAGCACTACTACGACCATTTTCTTTTTTTTTTCCTTGTTTTCCTGCACGCACGTTCAAGGACCAAGATTTCCGAGAGGCTGTGGACAAGGATCAGGCTTTCCGGTCGGATGACGTTGTTCACGTCACGCAGACCATATCTGGTGCACCTGATTGGCCCATAAAATCGTGATGCAGTATCACGTGAGTGCCGGGGAGCTAGAGTGAGCGGTTGATTGTGGGCAGATGCGCGACATTCCGTCGCTGCCCAATGAGGCCGCGAGTTCCCAAAAGAGCGCTCGATGCGGTTTCGGCGCCAGAGATATCTGGGAGAGCCGAGTTCTAGAATGATCTCTCTCATCCTCGTTGGTACGAGATTGGGCCCCCTCACACACAACGCAGAAGCACTGCAGCATCCAACACGCCAAGAGCCGGCTGAACGCCCATCAAACCCGCCATGGCCATTTTGCACCGCAATGAGAGGCTCCTCGGTGAGAGACCATGTCGCCACCAGTTCTATTGACAAGGGCAAGCGTACCGGTTCCATCAACCACGGCGCCCCGGGTGAGCTTGAGAAGCTCCCCGTGGTGTTCTCACACCCGTAAAGCGGGGGGTTCTTTTTGACGAAGTCATGGCCTGGGTGATCCCGTCGGAGAAAGCACAGCCATCCCCGTGATAAATGCCAACCTTCTGTCTTGGCGCCTGGCGGATATGCCGGCGGCTGAGCAACGGTTAAGCATTGCCCCCGGATCGTCGGGGCAGCCGGACAATTCGGCATAGACCCAGAGACCAGGCGGGGGTGAGAGTCGAAACATGGCAGAGGCCTCATCGGCGCGGATTCCGTGGCTCCCGAGTGGCCAAGCTTCCGGTTCAGGGAGCCAAGGAGGATGATGAACGGAGAAGAAATGAAAAGGGAAAGAGCGAACGAAGTTAGGCTTTGGATCCGATTCGTTGCAAGTGCAGGGAACACGAAAGTTAAAAGCGGCACTGGAAAAGAAGAAAGCAAACAACTTTGTTGAGATAAACTGGCAGCCGTCAAAACGCTAATGACGTGAAGCGATGAATTGCTCCCGCCCTGGCTTTCTCTACTCTGCCTGGTGGCTGTTGCAGTTGTCAAGATCTGATCCACTACCCCATGTTATGCGGCATTATCCTTAGCAAATCCCCATGCAGGGCGGACTCCCCATGGCAGCACCAAGGATGCGTGTTGTAACACATAGAGAGAGCCCGGCTGGTCGCCCGGCAGGCGCCGGACGCCGGAAACCAGGCAAAGGCTGGCTGGCTGGCTGATGCTTGCGTCATGCCACGTCCGAGCGGCCGGCGACGGACGAACGACGGGGCGGCGTGCTCAGCCTGGCTTGGTCTCGCTGGACTGCTCCCTTGCAGGACTAGTGCGGGCATGTCGATCTACATGCGTGTACTATACGTGTTGAGATGCCGCCAAAACAAAAAAAAAAAAAAAAAGTTTGGATGGTCAACGGGCGTGTACAACACCCGTTACTGTCGGGTGACCCGTTGAAATCAACGGCTTTCTCAAAGGGGGCCAGCATCCCCTTCGTCTGCAGGCACTGTCTGCAAAACTTGCCAAGGCCCGGCCACACGGTAGCGCATCTGAAACCAACCCGAGACGAGCATGGGATTTGTTTTTAGCCAAATTCCCGTCCAACTGCGCGCATGACTGGCCCGTTTCAGGAAATCAATTCCCTCGAGGTCATCTGCCTCTTCAATCTTTGAGGCCTAAGTTTTGCTAGCCGACCCAATCGCCCCGCGATGGCGAGTCTCCATCTCATTTGGTTTTATTTATTTTGTTTTTGTTGCTCTGGGCATAGTAACGCTGCTGGGACATTAACACCCCACACGACGTGACAAAAAAAAAAAAAAAAGAAAACAAAAAGTGCCGGCGGGGCGACGACTGGCATGGTACGATCTTGACATCACGGTGCTTTACCGAAGATTTCTTAAATAAAGGCGTTCCCGGATGCTACCATGCCCGAGAGGACAACAACCGTTGGGCGAGAACGGATGGAAGGGCGGGGTCTTGGGGAGCCGGGGCCTTGCAAGTTGAGCTGCAAGCCATGGATCCGACCTGGCAGCCCACTTCCGGGATGGGGCGGGGCAACTCGTCTCAAGGAGGACGACGCATGGAGAGAAATGGGAAGCAAAACAATAACAATAACAAAGCCGCATGCCGGCGGACGGTCGGTGGCCGCCCGCCCGCGGCGAAGACGTCCTCGGGCTTGCGGCTCCCGTCGCGCCGCTTCGGTCTTGCCCGGCCGGGCTGCGCGCTTGAACGCGGTGGACTATGCATACCGGAAGAGAGATAGGGGGCTTCCCCTGCTTCCCCTTCCTTGGTTTTCCCTCCCCGATCGGGAAAATTCTGGTGACCTCGTGATGGAACCCCCCTGCTTCACCGCAAGAGACGGACGGGGCCATCGTCGTCGTCGGGGAAAAATCCTAGTATCGTTGCAAGGACCTGCGTAGGGCGAAGGGTTCGGACCAAGAGATTCGCGCCTGCGATCTTCCCGGGGACATCGACAGGCGGTTTGCCAAGTGGCGGGGTGTCGTGAGGCCAAGCACCCGACCCTGCTTGGCCGTGGGGGCGAAAGCGCTCGGATAGGCACAGTAGATATGTAGGTATCCAGCGGTTCGCAGCCTGCAGGAGGCCTAAATGCATCGACCGCGAAAGCGAAGGGGAGAAGTTGATTCTATGGTAGAAAATCTCACGAGTGAAATTCAAGGCTCGTACCTTTTTTTTTTTTTTTTTTTGCTTGCCGCCGAACCTGCACGGCCAGGCAATGCAAGCCGTCGTACGAAACCGTGCGGGGAAGTTGATTGGCAGAGCAGACGAGGGCACCAAAAGACGCGGATTGGTCGAGCTTCATGTTTCGAGACATGCTGAGAGGCAAATTTGTCAACACACCTTTATCTCACGGCGCTTCCGAACGTTGCGGTCGACTGGTACCTATCCGGTCCGGTTCGATTGTTTTGAATACCACCTTGACGACCCCGTCGGTGCGACAGGAAGAGCCGCGAGGCTGGCGTTTCGAGAGGCGAGCGAGCACCTGCCATTCCTGGACCAAGATCCGGCGGTTCGGTGGGTGGCCAGTTTTCTTCCGCCGCAAGTATGTCCGCCTGCTGGCTGACGGTCTTGTTCGCGCGACATGGCTTTGAACATTGCCACACCCGGGTTCCCGCTCGTTTCCTTGAATAGTAGTCCTCTTCCCCGCCCATTTTGCTGTCTATGGCCTGGAATAAGAATAAGAAGCAGGCGTTTTTAACCGAGGCTTTGGGGTATAAAGTTTAACCCTTAGATAACCAACACAGCGAAACATACCTTGCATGCAATGGCAGCCGTGCAGTGCTCGGCGTTTCGCAAGTTAAAGAGCCCCGCAGTAAAATGGTGACCTGGTTCGTTTTCCACATCGAGATGTTGTTGATGGCAGGGAAATCCCTATTCTATAGTAATCGCGTGGCATCCTATAGCACCAGTCGGATCGTTTGGCAGGCTTGAAACATGAAACAGGTTTTCTTCCTTCTTTCCTTGTGAGGACGGCATCCCTCATGTATAGTGTATAGGTAGGTACCTAGGCGGATTTATACGTACTAAGCTATGCGGTACATACGCTTTGCTGGGGGCAGTCAGCGCGAGGTTAAATTGTTTTTGTTTTGTTGCCCAGATGAAAAGTGTAACGGCCATTGTCCGAGAAGGGGACCCCGTTCAGGCATTTCCCGTGTCAATCTCCATTCCCGCCAGCGGGGGATGAACACTCAAGACGGCCCAGGTTGGAGGATTACCCATGACATCAATCGCCTTCCAACATCTCTGGGGTTGCAATCAACGGGCACAAGGGATCGTCAGGGGAGCCTGCAGCCGACAGGCACAGCATGTCGAGATTTCAAGTCTCAATCTGCGTCTGTCACACCGCCTCGTTGCCTCCACGCTGCAAGGGACGCAACAATTGCACCGCACCCACTAGGAAGCGAACAGAAACACCCTTGATTGGCGCCGGCATGGAGGCTTGAGGTGGCGTGGACACGGCTCCAGCTGGATGCAGGTTGAGCCAGGGGCAGGGGCAAAGGGCCCGCCGCGGCGAGGAGAACGTGGGTATGTACAGTGGGTGCATCCCGCCCGCGCGTCCGGGTAAACCATGAATGCAAGTATGTGAATTCCGGTTCCCTTGTAACTCGGCCGCTCTGGAACGGCCGAGTCCCTCCGGACTCGAACCACCGGCCGCGGCTGCCTCATCTGGATGCTGAAGCAAGGGCGGACGAGCCACACTCAGAGAGGCGCTCTCGGGCGAACTGAACCGGGCGTTTTCAGATTAGGAGATAAAAAAAAAGGGGGGGAGCAATCTAGTCGTCGGAGTTCCTACATTGGGCGAGATGGTCTCGGCGATAAGAGCAACTGCTAGTTTAGTGTCTGCACACACAGAAATTCGGAGAGGCGCCCCGGCAAATAAAGCGGGCACTCTGAGGAGCTGGGGGCTCGACGGGAAGCAGCTTGCCCATGAATTCAATGTGCGGCTGATCATAGCGTTGATTGGTCCCACACCTGGGGGCAACCAAAGCCGGCGATAGCAACAGGGGCTTGAGCGGCTAGAGTGGGTGGGTGGAGGTCGCGCCGCGGGCACCCTGAGAGCCAGCAGGTGGTCAAGGGCACCTCGCGGGAAATTGCGCCGAGCGGCCATGGGAATCAAACGGCTCCCTTGCAGGTGGCTTGCCCTCCTTGATTCGCACAACACTGGGATTGGAGGACCTCGACCGGTTCAGGGCACACGCAAAATCAGTGGCTGCTGGCCTGGGCCTGGAGGCCCGCCTCCCAGCGCCCTGTCCTGCATGGGGCATGACGAATGGCTAGGATGATGGGCGCCCGGCCTAACTGGAACAAGAACGACCACCCACTCTCCCGGTCAGGGGCGGCTGGCGCCTGGTGAAGGGAAAGCCAAAAATACATATTGGGTGGGCGATCCGAGTGAAAGCAAGCTTTGGATAGTGGCGGGCGAGCGTCGCAGGTGCCCCTGTCCGGTAGATCATCCATGATCGCCAAAAGAAATCAGGTCATCGGCTGGCCGCACAGGAGCTAGACATGGCACCGAGACAGGCGGCCGACGGTCAACAAAAGTAGCACAGAAGCACGAGGTTAAGTTCGTAACACAAATGGACTGAACATCACCCGTGCGAGCCGCTTATGATAGCCCACCCGGAACGGCCTGTGCGTCCAACGGTTGCCCGGCAGGCCACGAGGCGTCAGCGTTGTCCACAGGTGGACGTGTCTAGGAATACAGTATGTATGTACGCAACAAGGTTCCACCGTCAGCCTGCCTTGGGCTGGAGGGAACGGCAGACAATCAGGAAGCGTCTCGCTGACGAAGAGGCGAACAGCAGGGCGGAGGTGCACAATCGAGAGCGATGGAAATGAGAAAGCGAGCAATGCCTTGCCATTAGCCATGTGCCCGCGCAGGACAGATCCCAAGGTTCTCGGCAGGCTTCTGAAACCTGGGGGCGCTGATTGGAATGGACATCCCTGTCCGCCACAATGTCCCTTAAGATTCGATAGGGATGGATGCGGAAGCACTGCAGGCCGTACCGTGCCAACCGACCCCGTCGGCCCTCGCAAAGTCGGGGGCATTGGTCTCGTCCCTGCCAGCGCACTCGCGTTACCTTGTGAAGCTAAGGCACGCTGTATATGCCGTATGTATGAGCTGCGTCGATTCTGTGCGAAACGAGCTCGCTGGTAGGTTCCACGTGGACAGCGCAGCAGCCAAACAGAGAAACATGTGCGCCCGCCTTCTGGGCCAGGACCACACTCCACTGTATGTAGCGCTGGGCTGACCTCCTTCGGCTTAGGGGACCAATTTTGATATCGGCTGTCGATGCATGTCTTTTGATGCACTTCGGTCCACCACAAATATCCTGGCTTTTTGTAGTGGACCTGGGCAACAACAAAAAGTGCGGGCGTGCTCTGGTATTTTCTTCCCGATCTGTCATTGGCGGCCGAGGACGTTGCATGCACAACGGGGACGCGATTTCAGAGGCAATTTACTTTGACAGCGGCAGTAGCGCCGAGAGAGTGCGCGGTAAGCACGAGACAAGTCGATCTGGACCCAAAGAGTCCAGCCAGCGACGGTCTAGATGTGGGCAAAGCTGAAATGGGTGCGTTGCAGCGTCTAAACCTAGGTGCACCTGGCTAGGCGTGCCGGTGCAACAGATGTGCACTAAGAACATGTGCCGTGCGGCTATAGCTATGCGGGGACATGCCTGGATGCACCAAGGCTGCGCCAAAGCTAATGCCAGAGCATGATTGGAGTGGCAAGGCTTCTCCTTGGTCCAGACGTGGAAACTGCATTGCTGCCCACCACCACCACCTCGGCTTGTTTCCAAGCCTCCCCTTGGTCTCGACCACTGCCGTGCTGTGCCGTTCGCCGGCTGTATTGGGAAGCAAGGACATGACGGTTTTGTGTGTGCTAGCCACTGGTGCATAGCCGGATCCCTTTTGCGACTGGGCGGCCGTCTAGGCCAAGTACACCGCACCGAACTACGCGCTCCTCTGTGCTAGCTGTTGTTGCGGCAGCCGCGGCTGGGCGCAACAGCGTGCGCCAGACGGGCGAGCAGCAGAGCAGCGAGAGAACCAGTAGAGGCTGCATGGTGGGATTGTTGATTGCTGCTATTATACACAACGTCAACCAGGGCTTATCCAGCCTTCTCGAAACCCTCCTCCCACCTGGGGGCAGAGGCCCTGCGCTGAGCTCTGACCACCCGACCACCCACCCCCGTCCACCCCATCGGCCGCCAAGGGGCATCCATCCCGACTCGCATAGAGGACCATGTCGCAGCTTGCGCGCCAGAGTGATGGCGACGGCTCGTCGGAGACCCAGTTGCTTTACCCATCCTCGCTCTCGCCGCGCGCAACCATCCAGCCGAACATCCCCAGCAGACCCACGCCGAACGACGACGACGCCGCCGCCGCCGCCCTGGTCTGCAGGCTGCCGACTTTGTCATTGTTCGCCCAGGCTGGTGGTGGTGGTGCTGCTGGCTCCTGTCCCAGCAGCCCGTCGTCACCGTCGAACATGTCGACATCATTCTCTGCCCGGTAAGAAAAGCCAAAATAAAACGCAAAAACAAACAGATCTACCACCTATTTGCAAAAACGAATTCAAGGGGCCAGCCAAAAGGAGGAGGTGTGGCGAGAGCAGGCGGGAAGGACCAAAACGGCGGCCGCGGTCGTCTCAATCCACCCACCAGCAGCAGCGAAGCAGCACCAGACGCCTTCCCTGCCCCTGTACACCCCTGGAATACAGGCTCCACTGCAACTCCATGTGGTGCTCGATGTCAATAACTTTCCCCAGTCTATGTCCTGCCGTCTTCAGTGGGACGGCCTGGTTCTTCTACTTTTGCGTTCTGGCCGCCCTCTGCGTTTTGCTCCTCGCCATCCAATTGTCTGATTCAATAATTCCCCTACCGTCCTACACCTACCCGCTCAGCGAAGTGGTCAAGGGCATCACCCACCTCGCTGCTGTGCCAAGCGGTGCTCGACTCAGGCGTCTCACGCCCACACCCACACAAGAGGGAGGGAGGCACGAGTTGAGAACGAAGGAGCGAGCTTCTTCCGCTTCCAATCCCCCGCAACAACAGCGCCCTTCTGTGCGACCTCGCAGCCGGGCGAGCGCCAGACGCAACGAACGACGCATCACCTCTGTAGCAAGAGCCCGAATACCGAGTGCTAACCCAAATCACCTCCTCTCGCCTCGCCGCAACGACCCACCGCCACCACTGCCTCTAGATCACTAGGACGGCTGGCCCCGAGCCCGCTGCAGACCACCACTTTCGTCTCCAATGCCGCGAGCGTGAGCCCTAGCCCGACGACTTCCGGCTTGCCCTCTCCGATCCACGGCTTCCCGGCTGCCATCTCCCAGGCTGCCGACGCCGGCGCCCACGACGGCCCCTCGTCCCGGGCACCGCGCACTCGCAGGAAGCCCCCTTACTTCCAAAGCGCCAAAACCAGTCCTTCCGCCTCCGAGGCGAGCTTTGGGTGCGTCACTCGTGACATAGGGACCGGGCGGGGCTTACTCTTGTGTGCCGCTCTGCGGTAGCAGCAACAGCAGCAGCAGCACCGGCCCCTTGTGGTTATTGCGCATGGTCGCTGGGGTGTGGGCTGACATGTATCTCTTTGGACCAGTTCGATCGCCCAGTCCCCAACCCGCGTTCCGGATGACGGCAGGAGTGCCTCGGACCCCGTCATAGCCTCGAAGCCCCTAGAAGGCTTAGCCCTCCGGCCGTCCATCACCATGGCGGGCCCGCGTGTGGAAGCGGCCAAGGGCGCCCCCAGGACCTCGTCCATCGACTCGGCTATATCTGCCATGTCGTCGAGCTCCAGTTCACTCAAAAACCCGGCCGACAGCTCGAGTCCCGCCGACATTGCCAACCTGATCAAGGCCGCCGGGAGCGCCGAGGCCGTCATACAATACCTCCTCAAGGAGAAGAACTCGCAGGCACAACAAAACGCACAGCTATGGAGGCTGGTGGACAAGCAAAGAGCCATGATCTTGGGCCTGAACAAGGACTTGGAGCGGGCTCTCAAGGACAAGGAAAAGTACCGCAAGAAGCTCAAGGAGGTCATGAGCCCGCCCCAGGTCCCTCCAGTGCCTCCCGTTCCGCCACAGCAGGTGAGAGGAGCTGCTGGTCCGGACGACACGCCTCGTTCTCGATCCGAGGGCCCCGAAATGCCGCCCAAACTTACCGTGCCCGTATCCCCGACGATCGACTCCGACAGCATCAAACAGTCGCCCATAGACGTCGCACTCGCCCCATACCCAATCACTCCTCCCGCAGACCAGCCGATGGGTGGCGGCATGGCGTCGGCCGTTGGAGAGCTGCTTGATCCCCTGCACTTGATGCCCAAGCCGGAGGAGCATGCACTCGACCAGTTCAACGTGGATCAAGAAGAACACGAGTCTGACCTGGTCCAGAAGGAGGCCGACCAGCTGTCAGACCTGCCCCTCAACTGCCCCCTGCCCCCACCATCACGAAGCCCTCCCAGCGAGCCACCGCGCGGACCGCCGCCTAGGCCACCAGCTCCCGCGGAGACGAAGGACGAAGGCCTCGGCCAGTTCCCGCGCCCGCCTGGACCGCCTCCACGCAGGCCTCCTCCAGCGCCTTTGCAGCTGCAGTCGTCCAAAGCTCCAGAGGAAGAATCTGGGGACTCGGATCTGGACGGCCTGATTGGTGCGAATGAGGCTGATGCGGAGAGGAGAGGGCGGCGCAGAACGCGCCAGGAGGATGACCAAGAGAGGGAGATACTCGCTCAGAAGGAGGCCGAGATTCGGAGCCTATCCAAGAAGAGCAGGAAGAGCAGCGTCTCAAAGAGCACGCCCATGTCTACGGAGGCGGGCCCGCTATCGTCTTCAAACATACCGGCAAGCCCACGCAGCTTCCCGGCCGGCATACAGGCGGAGCCCGCCTCGCTGGTCGGTGTGTTGAACGGCGGCGGCGACCGTGAGGTGGAATCCGTCTTGGTTGCGCCGCCCCAGATTTTTTCAGGCCTCCCCGCAAGTCCCCGTCCTTTCGGCGCCGCCCACATGCAGCAGGCATTCGCCTCTCCGCAACCTTCACCACGAGGCCAAGTCGTTTTCGCAGCATCCAACTTCTCGCCCCGTGCGCCGCGACACCCGATCCCATTACCAAACTCGCCTCAGTTCATGCCGCCCACCGCCGACGGCCCGGAGGCCAAGCCAAAACCGCTGAATCTTGTCAAGAAGGCCATGGACGCCTTGAGCGGGGCCTCGTCGTCGTCGAGCCCGACGAAGACGTCTCGCGACAGCCCGACCGACACGCCAAGGGAGTACAGCGGATTCGTCACGGATGAATATCCGGATCTTCTGATCCCACCGAATGCGCTGCCTTCGGTCGACATCAAGGTTGCGTCGTCGCGCATGAAGCCATCACGGGCCAGTCTGCTGTCTCTCACCCAGCTGGAGGAGGACCCGGTCTTCACGCTGGCCATCTTTTCCCGGGCCGACGGTCACGAGCTCTGGAGGGTAGAGAAGGACTCGCTGTCGCTGGCCAAGCTGGATCAGCGGTTGAAGCAATGCCCCGCCTTCACGGCCAAGACGCCCGACAGGTCTCTGTTCAGTGGACACGCGCCTGCCAAGCTGGATGCGCGGCGTCAGGCGCTCGACCAGTATCTCGACGACCTGCTCAACACCCCGCTGGACACGACCACCGCTGTAGAGCTGTGCAAATATCTTTCGACAAACACGCTGCCGCCCAACGCGGACGAGACGGGCGCGGTCGAGGTTGCCACGGACAGCTCTCGGGCGCCCAAAACCGGTCCCGGCGGACGCCCGTTCCGAAACGGCTATCTGACAAAACGCGGCAAGAACTTTGGCGGGTGGAAGGCGCGGTTCTTCGTCCTCGAGGGGCCGCAGCTGAGGTATTACGAGACGCCCGGCGGCGCCCATCTCGGCACCATCAAGCTGCAGAACGCACAGATCGGAAAGCAGTCGCAGAGCAGCGACAACGCCTCGCCCGCTCGGTCCGGAGGCGGAAGCGACGAGATCGATAACCAGTACCGCCACGCCTTCCTGATTCTGGAGCCGAAGAAGAAGGACCCGTCCGCCATGACCAAGCATGTGCTCTGCGCCGAGAGCGACAAGGAGCGTGATCTTTGGGTGGATGCGCTGCTGCGTTGGATCGATTTCCGCGACCCAGACGACGAGGAAGCCGCGCCGGCCAAGAAGGAGTCGAGCCAGAGCCAGGGCGCATCCACCAGCTCGTCGTCGAGCTCCAAGAAGAAGAAGTCGTCCAGCCGGCAGGCCCAACAACAACAGCAGCAGCAAGCAGAGGGCGAGTCGCTGATTGGCGTCAACTACGACACGACGCAGCAAGGTGAGGCACCGCAGCAAGGCGGTCCACCCCCGAGGAAAGGCAGCACCAATGACCTTGAGGCCTCTTTGCCGACGGCCATGGGGATGAGCTCGCAGTCGGGCTATGCCATCTCGGGACCGCGCGACCCGCAGCCCATCGCCGACTCTGCCAGCTGGGGTGCCAAGACCCCTGGGGTCGCAGCGATTGAGGAGAAGAAGGCTCGGAAGCGAAGCTTCTTTGGTTTCTCCAAGGTGAGGACGTCGACCGACGGCAACGACTCTCTGTTCGGATCGGACTCGAACAACGTGCCTGGCAACGGTGGGCCGAACGGCCACCCGGGCCCGGTCAGGCAGGTCTTTGGTGCGCCGCTAGGCGAAGCGGTCCGCTACAACTCGCCCTTGGACGTCAAGGTTCCGCTCCCGGCCGTCGTGTACCGGTGCATCCAGTACCTCGAGGCTAAGAACGCCATCGCCGAGGAGGGCATCTTCCGGCTCAGCGGCTCCAACGTGGTGATCAAGCAGCTGCGTGAGCGCTTCAACAACGAGAGCGACGTGAACCTGGTGGCCGACTCGGCCTATCACGACATCCATGCGGTTGCGTCGCTCCTCAAGCTGTATCTGCGCGAGCTGCCGACGACGATCCTGACGCGCGACCTGCACATGCACTTCGTCTCGGTGACAGAGATGCCCAACTCGGCGGCCAAGATTGCGGCGCTCGGCGAGCTGGTGGAACGGCTACCACAGGCCAACGCGACACTGCTACGGTACCTGATCGCGTTCCTCATCAAGATCATCAACAACGCCGGACAGAACAAGATGACGGTCCGCAACGTCGGCATTGTGTTCTCGCCCACGCTCAATATTCCAGCCCCCGTCTTCGCCATGTTCCTCCAGAACTATGAGGGAATCTTTGGCATCGACGCCGAGCAGTATCAGCTGCCGTTGTCCGACTCGGCCCAGCAGGAACAGCAGCAAACACGCCGTCAGCAGCAACAGCAACAACAACAACAACAACAGCAGCAGCAGCAGCAACAACAACTACTACTACTACAGCAGCAGCAGCAGCAGCAGCAGCAGTACAACGACGACGGATCCAGCGACAGAAGCGTAAACATGCGTCCGGTGCCCGCCCCGCGGCGACCGTCTTTGGCATCGCTGGATCAGCTGGCACGGCCGTCCACCTCGGGTACGAGCGGATCGCCCCATCGGGCTCGCCTCGTCGATTCAGAGCGCCAACAGCGCAACACACCAACGCCTCCGCCCATGGGCCAGTACAGGAACGGGGGTACGCCGCCGCCGGCACAGCAGCCGAGGCAGGCCAGCTACGAACCGGCGTACATGGCACAGCAGAACATGCCGACAGGGGGTGTGCCCATGGCGCTGAGACCGGCATACGAGGGCGGCATGTTTGTGCCGTCCAACGGACTCGACATGACGCAGCTGCAGGCGCCGACGGGATCCCGTGCACCCAACCCGCAGTACGACCGCCCAATCTACGAACAGGGGGGCGCGCCCGCGTACGAGGGCCCGTTCGCGAACAGCGGTGGTGGTGCCAAGAGCCGCCGGGAGAGCGGCGCCTTCATGATGGGAGGTGGCGGCATGAGCTCTCAGACTTCCAGAAGTCGACTCAGGGAGGAGGCCCATTTCTAAGCAACCTGTCTAGGAAGGGTTCTCTGGCCGCAACTGGGTGATTGCAGACTGGGCAGGTGCTCCGATGGGTGGTTCTCGTATAAATCATCCTCCAGCATCATCAAACATAATTGGACTGGCGAAGGGGCGTTTTTCCAGCTAGCATATTCGCTTCTCTGTTGTTAGGTATTGTCCAGATATCTGGATGTCGGTTTATATCCCCACCCCCCCTTTTTTTTATCGATATCCTCTTCTTTCTCTCTGGGTTGTCTCAACCATTTTCGGCGTACTCATGTCTTCGCTGAATATCATGTATATTTTACGCTTGTCTCGCATATTTCTTGAACGGCCCATCCTTCGTCACTTCACTCGGGCTCTTGTTTACCTATTCGGTTCTCACTGCCCTTCGCCTATCATGGCGTCAGTGCATTGGCATGATGCCGTTTTCTCACAGCTTTTACTCGACTGTACCTTTAATGTCTGCTAAGAAGGACGCGCCGTATCCTGGGATCGCAGACGCTGGGGAGATCGGGCCTGGTTGGAGAGCTTATGGAGGCTGAAGGGTGTGTTTTTAAATGGCAGGTGGAAGAAAGTTGGAACCAGGGGTCCATAAAGTGCCTTGATGCTCGGTCTCCCTGCAGAACCATTGAAGAAAATTTTTTTTTAAAAAAAAAAAAAAAATAAACTCGCTCTCCAAGGATGTCGGGTGGCCCTGTGTGCGACTCTCACCCCTCGAATCACGTGAGCGTGATGCCGCCAATGCACCATTTCGCTTTTGGGCGGCGGGTGTTGGTGATTTGGAGTAAATGGAGACCGAGCCGGGTTCAGGGAAAGTTAAATCAATCCAGATCGGATGATATCGATGGGATGATTCATGGATGTGTCTAGTGACAGCGACATTGACTTTATTGCTGTCCAAATACCCCCGCGGACGTCCAACGCTCCTGCCAACCACGGCTCTTGCGGCCTAGGCCAGATCCAGCATTCCGAGCCAGGAACGTCCCGGGATGCTGTTCCTGCCTGCCCCACATAAAGAAGGGAAGACGACCCGACGGAGGATGACGCCCCCTCGTTCAGCCTCATGAACCGCCTGCCTGGTCAGCAGCATCCATCGCATTTGCAACGCGCGTCAAGTCACGCCACCCACCTTTTTCGTGCAGGCCGGCGCCTCGGCCGCTTCGAAACCCCGAGTTTCGGCTTGGTTATTTTTTTCTGCTGTAATTTCGGGCGCTTGACAAGCGCCGGCAGCAGGCACTTGCCCGAGCCGACCAGCCCCGGCCCGGGCCCTTTCCCCATTTGCGGATACCCATTGATTTCTGTCTTTGCTGTCCTTGCAGATATCAGTTTCTCCTCCTTTTTATTCACCCTTTTCCCTCCCTGGACCGAGTCAGGCGGCGCCCTCTACCATAGCATATGGGATGGCGGGCCGGCCGAGCCTGAGCGGCTCGTCGCCCGCCAGCGGCGGCGACAGTCCCGCCAGCAGCACCTCGTCGCGGTCTACCATGATGCCCCTGCCTGCAGCAGCAGCAGCAGCAGCAGCAGGGGATCCCTTTCCTCTGCGCCCGACAGACCTTCGTCGCTACCACCACCCCGTCACGCATCAGCGCGGCACCGGCTTTGGTGCTAGGGACGTGGCCCCG
This sequence comes from Magnaporthiopsis incrustans, assembly GCA_003049425.1. Classification (NCBI taxonomy): domain Eukaryota; kingdom Fungi; phylum Ascomycota; class Sordariomycetes; order Magnaporthales; family Magnaporthaceae; genus Magnaporthiopsis; species Magnaporthiopsis incrustans. Next base: position 59,818 of record PYSR01000073.1, read on the forward strand.
CACACTTCTTCTTCCCACGATGATCAACGCCAACACCACCACGACCACGCCACCTACCCTCCGCCAGTCGCGGCGTCGACGGCAGGCGGCGAGTCGGACCAGGCCGGCGACCCCAAGAAGCCGCGGGCCTGCGAGTCGTGCCGCGGGCTCAAGGTGCGGTGCGACCCGGACCCCGCCGACCCGGAGGGCTCTTGCCGGCGCTGCGCAAAGGCCGGCCGCAGCTGCGTCGTGACCCAGCCGACCCGCAAGCGCCAGAGGAAGACGGACAGCCGCGTCACGGAGCTCGAGAAGAAGATCGACGCCCTCACGGCTAGTCTGCACGCTGCCAGGAGGCCCGCCACCGGCGACGATCACGTCGTGCTCCCGCCGCTGCTGCCCCACCCGGCGTCGCTGTCTCCGCCCACCGCCGTCAGGGCGGGAGCAGCCGATGAGCGCGTCTCGGACTCCCCGACGGAGCCTGGCGTGGCTTACAACAGCCCCCTCAACATCGCTCCACAGACCAGGAGCAGCCACGGTGCCGCTGCCTCTGGCGCTTGCCCTGACGCCGCTTCGATGCACGCGCCATCATCATCGTCGTCCTCGGTAGCGGCAGCCGCAGTGGTGCCCGTCACGTCGGGGGTCGAACCTCCCAACCACTCAACCTCGACCAGCGACTGGAGGCCAGTTCTAATCGGTAACCCGATACATACCACACCAGGGACCCCCACGCACGTCAACGCGTATGGGTTGGTGCTGGAGAAGGTTGCCGCGCACGAAGATGGCTCGGGAACACCGTCGTCGATGAACAGGGCCAGCTGTCCTGCTGGCGCCGCATCCGGGTTGGTGGCGGCGACTGCGACTGCGACGGCGGCGGCGGCATCGACGGGCCAGAAGCGCAAATTCGCTGCTGCTGCTGATGCTGCCCCTGATGATGAAGGCCCTTCGACGGCGGCATCGGCATCCCGCTGGCCTGACGACCAGATTATGGGACCCGACTATGAGGACGTGGTGGCTCGTAACTTGGTGTCGCCCGCGCTGGCGAGCACGCTCTGGGCGCGCTACACGGACCAGATGTGCCCGCATCTGCCAGGAGTCGTCTTCCCGCCAGATATGACCTGGTCGCACGTCCGGCGCGACCGGCCGCTGTTGTTCTTGGCCATCATGGCGGCGGCCTCGTCCGAGACTCCGCGGCTGCAGCGCGTCCTGGTCAAGGAGCTGATGCGGATCCTGGCCGAGAAGCTCGTCATCCTCGGCGAGAAGAGCATCGAGGTCGTGCAGGCCCTCCACGTTGCCGTTTTCTGGTACTGGCCGCCCGAGCACTTCGAGGAGCTCAAGTTCTACCAAATGATCCACATGGCCGCCGTCCTAGCCATCGACATCGGCCTGGGATCTCGCAGGCGCGCCGGCGCACCGCCAAGAGGCCGTCTGATGCCGTGGAGCATCCACCAGCACCACCCGTTCCACGGCCCGCCGCGCTCACTCGGCGGTGGAGCCGGACCCCCGCTGCTTCCAGGCCCAGGTCACCCGCGCAAGGCGCCGCCTCCCGACCCGTGCAGCATCGAATCGCGGCGGACCTGGCTGACGTGCTACTTCCTGGCCTCCAACACCTCCATGACGCTGCACCGGCCGAATCTGATCCGGTGGACGCCCTTCATGACCGAGTGTCTCGAGGTGCTCCAGTCATCTCCCGATGCCGCCCCTACCGACCCCTACTTCTGCCACCTCGTCTGGACGCACCGCCTCTCCGAGGAGGTCGGCATCCAGTTCAACATGGAGGACCCGACCGCCGTCATCGACTTGGCCGACCCGCGCACGCGCCACGCCATCAAGGGGTTCGAACGCGACATTGAGCGCTACCGCGCCGCCGTGCCGCCTGCACTGATGCGGCCTTCTCTCAACCTGAGCTTCCACGTGCTCAGCCTCTACATGCACGAGATCGCGCTGCGCAGCGAGGAGGGCATCGAGGAAATCCGGCCTGGCATGGGTCCTCCTGGTGGCGGTGTCGGCGGGGGCGCCGCCTGCGATGATGGGAGCAATCAGACTCGTAGCAAATCTGCCAGTAACAAGGGCGAGGTAGATCCTGCTCTGCGAGATGGCGGCCCTGGCGGCAGCATCAACGGCAATACCGATGGCAGCAGCACCGGTACCAATGGTAACAGTAGCCCCAACAGCAGTGCCGCCGCGCCCCTGACGCCGGCACATATTCAGGCGCTCTCGGCTTGCATCATAGCCATCGACGGCATATTCGACGCGTTCCTGGGCATGTCGCCCGAGGAGGTCCGCTGTCTCCCGGTCTTCAACTTCGTGAGGGTTGCCTACGCAACCGTGGTGCTGATCAAGATGCATTTTGCCGCCGCTCGTCCGGACTCCGAGATGGGGCGCATCATAAAGCACGAGGACCTAAAGGTCGACCAGCATCTGGGAAGCCTGCTCGAGAAATTCCGCCTCGCCGGCGAGGGCGACCGCTCCCGACCCGCCGCAAAGTTCCATCTCGTCCTGTCCATGCTGCGCTCCTGGTTTCAGAAGCAGGGACGGGCCACCAACGCGCGTTCGGCCGGGGCCGCTGAAGAGGACAGCCGAGGTAGCGGCGTGGGGGCGACGGCGGGGACGCCTTGTGATGAACGGGATCATCCTCCTCGGGCGCCTGCTCCTGCTCAAGATGGCCACCAAGGAGCCACTTCGAGCAACACTGGCAACACAAGCAACAACAGCAAGAACACCAACACCTATACTCCACCAGGGCGCCCACTCGACACCGGGCCAGCTGGGCATCGGCAACATCAACAAACGGAACAGGCACAGCCGACCTTCGTAGCGAACACACCACTTCAGGTCCTCTCAGAGCTCGCCACGAACGACGCCAGGGGCGTGACCGTGCCCGGGACGACGGGCCGTTTCCCGGGCGGCGGCGGCGGGCCAGCCTGGGTGACGAACCCGCCCATCCCACAGCCGTTTATGTACGACCCTGATGCGGCAGATGCGGTCGCCAACAGAGGAGGAGGAAGAGCAGAAAGAGAAGGCGGCGGCGCGTTTCCCCAGCATGAAGCCCGCGGTCACACGCGGCAACCACCACAGCTGCAGCCGCAGCAGCAGTGGATGGGCTCTGCCAGCATAGACCCGGGAAACTTTGGAGACGGGGTAGTGCAGGCCATGGACCTGACCTACGGCGGCGGCTTGACCCTGTTCGGCAGCGGCGACGCCATGTACAATTTCGACGACGCCTCGGCTTCCTTCGACGCCGGCGGCTTTGGTGACCTCGGCACCAGCATGCGCAATTTCGGCGTCGCCGAGCCTCTCTGGTTCGGCAGCTTTCTCGAATCGACGGGCATGGACGCCCAGTTCCACCACCAATACTGATGCCCTCTCTTGTTTTTTTTTTTTTTTTTTTTTTTTTCGCCTACTCTCTTGATTTCCCACATCTGTCCGGGAAAAGAAAAAAGGGAACCGCGATACTGTCATCTTTTGCTGCTCCCCTCCTTTTTGATTACCTCGCCCAGCCCATGTATAGAAAGCTTATATTTGTCTGCTTTTGTTATGATATATCCCCGCCAAATTTGTGTCGATTTTATTTTGTCACCCGACCGGGGATATTCGGAAACGGTTTACACGATTCACCACGACCCATGTTAGGCGGATGGCAAGAATGTCCAAAGCCAGAGCAGCCTCTACAGTGCCATGTCGCGGCTATGCTATTTGTAGAGCTCAGCTGCCCTGCAGTCATCGGACGCAATCTGGGCAAGGCGGCTGTGCTGATCCTGAAATAACAAAGATGAGACTCGATCAAAGGCAAAAAGGCCTGTGAAAGTGCCTGTCTACGTATGGGAACGAAAATGCTTCTTTTTGAGATCATTTTTACGTCTAGTCAGGATGGGAAACGGACAGTCTCTTCATGAAATTTGTGTATTCATCTCGATATCTCCTTGATGTATTCGTGTCATTCTCGTCGTCAATATAAACGGCAACGCGAAAAAAAAGAGAGATCACCACGCAAAAGAAACCCGCCGTCTGTCTCTCTCGTTTGCCGGCCAGCCGTGGTCCCCCTTGCTGCAGAATGCGTTCCTTTCCTTTCCCTTTCCTTAGAGACCAACCAACCCGCTTGAATCCAGCAAGCAAAAAAAAAAAAAAAAACTGTCAGCCGACAGTGCACACGACTAAGTCGCCGTGTCCTCGAGGTGTCCCCTTCCCCTTGTCAAACTTTGTTTTACCGCCGTTCGTTTCATGTCCTCCCGAGGGTTGCGTACCCCCCAACAAAGATAAACGAGAGAAAAAAAGAAAAAAAAATATGGCTGGGTGATGGCGTGTGCTGAGAAAAGGGAACCCTCGGGAAGACTTCCAACCCCTGTTCATACATATGTGACGTGTTCTCATCTGGATAACGCCGGCTGCTGGGTTGTCGAGAGAACCGTTTGTTTGGCCGGAGGAAAAAAAAAAACACCATCCTCCGTCTCAATTTGCGCCAAGAACTCCTGCAGCCTTATCCCAGAGCTGATTTGAAGCTGCCCTCTCTTTTTGCGTGGTTTTTATTTCTTGTCGTCGTTAATTTGCCCGATTTTTTGTTTTCGTTTTGTTCTCTTTTTTCCTTTTTTTTTCTTTGTCTTTTCTTTTTTTTGCCCATCCCGGTCAACCTCATAGTCGAGGTTAACATGAGAAGTCGTCGCAAACCAACGCGAACAATAAGATCAGAGAGGGAGTGCTCGTTGTATCAGGGCAGGACGCGCCTCGCCCGGGATGTGAATCCTTTGCCGAGGCGTGTCGAAGCCGTTGGCACGCAAGCAAATATGCGAGTTACCACTGCGACGGAACATGGCATCCAGAGTATTTCGTCTTTGCCGGGGCTGGAACATGTTCGATGATGTGCTTTTGGTCCGAGGCTTGATGTGAGGATATTTGGCGATGCAGGTAGGATGGTATTGCGTAGCTTGTAGTGAGCAAGCGACCGGATAGGTCATGGGACCCGTCTGGGTGCCAAGGGAGATAGTCTTGCTCTTGAATCGGCGAGGATGACGAGGAGCCCGGTATGACTGGCCGGGAAGCTCAATCGGGGCCCGGTGGGGCAATCAGTCCATGTAGAAGTCGCCCTTGAGGATGCGCTCCTGGAAGGCATCCGGCTTGGGCCTCTCGGCTCTGGCGGGTGGCGCCTGGGCCGGAGGGGCGGGCAGATCCGAGACCGACTTGGCTCGGTCGTGGTGAGAAGACGCGAAGGCAGAGGCACCAGCACGCGGGGGCGAGGTGCCAGTAGAGCCAAATGGGAAGCTGGGCCGCGAGCCGGCGGCGACGGTGCTCTCGGCGCGAGACCTAAGCTGCTCTGACCAGTTGAAGCCTTGCTCTGTTGGGCGGGTTAAAGCAGACATCTTGTCAGCCACGGTTCTGGGGCTTGCAGGGTTCACGGGCTGTACCGAAGAGCTGGCAGGGACCGCCGTGGAGGGCGGGCCGTAGCCGGTGCTCTGGCGACGTCCGAAAGCAGTGGGTGAGAGTGCCGGCATACCGTTTGTTCCGGGGCTGTTTCCACGTCCCGGTCGTATGTTGCGCATGGCCTGGGCTCCAAAGCTCATGCGGCGGGTGAAGGGAGTTGTGGGGGTAGTGCGCGAGTTGAAGCCGGCGTCGTCCTCGTCGATGGCGCTCTCGTCGATCGAGTCGGAGCCGTTGGTAGACAGGCTACCGCGACGGAGGCCGAAGGGTGTCGGGATGCTGGGGGAGGTGCCCGAAAGGCCGACGGTCGAGACGGACAGTCTCCTGCGCTGGTCCATGGCCGTGGCGATGGGGCCGGGCAGGGTGGGGGTGCCCGAGGCGACGGAGCTGCTCCGCTGGAACAGGTTGGTGAAGGCGGCCGAGGTGACGGACGGGCGGCGGTTGCGAGACATGTCGTTGGGATTGTTGGGGTCGCCGGCAGCGGTGGTAGGAGGGAAGTTGGACTGGTTGTAGTTGTTGGCGTTGTGGGAGTGGTTGTTGGTCTGGTCGTCGGCGGACATGACGGGCGAATGTGGGCAGGCGGAACTGCGGGTGTCTTATAGAGATTTGTCGATGGAGGCAAAGGCAAGGCGTCTGCGTCTGCGTCTGCGGAGGCGGGCAGGACACGCGGGCGGCTGTATGTGGTATGTGCCGGTGGTGGGCACGGGAGCGGCGCTGGTGGGCTTGTGGACACGGCAAATGGCAGAAAGTGGTGCCAGTCGCGGGACGGAGGTGGTTCGAGTCTGGTGCTGGGTGGATCGAGAAATGGCTTGGGGATGAAACGTGGGCAGATGATGGGTGTCGGACAGAGCACAAAGAAACGCGGACTGGCCTTTTTGGCAGGCGGGCGGCGACGAGTTATAGAGGAGCAGGTGCTGTGCAGCGGCGCTGTGCGATTGTGGCTTGGGGTAGGGGTGTCGATCAATGGCCCTTTGGCACCTTGGGTGGTGCCCGGGTGATTTGGGCGATCTGCAAGAGAGAGGGCGTGTGTGACGGACAAAGGAGGGAAGGCACCACCCCCTCGCGTACCAGCCGACGACGCCTGGCAGGGACTGGCGCCCAGCTGGCGGCTGCGTAACTGCAGGATACTGGCTGGGATACAGCACGTGCAGCGTTAGGAAGATACGGGCTGGCAGGGTCCATTATCAGCGATCTGCACACATCACAGAGCATGGGTCGCCTCGACCTCTTCGCTGCAGAGAGCGGACTCACCTCCGCAAACCTAAGCGAATTGGCTGGGCTGCTGGAATGGGTGGGTGACGTCGTGGTGCTATCTCGGACGGGGTGTGTGCAATCTTGGTCAAATCAAAAGTCACAACACATACGAGGGTGCCCGCTATCCTGGTGGCGATTTCCTGAGACGCGCCCGAGGCGCACTGATGCGTGCAGGGCTCCGAGCAATCGAGGTTGGGAGGTGGATTGGCGTGCAAGTGATGCCAAGATGACGATGGCGAGCTCGAGGCTGCTGGTTTTGACTTTGTGCCTGCGTGGAACAAACACACAAACAGACCGAGACGGAGTGCTCACACGGAAGCACACGGTTGGGTCGCACTTGCTCACTGATCAAATACTGGCTGGGCTGGTACGGCACACAACAGCACCTCTGTGGTGGGGGCCTGTCAGCACCCTTCAGTTAGGTGTCCGCAGAACCCTGTCTGTGCAGCGCTCCCGCCACCGTTGGGATTCGTTGTCCCCATGCACTGGCACATGCACATCGTCTGCAGCACACGGCACCGACAACAGCCAAGCTGACTGCGTCCATCTATTGACCCTTCTGCTAGACGAATCTCTTACGTATTTCGCAATTAACTGGACTCCGTCACTTCCCCTCTTTTGCATGTTCTGTGACGACTTTGATGGTGTGGCAGCCCAGGAGGAAACGAGAAAATGGGAGCGCAACCAGCAAACGAAGCCGTCTCCATTATTAGCACTGCGTAGCAGGCGCACGCTGGTGGAGGGTGGGAGTGGAGCGGCTTCGTGGCAGGGAACAGGGGCCGGGATGCCCAGTCTGGGGAAAACAAATGGGTCTACAGGGCGCCGAGGAAAGGCAAAAAGGTACGCAGGGTCCGTTAACAAGGGTCTGTGACCGCCGCCTCTCTCACTAGCACGCCCGAGGTCGCCTCCTGATTCGCGGGCCCGAGACCAGACGTCACCGGCGGCTGCCCCACTTGAAGATGCTTTTGCGGGGTAAGAAGCGCGAGGAACGGGCGCGAACTATAGTAAAGGCTGTGGAATGGAACCCTCCTTCACATACATAGGTAAACAATGGACTCTTTCTTGCGGCAGGACCGTGACACGTAGCCTATCTTGTCCTGTGGGTGTGGGCCGGCAGAAATATGCCGTGCTGCGTAGTCCCATTGCCACTCAAGATCCGGCGGTCGTTGCAACTTGGTTGCCATGACGGACCGAAGACGGGGCACCCATCTGGAGGGCCAGCGAGGGAGATGGATGGGAAGGCTGCTTCCCGTCGGCCAAGAGGACGACTAGCTCGTTCCGCAGGCCCACTCTCTCACGCAGCAAAATTAGGATCAGACGGTTTATATTCAGCCGAAAACTTGGCCCCCGTCAGAGCCTCTCCCATCCCCCCGCAATTCCGGATAATGGAGAACGGAACCATCCACGGGTGGTCCACGGCAAACGCCGTACACACCTCCTCTTTAAGTCCGTAGAGTGGATGTCTCCCCTAGGGCTTCCTTTGCTTAGCTCCCACGACAGCATCCAGATCAGAGACAGTTTTAGAGGCGCCGAAAAAGCTCCGTTGTATTCCTCTGCTAGTAACCAAGCCCAGCCGCCGTGCGGTTGATACCGCCCGCAGGCTTTGATTCGAGAAACGTGGCTCCCCCGCAAGCAAACAAACCTTCACCGCGTCACTGGGCTCGTTTAGACTTTCCCCGGACACACTCTTGCTCTGAAAGCCCATCCGCGGAATGCGACATTGTGCCTGACGGGGAGGGTAAAAAGTCAGGATGCCGGACAAGCAGACTTTGCCGCGGCGGTGGTGGGTCGAGTATCAGGCCAACCGCCAAGGGGTCCAGCGGCACAACCATCAGATGCTATGTTGTAGCCCCCCTGATAGGGGGAGATACCAGGGGCAGAATAGGGGTAAGTATTGTCTGCGACAGCATTTCTAATCCTCACCAAGGGACATCACGCAATTGGGTTGGACAGCATGCCATTGGTGGGCGGCCTGTCTTGGCCGCTGCGGCGCCATTGCACCCACCCTACGGCGTACCATTGGCGCTATCCGTGAATAACCTCCGCGCCTACCAAGCCCATGTTCGTACACTTGTACATAGATGAGCTTCGAAAGAGCAACACTCGCTCACCGCACCACACACCGGTTTGTCCTGGTCGAGCATCTCTGCTGCTGCCCGAAAATACCACGTGGGGTAATTAGCTCGCATGGGAGCCCAAAAGACCGAGCCAAAGACATCAAACAGTCTGGGAAGCCGTGGGGAGAATATGCATACTAGATCATTTCCGGCCTAGCCGCTGGCACCAGGTCATCACGTCCTCATTATGTCCATTTTTTTCACCGCCGTCGCTGACTGGGGCAATTTGGAGTTCTAGTGGTTAGCTCGTGCAAGGTTTCCCAAGGAACAAAGAGAGGAAGGAAAAAAAAAAGGTTGGAATGAAGTTCGGTATGTGCCGCCGATCTGATTCCCGACCCCGCGTTCCTGTGCCGAAAAAACCTGCTAGTTGAGCATCTCTTGTCTGGGAATTGGAGACGCCGACTCGTGATTTTCCCAGCAATCGCCCGCTTGATCACTTCCCCTCCTCCTCCTCCTCCTCCTCCTCTCACGTATCGAACTTGCTTGGTGACATGGCAGGCAATAGCCGGGCCGGCAAACGTGCAGACATGCCAGGCAAGCTTGCGTGGCGTAGCGTCGCACTCGGTGCACCCAGAGGGATGCAGCGTGAGCCAATACAAATGTCCAGGACGCGGGCGTCGGCCGACCAGTCGGCGGTTGTGACGACGGATATTGAAAGGAGGAGGATGGAGGGAGTGGAGCGGCCAGCAACAGCGCTTCAGGGTTGGCTGCATTGCCAGCATGGAAATCTGGTCGATGGAACCCCCCTTGTTGAGACCCCACCGCCGCAGCCGGAATGCGATGCGCGAGGGCGGAACAGCCCCCACTCCTCCTCGCTCGAGATGTCCGGGTTCTCCTTTTTCTGCTTCCTGATGCCTCTTTCCAAGGAGTGAGAGAGTGAGAGAGGCACGGAACTCCAAGCGCGTGGAGGCCCGTCCGTGCAAACCCCGGGTCGGCAGATGGATGGTCCCACGCGTAAGCACTTATTCTCCGTCGGTACCGTCGAGAACAATGCTCGTCTTTCGATCTCCCTTCGCGCCGTGGCAGGGTCGGTCGATTCAAACTCGAAAGCGAGCGACCCCGTCCGGCTTCTTCTCCTTTTCACTTGGTCTAGAACCCAGCCGACCCGGTAGGGGAAAAAAAGAGGGCCTCGTTTTCCTGCATGGCTGGGCGAGGAGAAAAGGCTCCATCGGTCTTTGGGCTGTTATTGCCCATTCCTGCCTTGTCGTGCAGCATGCAGTGGCACTACCGGCCGGGCCGGACAACGACATTTCTGGCGGCCAAGCGCACCGTCGTCTTTCTTTTTGCTTTTATCTTGCCCCTCTCAGCTTCTCACCGGTCACACATCACGCATGCGCCGTCCTCAGAAATGATGACAGGTGGCAAACCTGTGAGAGAGCAAGGAAGCACAGAGAACATGCCACCACCTTCCTCCTTTCCCTCTGTTCCACAGAGACGGGGACCCCCTCGCAGTTTTCGCTCCCATCGGCCCATCCAACCAACCAGGGCCAACCCGAATTTTGGTTTTTTAGGGTTCAGCGACTGGAAAGTCTGATTAGATTCAGCACAAGATGAAGCTTCCGTTGATCGGCCGGCACGATCCTGACTCGCGGCTTGGCGGAGGGAGGGGGTGAGGTCAACGGGCTGTGGGTACCCAAGGTAATATAGGCACCCTCCGGGAAGCACTTCGTATAAGCCGGTCGGTGGAGAAAAATGGGAGGGGAGGGGAGAGGGGAGGGGATTGGCGGCGACGGCGGGACATGGCTGGAAACAAGACTCTCAAAGTCCGGCCTGTTTTTGGCTAATTGCCGACAGTCCGAGCCAACTGCAAGCCACCACCACACCATCGTCCCATGTGTTTTGCAGATACGTGTATTTACATGTGTACGGTACGTATACTTGCTCGGTACGGTACACCCTTCCAGGGTCGTAAATGTTAAGTCCGGCGAACTCAAATCTGGCATTGTAAGGGGAAAAAAACTTATTCCGGTATGGGAAAGGAGATCCGGCGCTTACAATCCTGGGAGGGAGTACCTAGATGGGGAGCTATCTCCAGGCGAGGCGGGAGATCAAATGGCGGCTTATCAACGCAATTCGGGGTGGAGCAGTCAGTCCTCCACGGAGCCCGCCGCCTTGGCCCTATGTGCGTAGATAGATCACATCACGCAACTGGAAATAGCGGCACAAAAGCAATGGGTGGCTCCAGAGATCTACGGGCTCGATGCAAGGTCAAATCCGGGTTTGGGGGTGGCGCCAAGACCAGGCTTCGTTCGATTTTCTGAGCAGGCCGGAAGCCTTGTCAAGGTCTGCCTGGTTTCTTCTTCCATGTTTGTGGATACCTAGATATCCGTCCAGCTCGGTATCTTTTTTTGGTATCACTTCCTGTCCAATCGCATGTTTGTGGTTCGCCTTGTCTTCTTGCCTGGCCTTATCCAAAGCGCAGTGCACATCGAGCCATCCATCTGCCCGTCGGTGAACAATTCCTACTATGCCATCCCTTGCCCTTCCATGTCGGTTTCATGTCCTTCTCGAGTCCTTCCAAGAGCCCCATAAAACCAGGCTGTTAAGTGACAAGGCAGGCATCTACTATATCCAGTCAAACGGCATTATTGACAGCATTGAGCGGATAATCGGGATCTCGAGTGGCAAGGGCATGGATTGGAAACAACACAAAAAAAGAGGGGCCGGGTATCGACCATCGTGCGTTAGGCTGGTTCCGGTTGCACTGCAGGGGTCGTTGCCGTACGATCCAGAGCAGTTTCCGGACGATCAGGCCTCGCTTTCGGGCCGGCCCTCGCCATGGCGCGCCTCGAGAATGAGCCAATCCATGCGCCGGTTAGGCGGAAGAGCGGAAGGTGGAAGAGAAGGTCCTCGCGTCAACTGCGCAGACGGTACATGAATAGTTCACCGAGAGTGGGCTTGTCATTTCCATTATATGTATGCTGTGTGCGGCCGGAGGCTCCCGCCCGGTATTGTGTATTATCAGCGGTAGTCCGCCGCTCTCCCCCTGCGGCCAAGGGCATCGACCCCCGCCATCCTCAGCAGTCGCTGGCTGTGAAAGGTGACTGGAGCGGGGATAGGCGCCGCCGGCGACGACGGGTCCTGGCCGCCTGGCCCTGCCGCTGCTCCTCCCTCGTACCACCCGCCCCGGTTCGATGGCACGTACGATGAATACGCCGCCGCCGCTGCTGTCCCTGGCGCTTTGCCCTTGAGGCCGAGCCAGCTAAACATGTTGCCCAGCTCGCCCATCCACCATAATCCCAGCACGATGACGGCGACCGTGAGGGGTATGGCGGCGGCCCAATAAGCCCACTTTTGTTGTGGCTATGTTAGCTTTTTGCACCACACCACAGCCACCGTTTTGTTTTTCTCCTGTCGAGAGTCTTTCTTGGCTTACCTGGGTCAGCTCCGTGTCCCTGATGTCGGCCGTGTTGATGCCGAATATTGAGGCCACCGCCGACAGTGGCAGGAACACGACCGTCACGAGGGTGAAGACGTAGATGGCCATCTCTTGACGGTCCTTGGTGAGTTCCACCTTGTTGAGGTTCTAGCGTCGATGTAGGCGTTGGCCGTCAGCGGTTCCGTGTCTTTCTTTTCTCACTGCAAGGGAAAGTGGGGAGCAGAGACTCACATCTTCCTCAAGCGACTCGGCATGGACCTGGAATTCGTCAAACTCCTGCGACTTGCGCTGCAGGATCTGGAAGCAGTCGAGCGACAGCAAGCCACGGAAGCCGCCCTGCCACGTGGGCGACAGCCTCCAGTACTCGTTGGAGTTGCCCTGCGCCGCGTCGGCAGCCGCGGCGCCGTAGTCGCCCGTCCAGGACTCGCCGTCGGAGGCGCCGTCGTCGTCCTGGTAGCGATACGCGTACATGTTGCGGACCGCCGGTGTGGCGGACCGGTAGTAGTTGTTGTTGCCGGCGTAGTTGCGGTAACCTCGCGTCCCGTAGTAGTATCCGTCTGGCGACGCTGGCGCCGGTCCCGGATGCCGGCCCCCCCGGACCGCGGGCTGGTTGTGGGCGAGGCGGCGCTTCGTCTCGTCGTGGTAGCCGCGCTGCCTCGACACTTTCGCCCACGTCTCCCACGAGTCGCCTGACCTCGAGGTCCCGGGGAACAGGACCCCCGAGATGGCTGTCTGCGTCACGATGGTCCGCTTGATGATGAGGAGCTCCTGCTTGAGGAGGTTGATGCGGTGCTGAGTGTAGCGATCCGACGGTTTCGTCGTGATGTCGGATTCCTGCGGTCACGGGGGAGGGTTCCCAGATGTCAGCCTTTGTGAGTCGTGAGAAGTCCTTGCTGATACTTCTCAAAAGTGGAAGCTCATACCAGCGACTGGAGATATTCCGAGTACGTCTCGCTGATGTTTATGTGATTTCCGGTGAAATCCCGGAACAGCGACAGCCCGATCATGGAGACGAGCTCCATGGGCCCGACCACGGCCCTGTCGAGCAGGTTCACGCTCGACAGCCCATCGACAACCTCCCGCATGGCAGACCTGATCAGACCCTCGGCGAACTGGAAGTGGTCGCGCCACGCGTAGCCGTCGGCGGAGCTGTGTATGAGCCCCATCAGGAGGTGAAGCCACGCCTGCACAAACTGGTTCGGAACGACGACCCTGGCCCGATCTTGATGGTGCGCGTGCGCCACCACCGCCTTGAACGACCGGATGGGCTGCGTAAGTTGTCTCAGAACCTTGCGCACCATGGGCGCGTTTAGCGGCGCGGCGTCCGACTGTCGCCTTCTTCTGATTCCCGCCGTGTTCCTCATGTCCGTGGAAGACAGCTGTAGGATAGCTATGTGGTTAGAGAGCGGCGTGTGTGGTGTGTGGTGTGTGTTGTAAAGACTGGCACTGCGTAGCACTTACCTGGATCAGGGCCGAGACGGCTCCCCAATACTTTTTCACCGTCGGAGCCTCAACATCTGGCGGCAGGAAGAAGCGAAACACCACGTCTGCTGCGTTGAAGATATCGATTCGCTCTTCATATCCGTATCTCTTTGATGACGCGTTCTTCATCTTCTCGATCTCGGCCCCCTGTTTCTCGAGGTAGCCGAACAGGGACGACCGGGTGCTCTCCTCGCAGTCTTGATAGGCATTCTTGTCCGTGAAGCTGGTGCCCTTGCAGAGATAGTCATCAACCTCCTTCAGCTGTTTGTCAAGAGCCTCATTGTCAACCCAGGGCGTCACGGTTCCCGTGCAGACGAGTACGGTTTCTAGCCATGTAAAGACGTGGAAGCTCTGATGCAAATTGACGTCTTTTTTCTTGTCGTCCTTGTCTTGCTCCGGCTGGGCCGCATCCGCGCTCTTCCCCATGGGGGGTTTTAGGCCTTGGGTAGCCGATACTGCCGAGTTCTCGGTCGAGAGCGACGGCATTGCGGCCGGGTCTTTGCCTCCGAGGACACCACGCGCAGGCGGCTGCGGCGGGCCTACAGTCTTCAGGCTGAGGGTGACGGTCGAGGTTGATCTTTTGGCCAGATTGATGATGCGCGGCCAGTCGTCTTCGCAAATTGAGCGGTCGTGGTGGCAGAAGCGGAGGGCCTGCGGCCAAAAGTCGTGGAAGTATGCGAGGAAGGACTTGAAATGTGGAGACGTCCGGTTGTCAGCATCGTTCCTGCCCACTCGTCTTCTCGTTCAGGTGCCCGGGCTTGGACTGCACATACAAACCAAGTTTCGCACTCCGAGACGGGGATCGCCCAGAGAACCGCCTCTCCATACGACACGAGGATTCTGGCCACGCCGCTGTTGGAGCCGCGGCCGCTCCTAGCGGGCTCGTTGACAATGGTTATTAGTTCTCCTCGAAGGGCCGTCTCGCTCATCGAGCCGCACGTGATAAGAAACGAGTTGTCGATGACGATGCACCAGAGCTGACTGATGTGGAAGCATGAGCCGGGAGCTAGGTTGCCCCCGAGCTGGCAGACAGCCTGCTGCATGTCGCGCTCTCTGTTGACGCGACTGTATTGGGCCTGCAGGAGGGTCTGGTTTGGATATTGAGACGCCAGCGTCGCGGACCCGAGGCCGGCGTATTTCTCGAGTGAGAAGTACGGGATGCAGATCCACGTGATGGACCGTCGTCTTGAGCTCTGCCCCTTGGCGCTGTCCTCGGACGGAAGCGGCAGCTGAAAGTATCTGGGCTCCATGAACCGAACGTTGGGGCCTTTCTGGGTCTGTTTTGTTTTGATGTAGCTCCTTTTGACCTCGGTGAGGAGCTTGAAAAGGACGGTTCGATCCCCATCGGGCAGATCTGGGATTGCCGTGACCTCATTCTATACCGGCGGCTATTAGGCACACATAGGGAAGACGAGGATGTTGTTGAAAAGGAGGAGACGCATCACCATACCGATAGCTCTTGAAAGTCCATGATATTCTGTCTCACATGTCTGTGCATAGTTAGAGAGCCTGCCGTGATTGGAGCGAGAAGCCCTGCCACAAGGGGAAAAAAGAGAAAGGTAGATGATGCTTACAGCCACCTGAAAAGAGGCTGCCTGTGCCCCGTGCTCTTAGAGCCATGCATAACTGTGAGCTCGACCGAGTGAGCGCCATCCGACAGCGCGTCGCCCGTGTATCGACTTTCGTACACATTCAATATCCCAGCACCAGCCTTGTGGTCGGTAATGACACTGTCGATGATCTGGCTGGGGACGGGCCGCGTGGGAGACAGCTCCCGGTCAGAGCCAGCGGCGCTGTCTTCGCTCGGGATCCGGGATCGCGACGACTCGCGCGAGGGGGTGAACTCAAAGGGCTTGGTGGTGCCCAGGAAGCCCTCGTAGTCGTCGAACGCGTCGCTGTCCGAGTCCCCGAGGTTGGGTCCGGCTTCGTACAGGCGCGAGTGCTGGAAGCGCCTACTCGGGCGGCGGTAGGTAAGCTCCTCTTCCGAGTCGCTGTCGCTACCGCTCAGCGGGCTGGCGCTGCGCGCACGCGCCGTCGCCTCGTTCCTGATGTTGATATTTATGGAGTCTGCATAGACGTCCTCGTCCGGCGCGCTTCTGGTGTGCTCCCGGACCACTGGGGGCGGCGGTGGAGCGGCCGCGTACGGGCTCCGGGGGCCACCAGCAGCCGAGCGCCGCCGCCGCGGCTGCTGCTGCTGCTGCTGGTCCTGCGCCGGGCGCTGCTCCCGCCTCGTCTCGTGCAGGTACTCGCGGCTCGTGCGCCTCAGAGGCGGCGGTGGGCGGGCGTCGGCGGCGGCGTAGTACTCGCCCGGCTCGCGCGACCAGCCCACGCCGGGGTTGACGACCGGATAGTAGCTATAGAGGATGGGAGCAGGCGGCGGTGGCGGCGGCAGTGGCGGCGGCGCAGTGCCGTGCTCTCGGACCCCGGGCGCGCTGCCATAGTACAGACCAGGCTGGACGTAGTTGTACGCCAAGCGGTAATGGGTTGGTGACGACTGCTCGTCAACCCCGGATTCCTGCTCCCTCTGCAGGGTTGGGGGTCTCCGATTGCGCAGGTGGCGATATCCTTCGGGAACAGGAAACGACCCCGTCCGTTTGACAGGCTGCGGCTGGTCTTCGTCTGGTATATACTGCATATCCACCGATGATCTAGAGCTTCAAACCAAACAATACATCTACGTCTAGAATAGAGCCCAACCGACAGCTGCCGCTCAGGCGATGCTCGTTCCTATAGCACGTCGGCGAGGGACAACCTGACGGCCAGCCGGGTGGCGGGGAAAGGATTTTATAGCCCAGCCATTCTCGTTGCCTGGTGGAGATTGATGGTCAATTTGATCACCCGAGGGGCTCCTGCAGCGCGCGCTAATAGCTGGGATATTAATGCTGCACATGCCAGGGGATTGGTGAGTAGCAGCCCTCCAGCTGACATTGCGGAATAAGCACAAGCAATGAAGGCGTTTCACAGGTGGATAGCATAAGCCATTTTAGCGCCAGAACAAACGAAGAAAAAAGTGTCCGGAATTCGGGAGGACAAGGTCGGCGAATCTATCATACCAGCCCTATTTTAAAAGGCTAGGTACACCCATCCCAAGGCCTGTTCCTTTCCCACTGATACCCATCATACCCTCGTAGCCACTTAAAATCCCCAGCTGCATCAATCTTCCCTGGCTCACGCCTTACAAAATCCCCCAAGCAGATGGGCCTGACCAAATGAGCGCCAATAGTCGCCGTGGCGGGCCTCTATTTCCGCGTACTCGATCGTGAAAGCGGCGAAAGGGAACGCGGGAGTCAGCATGTCCCAGATGTCTCGATGGAGCTTGATCCCTCTCTCACGCTCACGTCTCAGGAGCTCGCCCTCCTTGACCACGAACCCGTTTTTGAAGGCCTCAAAGTCGTGGACGGAAAGGATGCCTATGCTGATCTTCCTGGGGTCGATGGTGGTACCCAGGCTGCACACCTCCGCCATGTTTGGAGGCATGAACACGCATCGCCAGATGGCGCCCGAGCTCTGGAGGATGTCCGCGTCCCAGAGCGCCCAGCCGTGATCTCGGACGGCGAAGTGGCGGTTGGCGGGAAGGGTTCCTCCGACCATGCCTCGCAGGCCGTCCCACGCGAAGTTGGGGCGGTCTGTCGCATCCAGGAAAGCTGCTGCCGGAACTGCCGGGAGGGGGATGCAATCGCCGCGGGTATCGTTGTACAGAGACGCGCGCATGCTGAGAGCAAAGGGGGGCTCTCCGACGATGCCAACTGGTGCGACGTCCTTGCACGTCCGCCTGAAGGTGTCGAGGACGAACTGGTTACGGCGCTGCTGGGGCTGTTGCCTGAATGCGTTCAGGAGGTCGAGGCCGAGTGTGCCGAGCGTGGTCGCGTAGTGCTCCCACTGGTTGTGCGAGAGCAGAGGGAATTTCTCGTCCTGAAGCTTGCTACTTGGCGAGATGCGGACAAAGTCGTTTGGGTCTTGCCGAGGCGTGAGCTCGGCGGAAGCCCTGAGGCACGCGTAGAAGTACGTCTCGATCTCTCCGAGCGTCCCTTCGTAGAGCGTCTGGACGAAGCGTTGGACGCGGTCCACCTCGGCCACCTCCTAGGGGCGCGGGTGATCGAACGGGTCCGAAAGCTTGAATGGGGCGTTGCGAACCTGGATGGTCTCGCGGTATAGTTGGTAGCGGAAGAACGCCCTACGGAGCCGATACTGCTCGGTGAGACTAGGCGTGTTGCGACAGGATCCGAGGACGCCCAGGGGATAGATGCTGGGGTCCTGAATGTCGAAAAACAAAGGTGCAGGTCGGCGAAAGAATTCGTAGCCAAGCCGGTCCACCCTGTAGACAAGATCGAGGATGCTGCGGGCGAATATCTTGTTTTGGTATGGCGAAGATGGCCCACTTCGAGACTGGTAGAGACACCAAAAGAGATGGCTAGGGACCTGCTCGAGTCCGGGCTTGTCGCAGAAGTCCAGCGTAGCTCTGAGCTCGCGGAGCAAGGGTGATTTGTCCACGCGGATGGCGAATTGGTAATAGAAGACATCTGAGTGCCGTCTGAAGGCATCGTGGACGGGCTTGGATGCCAAAACAAAAGATTTGAGATCAATTGGGGAATCTATAGCTTCAAGGATGCTGAGGATGGCCTCTTTATTCAACCTCTCGAGGAGCGCCATGATCGGAGACCTTGCTGTTGGGAGAGGGAGGAGGATGTTGGAGGAAGTGAGCTGGTGTTGAAGCTGGAGATGCAGAGCGGCGTGACAATGGAAGGAGCCACTGCTTATAGAACCCCCAACTCAAACGAACTTTTCTATGTACTCGTTTCTCACCAGATCACTCCTGAATTTGGCCTTCCAGGCGAGCACCCCATGATTAAAAACAGCACCCATCCCGATTGTGACGACGTATGGGAAACAAATATCTTGCATGCCCAGTCATTCCTAGTAAAACTAGCACCTGGTTGAAGAAGGGGCAAACCCCCGGGTATCTATATGTACATGACAGCCAGCCACCCACAGCCGCAATGCTCATAGCGACGCCTGGCGCTCAGGAGGATTTGATCATGAAGATCTAAGATATATTAGCACCCTCGCCATGAGTTATTCCGAGGCGCGCGGAAAAGTGCACACTTACCTGATTCAGAGCTTGCGGGTCATTGAGCGCCATTCTCTTTTGAGCAATGAACCGCCTCCTGGACAAGAACCGGGCAGACACCTGGGACACCGGCGTAGATGTGCCACTCTCGATCGGCGTCGATGTGCCGGTGGCCGGAGCTGCTGTGGGCTCGCGAGATGGTTCCTCGCCGACACTCGCTTCCTCAGAGTCCTTGTGTCGCTTTTCTTTATCTCTCCTCCTCTTGTCCTTCTTCTTTTTATCCTTTCTATCTCCACTTTTGTTATCCGCAGAGTTCTTCTCAACAGCTATAACTTCCTCCTCCTTACACTTTCGCTTCTCCTTCTTCTCCTTCTTCTCCTTTTTACTCCTTGGCCTTGCCTCCGTACTAGAAGCATCGTTCTCGGTCTCAGGGGTTCTGTTGCCGTCCTCGCCTGTTTCCGAGGTCTCCTTCCGGCGCTTCTTTTTCTCGCTCCGCCGCTCCTCTTTTGACTGCCCCTCAAGCTCCCCATCGTCGGCCTTCCGCTTCTTGGACTTCTTCTCTTTCTTGGCCGTCACGTCGAACGCCTCCTCGGCGCTGCTAGCCGCAGTTGACTCCGCACTGTTTTTGCTGGCATCGTCCTTCTTGGCAATCTTTGCCGGTTCCTCTACTTTATCTCCGACGAGGAAGCCCCCGCGGACAAATCGGACAGTCCCGAATTTGCGTTCGATGTAAACACTCCTCATGTGGTCCTCCTTGGCCTTCTTGTCCTGCTCGATAGCGGCCTCGGACTTGCCGTTCAGGCGCGCCAGCATCTCCTTAAAGGTGTTGAGGCCCGTACACTCGTCCCCGCGGTTGATCTTGGCGCCGAGGCCGAGGTTATCATCCTTGAGTGCGACGCGGATGTACGATGCGCTCGCTGCGGTATGGAAGGCCGCATGCGCTGAATCCTGCGGGCCGAGGTACTGTCCCGGCTGCCATCCCTGTGACCGCAGCATGCGGTGGCCGAACGAATCCGTGTTGCGACTCCATTTCGTGTTGTTCGGGTCGTTACCCAGCTTCCTCTTGCTGGAGTGTTTGCCAGGGGTCAGCACATACTACGCCTGAGCCTTCGCGAAAGCCGAGAGAGCTTGAGCAGATTTCTAAGACTTGAAAGAACTCACTTCTTTGGGCCTGCGAGACCCATCGTTTCTATCGCCGGCGGGAAGAAGGTGGGAGCTGCTGGCCGAGGCTTGACGACGGGTGGTTGACGCTTGCTGCGGCTTCTCTCTTTTTTTTTCCCCGTCCCCTTTCAAAATTTCGCGTGGGGCAGTCGTGGTGGTGCCCGCCCGGACCGCCTTATCTTATCGTATCAATCCGCCCGGGGCTATGGACCCCGGCCCTACAGGCACCAGGCGGGCGGGTCCCTCATCGCGCTTGCCTTTTTGGGCTCCGACAGAGCACTCGACCGAGGTGCGTGCCTGCCCGATTGGCAGGACGGGAATAAGGGACTTCCCACGCTAGAAAATGAACCGAGGCCGAAAAGCCTCCATATCTTAGACGGAGATATACACATCGTCTCAAATTCTGACTTCCAACCAATCCGTTCGCCGGCATCTGAGCCTTGAGGAAAACTCGCGGATCCAGCTTCGACAAGATGCCTTCCAGAAAAAAAGTGGCGCCGGCCTCGGGGAACAGTAGCAGGGCTGCTCCGCAGTCCATTCTGAAAAAGCGAGCCGCCGAGGTTTGTGCTTGCTATACCTCTCGTCGGCCCGCCGTCCCTCTTTGCCGGTGTGTGAGTTGAACGAAACACAAAAACTGTTTGTATTCACGGCCGTTGTAGTACAGACGGCTGCTGGATGATAAGCTGGCCCAAATCAACAACGAGTACCAAGCGCAAGCCCACGAAGTCAAGCAGCGCTCCAAGGACAAGATACGGGAGAAGAAGAGAAGAATGTGAGTCTTCAGTGAAAGCCACAAGCAAGCAACGGACGCTGCGTCTCTTTAAAAATTCACTTCGTGTGTGCGACTACTAAACATTGGGGGTTGTCAACCCCCTCGCGATTCAGATACGGCGATCGAGCCCGCGAGCGTCATCAGATCTGCGCCAAGCTCCTGAAGCTGCTCGATGCGCGCGACGCGAAGCTTCAGTCCATTGCTGGCAAACTGGAGGAAATGAAGCGCGACTGCGGCTCGTTCGCCGCATGTCTGTCGGCCGTCTACAAGAGCCAGAGCGACAAAGCGAGCAATCTACCTGGCATCAGTCCCGGTTCGGGGGCGCGCACGGCTCGAGAGCCGCGGCGATGAGGCTGGTATGAAGGACAGGGGTGCAGGGCACGAGCCATGCTGTTGCGGCGGCTGCCCTCGACTTGACCAGCCACGTTTGCGTGGCGCTTGTCTTTCGGTCACGAGCCGGACGATGGACTGTGTACCAAGGGGTTGATTGCCCTCTTCGATAAATAAGAGGTTTGCTAGGCTCGTAAATAATGGCTGAGAGATGAGCATTGTGTCTTGTTACGGTAGGCGGGGTAAAACGCCGGTCTATCATGTTCTTCGAGCGGATAAAAGTCCGCGTCGTATATACAATGGCGCCGTGAACCAACCCGAGGTCGCGGCGCCGTGGGAAGTATATCGTACAGAGCCGCGCCTGGTCCATGCCGTCGTACTAAAGTCGACTGGTTCAGATCTTGAAGCCAAAGCCTTCCATGCAGGTCCGGTATTGCTGGATCGTCGTCTTGCAGTCCTCGGCCGGATCCTTGGCGCTCGAGAAGAGCATGCACTCGTCGCGCCTCGCCTTTTCGTCCTTGCAGACGCAACAAGGCTGGGTTGAGTGAACGCGGTGAATTTGGTACATGGTAAGCAGCTGTCTGTGACATAAAGGGACAATGGACAAAAGTCAGTGGCCGTTCCAAACTCACCCTGGGCTTCTCGGCGGCGTCGGACGACGTCGAGGTTTGCGCCGGGACCGCGGGGGCGAGCGAAGCTAGAGGGCGTTAGAATCTGACCTCTGCCGAGAGTCACCTGGGGGATGACCCACGCATCCTAGCTGCTTGCGATGCCATTGTATCTGGCTTGGAGGCTGTTTGTCCCATGACGAAAAGGAGGCAGGGAGACGAGCACGCACGCGATTTTAAGCTGCCGCGGATTTCCAAGCAAAATGTCAGCTAGGGTCCGGGATGATGTAAAGGCAAAGGTCGCGGACTTTTTAGTGGGGATACTCGACCCACAGGGCTAGGAACGCCTGGTGCGATGTCACGTGCACCCTTGAGGACGACCACGAGCTGAGGCTAGGGTAGGGGAATCAGGGAACGGCGTGATTTGCGAGAAGAAGAGAGTGTCTAGCAATAGCCGTCCCTCCCCGGCACCGACCCTTCTTCCCGCGCCTTCGTCAGGATACAAAACAAGGCGATAGACAGTGGACGCCCCGGAAATTCCCACACAAGGCCCAGGCTAGCCTATCATATCCCCAATCATAAACGCCCGGAACTTGTCCATTGCTTCGCCGAGCCGAATCAGCACCCCGGCCGCCAGCATCTTGACCTCATCCTCCTCACCTCCTGTTCCATCCCCACCCCGCGTCCCTTTGAAGATGAGCGAGACCCACTCCTGAGTCTCGACGACTTCACGACCAAGGTCTCGGCACACATCTCTCATGCGCGCCCCGCCGCCGCCGCCATCACCGTTGATGTCCAGCAGGGCCAGGATGGCAAACAGCGCGGCGCGCGTCACGCCGAGCTCTCCCGCACAGCGCGCCCGCACCTGCAGGACCAAGCGCCAGAGCTCGGCCGTCATGTCGGGCAGCGACAGCGTCGACGGCCCCGCCGCATGCACAAGCAGCCCCAGCGTCCGGAGCAGGTGTGAGAGGAGCTCTGGCTGGGCCACGACGCCGCCGCGGCCCCCGACCGTCGAAGATCGCAGCGCCACCTGGAATCGTGCTGTTAAGGGGAAGAAGACGGCGGTGCAGAGGAGCTGCGCCGTGGCGTTGGGGATGGCGCGGAGGCGGGCCTTCTTGCCTGACGACGATGATGACGAGGCCCCCTGTTTCTGCTGCAGGCGTGAGGTAAAGGATGAGAGCTTGAGGGCATCGGGGCCGGTCGCCTCGTCCGCTGCGCTGGCTGCCATGGGCTCCATGAATGACAGTGTTATCGACCGTGCGATACTGTCGATGGCGTTCTGGGGTAGGGCTTGGAGTCGCCGCGACGATTGGCCGTCTCCTGAAGGGTTGGTCTGCTCCAGGTAGAGACGCTCCATGCTCTCGGGTAGACGCTTAGATGGGAAGGCGGCGGATTCGGCATACTCTGATTTTTCATGGCCTGCAAGCTCCCTCGACCCCAGGCCGAGAACCGTCAAGACGGATGCGCGCTGGGAGAGGGAGTAGTCGCCGTCGAAGAATGTGCGCGAGAACCAAGGGCCCATCTTCTGCGGCTGAGCGACAAAGACGGCGACCATGCCCTGGATGCGCAGGTCGGCGAAGTCGTCCATGTTGTATTTGTCCTGGACACCCACCAGGAGTGTGGCAAGCTCCTCGGCATGCTCCTGGACTTCGGTGCCATAGCCGGCTTTTCGGCGAATCAGGACGGGGGCGGTGGTTAGCGCCAGTCGCTGCCGGTCATAGTTCTCGGAGTCCCTCAGATACGCAACTAGGTCCCTGATGTACACCGGAGCTCGAGGTTTGTCTCTTCTCACGAGCTCCGCGTCGTCTTCCGAATCTTCCGGATCAGAATCCGGCTTGGCGTACGGGACAAGGTCGTCCTCTTCTTCGCCACTGTCCGTAACCTCCACGATAACCGGCTTTTTTGGCTTTGCTGCTGTCGTGGGCAACGACTTTTTTGTCTGTGCTGGTGGTTTCTGCTGTGCTTTGGCTGCCTCATTGGTGAGATCTGGGCGGTCATGTGTCTTGAGCTCTCGTAGCGAGTCCACAGGCCCAATGCTATCCGATATTTCGACTAAGGCCTTGTACCATTTTGCATCATCGCTCTTCGTCTCGTCCATATCGAAGTCGAGGCCCTTGCCTCCCGTCTTGGCTAGGCTCGACAGGGCCTCGCCAACGATCATCCCAAGGATCCGAGCTCGTGTTTGAGGCGCGCTTAGCCTGTTGGAGATGGCATGCATGTATGCGCTGGATTTGACAAGCAGAGCCAGCTTTACCGGGTTTGCCCTGTGCAAATAACCAGCGCTGAGAAGAAGGACTTGGGCATGCGCTGTGGTAGGTGGAAATCATTAGCGAGGTCACGAGATATGGTGATTTGGGTCACAGTGCCTTACCCTCTTGCTGCAAGAGTGGAGCGTGGCGGACATAGAGCTGGTCGCCAAACTGATCGAGGCTTTTCTCGACTACTGTCGTTATGTCGTCCTTCTTCTGCGCAACAACAGCAATGACGGCACGGCGTATACCGACAGATTCACCCGGTGCCGCGCCTGACGAATCAGTCAACCAGGATAAAAGCAGATTTACTCTGGATTCGACTTGGAGCACGGCTGAGTTGAGGAGACCGGCAACTGCGGCCACGGCAGAGGTCTCGGGTTCGGAGGCGGAAAGGTCCGCCACTCCGTCGAAATATGTGCGTGAGGCGAACTTTAGCAATGAATAAAGGAGCCTGCGCTGCTCGAAATGGGGGAGGCCTTTGCATAAACGATCGAAGACATGCTTGCCATCGTCAGACTCCCTGACAAGCAGCGTCTCGACCAGTACTTGAACCATCAAGTCTGGTGGAGGTCAGTATACCCCAGAAGAAGTATATGCGGGCTTTCGATGTACGCTTATCTGATAAGCTTTGTGCTAACAAAGGCTAAGCTTACCAGGATGACCAAGTCGGAATGCCTTCACGAGCAGCTCGGTTATCAACTTGTTCTGCGACTCCGGTGGGTCCTTTCGAGCCCAGTAGATGACGTTTTGCAACAGCCATAGACTGTAGTCTTTGCTCGCCGCCACCCAAAACTCGGCATCCGTGTTGTCCTTTTTCTTGATTGTCCGCTCTGCTTCTGCGGCAAGGGAAACGACTCTGCCGCCGCCGAGGACGTTGGCGAGTTCTTGCGCAAGCGGCCGAGCCATTGTGCTCGAACCTCCGAGCCCTCCTGTGGTGTTCTCCCATATTTCAAGGATTGTCTCCGATCCAGCGAGCAGCGAGCAGAGCAGATCCAGCAACAGCTCAAGTGACAGAGTCCCGTGTGATCTTCTACCATCGTCAGCGGACGCCTCAAGCCCCCCTATCAAGCCCCTGAGGTGGGTCAGGATGGCGTTGACACCCGACAGGTTTCGCAGACATGCCAAGAGCAGATGATAGGGCGCTGATGGGCTGCCGGGATTTCCTTCGGTTGCGGAGGAGTTTTCGGCCTCATCCTTGAGCAGGCGCCAGTAGTTCGGAGCAATTTCCGTTACTAGCGCTTGTATTATCTGAGAGTTTTGGGGGTTCGGCGAGTGTATGTTCTTGGCCTTTCCGTCGCTCGGGATGCCATTGATGAGGTATCCGAGGACAGACGAAAGCGTCTCATAGTTGGGCTCGCTTTTGAGAGCCTCGAGAGCGTCTCCATAGCTGGAAAGGACTGGAGATCTCACTGGTTCAGGCTTCGCCTGCGGAAAATCGACTTCCAATAGCTCACCCTGTCTCCTGGTTGTGTGCACCTGGCTCACAGGCGTGAAGAGGTCGTCCATCTCATCACTGGGGACTGCGGCATTGTTTGAAAAGGCCTCGGTGGAAGTGATGGCGATGGACGTGTAATCCTCGTCGTCACTTCAACGGAACGCGCGATGATCTGAGGAGTGCGTTCAATCGAGTTTGTTTGACGCCTGTCCAGTGGGCCTCACTGTTGATGCACGGGCGGCAGAGCGTGTTTGGATTGTGTTCAGGAAGTGGGTTACGTCTAGATGTTCAGCGACGGGCGGCAGGGCCGGGGGTTTCAGGGACCCAACCGCCTGTAATGATGTTATCGATAAGATCGCCAGCGGGTACGCCCGCTGGAAAGCAAACCCTCGCACCTTCAAAAGCAAACCCCCGGGCTAAAACCTTGGTCGCTGAAGAACCCCCGCTCCGCAGCCACACGAGTTACGCCGTTAGGTCGCTGGAGGTTTGCCGCCCGTGCACCAACAATCAATCAGCCCGCTCGCAGCTCCGCCCCAGGCAGGCTCCTGGTTGGAACACAAATGCGGCCCAGCTCAGCTCTCTGCCACCGCCGACCAAGCACGGCGGGTGAGTGACTGACTTTCAAGTTCCCTTTGTCCCAGTCAGAGGCACCGAGAATAAACGCTTGCAGTTGGTGCCCCAAGTTGAAGACTGGAGGCACAAGTCGAGCCCTTGTCGGAAGGGAAAATGGCTACCAACACAGAGATGCCCGCTGCGGCCCCGCTGTCAAGATGGTACAAACAACCTCCTCATTCTCAGCTTCTGCCGAGAGCTTTCAACTGACCGCCTCACGGTGCAGGCACTATCTGGATAAAATCAGAACGGCTCCAGGCCCCTTCACGGACGAGGAGTCCTTCAGCCCGGAAAATGCAATCAGCAGCATGGACAAGATGTCCGTATTGTACGTTGTTACCTGCCCGTTTGTCTGCTGTTTCAGCTACCACGTCCGGTGCTAATCTTGCTTTGTACATGGATACAGGGTCATGTAAGTCTGGATCATTCTGGTCCTTGAAGGCGTCAAACCGCGGTTTTGTGGATGAAATGCCGGGGGCTGATGATTGAGGAAAGCGGCGCCGGCGGCCTGGGATGCGAGATCTTGAAGAACCTGGCTTTGTCCGGATTCAAGAACATTCACGTCATCGACATGGGTACGTGATTCCGGAAAAGCCAGGACGAGCGCTGGCTGTCCGACCCAGCCTCACTAACGTAACCGTCCCTACAGACACGATAGATATCTCTAACCTGAACCGGCAGTTCCTGTTCCGCAAGGCGGACGTGGGCAAGTACAAGGCCGAGGTGGCCGCCCGGTTCGTGGAACGGCGGGTCAAGGGCGTCAAGATCACGCCGCACAACAAGCGCATCCAGGACTACGACGACGACTTCTACATGCAGTTCCAGCTCGTCGTGTGCGGGCTGGACAGCATCGAGGCGCGGCGCTGGATCAACGCCAAGCTGTGCGACATGGTGGACGAGGACAACTTCGACTCGCTCAAGCCGCTCATCGACGGCGGCACCGAGGGCTTCAAGGGCCAGTCGCGCGTCATCTTCCCCACCGTCACGTCGTGCATCGAGTGCCAGCTCGACATGCACGCGCCGCGCGCCGCCGTGCCGCTCTGCACCATCGCGTCCATCCCGCGCCAGCCCGAGCACTGCGTCGAGTGGGCCCACATCATCGCCTGGGACAAGGAGAAGCCGTTCCCGAGCCTCGACAAGGACGACCCGGAGCACATCACGTGGCTGCACGAGAAGGCGCTGGCCCGCGCGCGCGAGTTTGGCATCTCGGGCATCACCTACGCCCTGACCCAGGGCGTCGTCAAGAACATCATCCCCGCCATCGCCTCGACCAACGCCATCATCGCGGCCAGCTGCTGCAACGAGGCCTTCAAGATCGCCACCAACACGGCGCCCTCGCTCGGCGCCGAGGAGAACTACATGATGTACTCGGGCGACGACAGCATCTACACGTACACCTTCAAGCACGAGCGCAAGGAGGACTGCCCCGTGTGCGGCAACGAGGCCCGCCCGCTCCAGGTCGAGGCCCGCTGGACCCTTGCCGAGCTGGTCGACCACCTCGCGGTCCAGCCCGCGGCCCAGCTCAAGCGGCCGAGCATCCGTGCCGAGGGCAAGTCTCTGTACGTCCAGCTCACCGCGGACCTCGAAGAGGCCACGAGGCCCAACTTGGACAAGACGCTGTCGGAGCTGGGCCTCGTGAGTGGGCAGGAAATCGCCGTGACAGACCCAGCTTTCATGAGTATCGTGTTCCGATTCATCCTCCGGTTTGCATAGAGATAGAAGCCGGCTCGGATTGTTGATAGACTTGATTGTTTTCATCGGCATAGAGCCATCTTTTATTTGATCTCACCCACCCAGGCAAGCGGAGCATGGATCTTGGACGGAAACATAATCCGGCAATTTTCTGTACTCAGATGTGGTATTTTGCCTGCCAAAATTTTTCCCCTAACCTAGACGCCGTTTCATCAGATAGTCTACCGAATGCAATGATGTAAAAATGCAAATGGTGGGCATAAAGCACTCGGCCGAGTGATGTCTCCCGGGGCAGATGTACAAAAGATGACGAAGATCGTCTATAAACAGTTGGCAGCATCGGATGCCATTGAAAAAATAAGTCCGAAGACGATTACAAAAAGAGGGACCGTCTCTTCACCTGGCCATGTTGATGACTTGCTGCTCCATCTTCTGGCACTTGGACTTGAGCTCGGCCACGGCAGCGAGGAAGAGCTCGTCGCTGCCCCACTGGCCCGCGCTCTCGACCGAAAAGATGAAGTGGTCCCTTCGGCGGCCCAGCTTGACCTTGCCCTCAAACTCCGGGTGGCGCAGACACTCGCGGCTGACCGTGTCGCGCATGGGGTCCTCGACGACGGCCTCGACCTCGCCCTTGTGGCCTTCGTACCCGCTCCCGCTGCGCGCAGCGTCCTCGGCCGTGACCTTGCGCAGGCCGATGACGCCGTCGGGGAAGCAGTCGCGGAACTTCTCGGCGTCGGCGCCCAGGATGGGGCGGGCGATGTCGATGGTGGGCATGAGGCGGTACGAGGCGGTGCAGACGGGCGAGAACTTTGCGTGGTCCCAGCCGTAGCCGACGTGGGCGTGCATCTCGAGGTCGATGGCCTGGCCCGGCCGCAGCTTGGCCAGCAGGATGTCCGGGTTGACGGGCTGGATGGCGCCGTCGCCCGAGAACCAGGCGGCCTGCTGGCCCTCGGGCAGGAACTCGATGTCGCGGGCGTAGACGTTTGCGTGGTGGTAGAGCTTGGCCGGGTCGGTCTCGCCCGGGGCGGCGGCGTCGTTGCGCGTGCACTGGACGCTCAGGCGCAGGTTGACCGTGTTGAAGTCGAAGGAGCTGTCGAAGCCGCCGGCCTCGCTCTTGCGGTAGACGCGCATGAAACGGCGCAGGCCCTCGCGCGCGCCCCTGAGCGGCACCAGGCCCAGGCGCTGGGCCAGGACCTCGTCCTGGATGACCGAGGTGTTGTTGGATATGAAGACGCGCTCGATGGCGAGCGAGGGGATCTCGGCGATCATGATGCGGCGGAAGGCGTTGGCGATGGAGGCGTCGATGCCGACCAGGCTGAAGGAGGCGTGGAACGGGTCGTTCTGGTGGAACCGGATGCTGAAGGTCCGGGAGAAGAGGTCGAGGTCCCAGGCGTGCTCCTCGCCAAAGTAGTGGCCGGGGAAGTCGGTCGAGGAGACATTGGTGACTGTTTCCTTGTTGATGCCGACAATCTGCGCGCGCATGAGAAGACGGTCTCGTTAGTTATAGTTCGGCCAAGTACTAGGTTTTCCCAATAAATAAATACCTTTCGCCTGTCCAGCTCGGCCTGATTTGTGTGTGTTCTTGAAGGCATCTTGACCGCACGCTCCGATTATGGATTATGTGCACGGAGTCCAATGACGTGCAAGCCAAGGGATTTTTATTTTTTTATTTTGCGCGCGCATCGCCGCCGGTAAATTTCGGCGGGCAACTTTTTTCTTAGCGCCTTCGACTCACTACGACCCCGCCACGGTCGAAAATGTGGGGAACACGCCGAGGTCCAGGGCCGGTCACCACGCCGCGTCGGAGGCAGTCACGGATGGGCTAATTCTGTCACTTCTTAGAAACGGTAAAGTAAGAAAAAAAGGATACTAGAAGAAGAGGAAGGAGCATAGGATCCTAGATATTAATTGTGACAAGGCAGGCCAATGGACCATGGACGCCAAATTGAAAGCTGCTCGACAAATTCCTGCTGGTGATTGGCCCGTGCCAACACTGCGGGGATCGCGGATATTCTGTTCCCGGCCCTAAACCTGATTGGGCGCCGAGAGCTATGCAGAGCTCGGCTCATGACGAGATTGAGCCGCAAGATCGGAATCGAGCCCACTTCTCGGTCCACCCTCATTGACGACGACGCATTGCTCCAGCAGAGGCACAGAGCCCTGAGAGGATTCAAGTCCATGCCCTCTCTGCGGACCGGCCTCCCTCGACGCCCGCCCACGAACACGCGCCTGCCCGCCTCTGAACTAAAGCCGCAATGGCTTCGCTCTGCCGCCTGGCCGGCCGGGTCGCCGCGAAGCGCCTGTGCCTCCGGCCCGCCATCCCCTCCCAGACCTCCTTCGCCGCCGCCTCAATACGATGCTTCTCCGCCGCGCCCCGCCGACGTTATGCCGAGCCCGCCTCCTACCAACCGACGCGCCTGGTGCCCGTGGACAGCGACTTCCAGCCCGCCGCCGACCCCTACAACGTCGAGCACGAGGGGGAGGAGCCGAGTCTGGCGCCGCGCGAGGACTCCATCGAGAGCCGCAAAGTGCGCCACTACACGGTCAACTTTGGCCCGCAGCACCCGGCCGCCCACGGCGTGCTCCGGCTCATCCTCGAGCTGAACGGCGAGGAGATCGTGCGCGCCGATCCGCACGTTGGCCTGCTGCACCGCGGCACCGAGAAGCTGTGCGAGTACAAGACGTACCTCCAGGCCCTGCCATACTTCGACCGGCTCGACTACGTCTCCATGATGACCAACGAGCAGTGCTTCTCCCTTGCGGTCGAGAAGCTGCTCAACGTCGAGATCCCCGAGCGCGCAAAGTTCATCCGGACCATGTTCGCCGAGATCACCCGCATCCTCAACCACCTCATGTCCGTCCTGTCCCACGCCATGGACGTCGGCGCTCTCACTCCTTTCCTCTGGGGTTTCGAGGAGCGAGAAAAACTGATGGTATGGATGCCCCGCCTCCTCGCCGGCCCTCCCTCTGGCCCGAGGCCTCTGCTAATCATGAGGCGCAACCCCGCCGACGCAGGAATTCTATGAGCGTGTATCTGGTGCCCGTCTGCACAGTGCCTACGTACGGCCCGGTGGCGTCCACCAGGACATTCCAGTCGGCCTCCTTGACGACATCTACCAGTGGGCGACGCAGTTTGGCGACCGCATCGACGAGACCGAGGAGATGCTGACGGACAACCGCATCTGGATAAACCGTCTCAAGGGCGTGGGTGTGATGTCGGCGGCCGATGCAATAAATCTGTCTTTCACCGGCGTCATGCTCCGTGGGTCAGGCGTGCCATGGGACGTGCGCAAGAGCTCGCCCTACGACGCCTACGACCAGGTCGAGTTCGACGTGCCCGTGGGCGTCAACGGCGACTGCTACGACCGCTACCTCTGCCGCATGGAGGAGTTCCGCCAGTCGCTGCGCATCATCCACCAATGCCTCAACAAGATGCCCGCCGGCCCCGTCCGGGTCGAGGACTACAAGGTCTCGCCGCCGCCGCGCTCGGCCATGAAGGAGAACATGGAGGCCCTGATCCACCACTTCCTGCTCTACACCAAGGGCTACGCCGTCCCGCCAGGCGACACGTACTCGGCCATCGAGGCCCCGAAGGGCGAGATGGGCGTCTACGTCGTCAGCGACGGCAGCGAGAGGCCCTACCGCGTCTCCATCAGGGCCCCGGGCTTCGCCCACCTTGCCGGCTTTGACCACATCGCCAGGGGCCACCTGCTCGCTGATGCCGTGGCCGTCATCGGCACCATGGATCTTGTGTTTGGTAAGCATCTCGCCTCACCCGTCTCCAGTCTTATCTCAATTGGCACAATTGTGTGAAAAGAAACGCATATGTTATTGTCTGTTCTATCGTGATGATGGTATCATGTTGACTAACAATGCCCTTTTTTCCTCCTCCCTTCTCCTCACAGGCGAGGTTGACCGATAAGAAAGGAATATGAAATTCAAATCTAAAATCATGCAGGAAGGTGGAAATGGGGATACGGAACGGGTGTTTAGGCCGTTCCCGTCAGTTGTATGTGATCAGCGCAATAAAAAAATGTTCATACTTAAAAGCTGGAAATTTGAAAGGCAATGCAGGCGGAAGTGAGTGAGTGGTAAGTGTGGGAAGGCATCGATGTTTGCGTAAAAGAGAGGGGGGGTGCATGCCCTTTTTTTTCCTTTGTCAGCGTATGTTGTTGGATTACAATAGAATCAGGAGCAACGCGCTGGTCGAGAACGGGACACAAAAGAAATTTGACATCGCTGAAACCATCTCGTACACCCTTTTCATGATTTTTTTTTTATTGTTTTCTTGTTTTTTTCTTGTTCGCTTCGCTGGAGATGTTGATTTCGCAAATGTTGATACGTTCTTGCACATGATATGCTGGATCGGAACCGAGCACTCGCGGGAAGTGGAGTATTCGGGACTGCAAAGGAGAAGAAGAGGACGAAGAGATAAGTTAGCTAGGATCTGTTAACAGGGAAGAGATGATAGGGTGGAATGAACCAAGGACTTTACCGTCGATCTAGCAAAGCTTATCATATTCATGGTGGTGGAGATGCAGCCCTGAGGTCAGGGTGGGAATGCTGAGAAAAAGCATGTCGGATGATGGATGTTGCTTATTAAATATCGTTGATGTCGAAAGCTGATTTTGGATGTCTGCAGCTCGCTTTCCCTCGCTTTCTTCGTACAACTTAGTTGTAGTGGCGGCTACGGACGCCCTTGGGGTGCTTCGTCTTGAGGGCGCAGTCGCCAAAGGCGGGCATGTGGCGGAACGTGCCCTCGGGGCCGGCGCCGATGGGCAGGCCCGCGATGGGCTTGCACGAGGGGGCCTTGCCCAGGTTGCTCTTGCTCTTGGCGTTGGCGGCGGGCGCGCCGTTGCTGTCGACCAGGATGGTGCCGGTGGGGTAGCGCATGGGAGCGAGCGACGTGAGGCTGTTGACGTCACCGACCTGCAGGCCACGCGAGCACGAGGCGGTCGCGGGAACTGGGGCCGAGGTGGCGTCCTGCGACGACCGAAGCCGCATCTGGCCCATGGCCTTGCTCATGACGGTGGTGGCGTCTTGGCCCTGCTGCTGCGCGGCCGTGGCAGAGCGGCGGAAGACGTCGTCCTGAGGGCGCGGGTAGATGTTGGGTCCCCAGTACTTGCTGTACTTGGGGCCGGCCGGGTACATGTGGACCTCGCCGGGGCCGGGTAGAGTAGTGGGCGGGGCCGGAAACTCATCGTCGTCATCATCACCACCTTCATCATCTTGGGCTGGGAAGTCAATGACAGACTGGCGCTTGACCACCTCGTCGCTGAAAGTTACATGGCGACGAGACCAAGAAGCCTCCTCGACGGAAGCGACGTCGGTGACAGTGGTGTTGACCGGAGTGGCGGGCTCGCGCGTCTCCTGAGCAGCGGTAGTAGCAGTAGCAGCTTTGCCAGTGCTGTTGTTGCCATGATTGCCAGAGTCCTGGACGCCAATGTCGGTGTTGCCGCTGGTGTTGGCATCGGTGGGGCTAGCCTGGGACTGATCCGAAGCGGACGAGTTGAGCTGTATGTCGATGCTTGAGGCACGACGCTGGCGACGCCGGGCGTGGTAGAGATGCGGCTCACCCGCCTCCGAGGCCGAGGAGTCGCCGATGGGGCTGGACGACTCAAAGTCATCATACTCCTCTTCGCCGCAGGTGAGCATGATAGAGCGTGTGAGGTCGGCCGAGAGGGAGCGACGGCTGGAACGCTTGCTGGGATGCACGGGCGTGGCGTAGTAGACTTGCGGCTGCTCCTCATCCTCCTGGGCCTCGTTCTTTTCCTGAGTCTCGTTGTTGTTGTCCTGAGCCTGCTCCTGGTGCTCGTGGTCGCGCTCGTGGTCGTCGTTGGCCTGGGGCTGAGCGTGACCTTGAACGTCTTGCTGGTAGGTCAGCGAGAGCTGAGGGACTGGACCGGCGCTGTCGTCGATCGTGGGCCGACCAGCACCAGTATGGTGGAGTTTCTGCCACTCGCGGCAGTAATACTGAGGCTCGGTGGCACCATCCACCCACTCGGGCTTGTAGCGGTTGAAGTCGGCGTTGCACTTGCACTCGCCACTGCGGTGCAGCTCGGCGTGGTCGTCAACCCACTCGGCAGCGTAGAGGCTGGGGAGACGGATAGCGAAGGCTTCCTGGCCCTCAGGACCGGCGAACTGCTCTAACATGGGCGGGGCCTTCTTACCATCGGTAGCGGTGGCGTCGGCATGGCCACCCTCTTGGACATTCTTCTGGAAGACGGACGGACCGCCAATGACACGCGGGCGGACCAGGTCCGGGAAGATGACATCGCAGCCACAGGCGCCGCGCTCGTGGAGGAAGTGGTGCTCCCACTCCTGGATCAGTACGGCTCGGGAGTGCATGACCCGCGAGCAGACGGGGCACATCATGTCGACGACGAAGGGCCTCGCGCCCTGAAGCTCGCAAACCGGGTTCTTGTGCTCCGACGTGGTAAGCGGGCACGGTCGGAGGACCGACATGGAGCAGTGGCCACAAGAGTAGCCGATGAACTCTTGGAAGCACATTGTCGGGGTCGAAAGCAGAAAGATGCAGTTAAAACAGAGTGGGCAGATATTGACAGACAGAAAAGGTCTTTCCTTGATCTTGACGAGTGACGAAGCTCTTGTCTTTTTGTTTCCCGACAGACGACGTTCGGACAATACTGTTAACGTGCGAATCCAGAAGGGTGCGAGGTGCTGGGCTTGTGGTCGGTGGAGGTTGAGGTGATGGAGGTTGCGGGCAATGGCGGAAATATTGGGGTAGGGTGTGGTCGTGGGTGAACTTACAGATGGTGGTACTCAATACTCGAACCAAGTGATGGCTACTGGCAGATATCTCGGTCAGAATCTTCTTTTTCAGAGAGGGCCTCGAAAAGGCCGCCTGGATCTCCGAGATCCGTGAAGCAGGTGGCTTCGACTTTGTGGGTTCTCCGCTCGCAGATCCGAGCGAAGAGGAAGATATGAAGCGGGAGATCAACTTACAGGAACCTACTCGCTGCGTGAGCGTGAGCGAGAGGGAGAGGGAGAGGGAGAGGGTGAGGGAGCGGGGTGGAGGTTGGGAGGTTGTGGGTGGTGGGGGAGAGGGAAAGGTAGGATATAAAAAAGGCCAGAAATTCCGGGCAAAGTTGTGGCCTCGAATCCGCGAGGAGGGGGATCGAGGGATCCACTCTGAATAGAGACGTGGTTTCCGAAAAAGGAATTTGTGCGTATTCTAGCTATTGTGTCCGCCCTCTATTGTGGTCTATTGTGCAAACCTGAGACTGCAGGGGGCTGCGGGGGCCATCTGGGTACAATAGGAGGAGCCAGGACATTGCTCGCGGGCCACGAAGCCAGCAGTCTTCCCGTCCCCTAGGGTCTGACAATAGGAAGGCTCTCAATGCTTCACAAAATAGCATGGTATTGACAGGAAGAATACTACAACACAGAGGGGTATACATCATTATCCAGGAAATGAATGGTGGAAGCGAATAAGAGCACGTCTATTGATACTTGCTGCCTGCTGCCTCGACCTGGGCAATCTGGTAGATCAATACGGGACGCGATAGCAAAGAGCAGCCGAGGGCAGACAGGCAGGGCATGTTGGCGGATGAATTATTCTGGAATATGGAGTCATCGGCGATGTGGCAGTTGGTTGGGCGTTGTCTTATTCATGGCTTACACGGCACAGTGAGAGAGAATGGACCGTGCTTCGCTCCTGCCTGCCGTGACCTTTCGGCCGGGGAAAGGTGCATGAGCTCTCCACCCTAGCCCTGATCTGGTGGGGCCATATAAAAAGAGGCAATGGGTGGGAAAGCTTGTTCTATTCAGCTGGCCCAGCCAGGCAGATATCATATGCAGGAGCGTTTCAGATTCTGCGGGGAGGACGTCATACAGACATGTCCCATGGATGGGATGGGATGTCATTACGGTAGTAGATACATAGGTACTCACATCTAGTCTAGTCCGTAGGGTCACAGAATCTTGAATCCGTTGCCCGCAGCCTGGCGCATCAAAAAGCCCTTGAGTGACCTCGAGGCGTTGACGGCTCCAAGACCGAGGGACCGCACTGCAACGGCAGGGGCCCACTCGATCGAGTACAGCTTGTGGAGCTTGTCGCAGACGCCCAGCACCACGTGGTTGGCCGCGTACCGCTCCGTCTCGTACGGCTCCAGCGCCAGACAGCAGCCGAGGTCCTGGCCGCGCTCCACGGCGGCCGACAGCGCCCGCGACAGGCTCTCGGCGTCACCCTGACCCGCGTTCAGGCCCTGGCCCGCGAGCGGGTGCACCGTATGGGCCGCGTCGCCCACCAGCGCCCAGCGCTCGCCCACGTAGGAGTCGGCGTGCCGCATGCGCAGCGGGAACGAAGCCACCGTGCCCTCCTGCACCCCAACCACGGGCAGCGGGATCGCGAGCGGGTTGTCACGCTCCGCGGCCGTCATCGGCGCCGTGTGCTCCAGCCGCCAGGCCAGCTCGTCGGACTGGCCCGCCGACAGCGTGTGCATATACTCGAGGTCTGTGGGGCTCAAGCGGAAGGCCGCGTTGACCATGGCGGCAAAGTCGTTGGGTGTTAGTGATTTCAGCACCGCTGCCTTCTCGGGTGTTGTCGACCAGACGAGTGTGGCGTGGTTGTCCGGCAAAGGGAGAGCCGCGACGGGGCCTGTGGGCAGGAAGCGCTGGTACGCCGTTTCGCGGCCGCCCGCATGCGCCAACATCGCGGCTTTGATCCCCTGTGCGTCGCCTAGCTTCAAGGTAGCCACGACGCCATGCCGCTCGTAGTCCCAGCCGCGCGACTTGGTGCCGGCAAATGTCCGCACGGGGCTGTTTGCGCCGTCAGCCCCGACCAGCAGGCGCGCCCACAGCTGCCTCCCGCTAGATAAGCTGATAACGGGCCAATGCGACAAGTCCATCTCGGGCGTCTTCTCGCCGTAGCCGATATCTTCCACGCGGGCACCATCAAAGACAGAAACACCGCCGAGCTCCTCCATGCGGCGGAGCAAAGCTGACGTCAGGTTCAGGTTCTCAACCATATATGCGATCGTCCGACTGCTGCTGCTGCTCGCATCCCAGCCGTCCGCTCCATGTTCCCCTGCCGCTCCTGGCGATCCAGTCGCGTCGGTGGTGCCCCAGTCGAACTCGATCCGCGCGCCGGACACGCCATCCCAGACTTGCATCTCATGGAAGGGTTGTACGCGCTCGCGCCGAAGGTATGACCACGCGCCAATGGAGTCGAGGAAATTCGCAGAAGACGGGGTAAGAGAGCTGCAGCGGTTCGAGTACTGGCCGGGCGGAAGGTCCCACGCTCTCAGCTTAGAGAGGTCCTGCGCCTCCACCAGGGCCACACGGAGGCCGGCCGTGACGGGATTCGAGCCTATGGAGCAAGGGCAGATGGGTATTAGTCACGGGTCTAGTCTAGTCTAGTACACCAGAGCGGGGATCGAGAACACGGGTGGCGTACGAAGAGCCGTGAGCAAGCTCAGGCCCGCGGGACCACCTCCCACGCAGACAACATCGTAGATGTCGTGCTTGGTCGAGCTCGCATAGAATCTTGCCGACCGTGGCCGGGCGAGGCGGCTGCACCTGCGGCACAGGTACCGCGGGGTAGATGCCGTCCTGAGCATCGGTGGTGGTTATGATGTTGTTTTAGCAGCTAGATGCATGGAGAGCCTGTCCCTAGAGACATCCATGCGACGATGGCGATGTTGAGTTTCCATGCAGTGGACCTCTCTAAGCTCCCCACCGATTTCTGCAAGGGGCCGCCCAGGTGGGTCTCTCCGCCCAATCACATCGTGCGGGGCAAAGCCTACCGGCCGGCAGCTGGAGTCCCAGTCAGCAAAATCATCTTCAGTTCGTTTGTGCTACCATGAATGCCCCGACGGACGTTGGACTCGGTTGCATGTGATATCTCACTCGGGACGACTCCCACCAGAAACCCATCGAACAGCAGGGTCGTGAAAGGAAAAAAAAAGTGCTAAACATGCATCATGCCAGAACTAAGCCTTTGCAACAGATGACCCTTTTATAGTGCGGTATCTAAATTACCTGCGTCTTCCCGGGCTTTCCAGTTACCTAAAATCCCGCGAGGTATTCATCCCGTGTTTTTGACCCTTGGATGACCGTTTCAAGCGTTGGGGTGGTTAAAACAGGTCGTGGATCAAGCACCGAGCACGCGCACCGAGCAAATAAGCCCGTCCGTTCCGCCCCAAATTCTTTGGGTGTGGACGAATGTGTGCGCAGTTCTATGTGCGTGGCCAGGCATTCCAGGGATAACGAGTGAGGTATACGCACACCCTTCCAGGATCATAAAGAGTAGATCTCCCGCATGTCACCCAAAAACTTCCCGTATTGGAATGAATTTTTTCCCCTTGCTATGCCAGATTTGAGTTCGCCTGGATCTAACGTTTATGATCCTGGAACGGTGTGCAAGAAGCAAAGTCTCGAGTACGAGGATGAACGCGTAAATTGATACGAATTATGATTTCTCTGCTCAGCGGCAATAATTCCGTCTCTATTCCGGGCAGCCAGTTTTGAACCTTAAGTCATGGCGGCGATGCCTTGCAACACTGTGTATGCAGCTTTCATCCCACGGATGGCACCTCGGCAAACTCAGATCCAGCAGCAGAACCTCGGTGAGGCCTTGGTGACCCAGGAGTACAAGAGTAGGCTGACGTGCCTTTTTCGCAACCCGCCCTGAGATGACCGTTGAGCCAGGGTGGCGGCTAGACAACTGGAGCCGCACGATCGATGTTCCCTTGTGAGACATCGACGCGTGTTGGAGTGGGAATTGTAAGAAGATCGGCATACTTACTTGCTCCCGGAGGTTGGCTGACACTATGAAGCTTCAGGGCAGGAGCGGATCCCGTTCACGAAGGAAAAAAAGGCACAGAAGAGAGGACGGTGACCGGCAGTGCCCCGCCGCAAGATGCGAAAATTAATGAGCTGGACCCGGGGCCAGCCAGCCCCCAACCCAACCGACGACGTGTTTCTGGTCCACGAGATGGACGCGTGCGATGACATGGCCAACATGGTAATTTGGACCATGCTCCGGTTCGACGAGGTCCTGGATGCTGAGATGCTCCGGGACGCTCTGGCGCACCTTGCCACCATTGGCGACTGGCGCAAGCTGGGTGCTAGGATTCGCAGGAATGTAAGTGGTGTTGCCCAACCGGCGGGCCTGTTATCGCTTGATTTCGGAAAGCGCACGAGACTGAGACGGCTGAGAGGAGGAAAAAAAATTAGGCCGCGGGGAAGCTCGAGTACCATATACCGAAGCAGTTCACCGAGGACAGGCCCACCGTCAGCTTCACGAGCGAAGTACACCACGTCCGGGTCGACGACCACGAACTGGGCCGCAAGCTGCCGCGAGTTACCCCGGGAAAGGCCTCGGTGCAAGCCGGTTGCGCCACCTTCAACAGCTTCGCACCGCCGCCAGAGGCTCCTAGGACGCTCAAGGACTACTTGCGCTCGGGGGCGCCGCTGCTCTGGCTGCACGTCGTGACCTTCGCCGACGCCACGCTCGTCACGCTCGGGTGGCCGCACATGGCCATGGACGGCGTGGGCCTGAGCCAGGTCCTGCAGGCCTGGGCGGTCGTGCTGGCCGGTGGTGACGAGTTCGTACCCCCGATGCTCTCGCTGCGCCACGACCTCATGGGGGCCCTGACGGCCAAGGACGGACCGGCGGCGAAGATAGCCGAGGAGGAGTTCTTCATGGCTGAGGAGATGGTGACGAATGTCTTGCTGTTCTTCTTGTGCATCGCGTACCTGGTGTTGAGCCTCATGCTCGGCGACAAGACGGAGCAGCACATGGTGTGGGTCCCCAAGGCCACTCTCGTCAAGCTGAGGCAGGAGGCGCTCGCCGGACTGGAAGCGCTCGACGACGGAGCAGCCCCGGGCTTGCTGGGGTCAAAGACAGGCGGGGCCGAGTTGGGCAGAAACGGAACGGCCAAGAACACGACGCCGGACAAGGGCGGCGTTGACGAGAAGCTGTTCCCGCGGGGCATTGTGGCCGACCGTGTGACGGGCAAGCCTTTCATCAGCGAGAACGACGCCCTGATGGCCTTCTTCACGCGGGCGGCGGCGCGTGGGCGGCCCAGGATCTCGCGGCGGCCCGTCAATCTCTTCTCCGTCGTCGACGTGCGCGACAGGATCCCCACCGTCACCGCCAGCATTCCCGGCGCCACGCACAGCGTGTTTCTGACCAACATGGTCATGAGTGTTCAGACGCTGCTGCCGGCGCGTATTTTCTGCGGTGACCGGGACGATCACAAGACTTCTTCCTCGTCGTCTTCGTCGGAGGCATCTTCATCATCACCGACTTCCTTGGGTGTTATTGCAGGAGCGGTCCGTTCTCACGTAGCGGCGGGCACGACGGAGCCGCAGTTGAGGGCGAAGGGGAGAATGATGGTCAAGGCTGTGCGAGACCATCTGCCAGCCACGGCGGCCATGGCCGGGGCCCCGCGAATAGCGCTGATCATGTTCAGCAGTCTCGACGTCGGCACCATGTACGACTCGAACATGTTCGAGCCGGCCGTTGTGAAGAGGAGCGGGCGGCTGGAGGATGGCAATGACGACGCGAAGACTGGAGATAGCCAGCAGCCGCAAGGGCTGAAGGGCTGCACGCCGGTGGCGTTCATGGTACCCAGAAGCGGGAATGTGCGTCTAATGTCGAAGATGCAACTGTTCACCATCGGGAGGGGCAGGGACGGTGCCTGGGTCCAGGGGTGTTTGCGTCGTGATGTGTGGAAAATGGTGGAGGAGGAGCTGGCCGAGATTGAACGGCGATGATTGTCTGGCAATTTCGAGCTTAATCCTTTAATCCTAGCTGGGCGCTCTAGGCCCAAGACTCAGGGAGCCCCACCACTGAATCTGCCTGGTACAGCTGTCTCCTCAACGAGGGGTCCAAGGATGCCTAGCTTCGATCAATCAGCGTCGGGTATCCGTGCCGACCATCAGTACTTCCCTATCGCTCACATCGTCGGTGTCAATGTGGTTCAGTCGATTTACTTTACTGGGCCTTAGTAAATGAGTCGGCAAGCACTCCGAGCAAGCAACAGGATTGGCGGTCAGAATGGAGACTACGATGCTCGAGTCGGCAGGCGACGAGGCCACAGGTGTCAATTTCAACCACCCCTTTACGCCATACGACGTGCAGCTGCAATTCATGAGAACGGTATACAATATCCTGCAGCAAGGCGACGGCCAAGTCGGCATTCTGGAGAGCCCAACGGGCACGGCAAGTGTGGACAATTATCCTTTCCACTTCGTTACGCGCGTCACGCTAATCTTTGTCACAACGCGCACAGGGCAAGTCTCTCTCGCTTATCTGTGCGTGCATCACATGGCTTCGCCGACACAAGAGAGCTCGCTTCGACTTGTCGCTTGGTGATGCCGCCAGTCAGCTCAAGGACGAGCCAGACTGGGTCGTCGAGCAGGTCCTACGCCGCAAAAGAGACGAGCTGGCTCAGCGATGGCGGGAGAGAGAAAGCCGGCTGCAGCAGATCCGCGAGAAGGAGAAGCTTGACGAGAAGCGTGCTGCCAAGAGGCGCCGAATGCTCGATGATGACAGGCCTCTCCCTCGGCACAAGGGGCGAGCCGCGGCCGCCGGGGATGGAGAGGACGAAGAGGACGATGAGTTCTTGCTCGACTGGAACCGCGGCCAGGATTCTGTGGACCCTGAAGCTGCAAACTCCTGGCTGAGCAAGGAGACGAGGGACCTCTTGGAGAAGGCCGGGATGGGACCCTCTAAAGAGGGGACCGAAGATGACGAGCTCGCCGAGGAGGAAGTCAAGATATTCTACACGTCTAGGACACACTCGCAGCTTTCACAATTCATATCTGAACTCCGGCGGCCGAATTTCCCACCATCTTTCCCCACCTCCTCGGCAGGGACAGACCAAGGTCTGACAGACAGACCCCAGACCGAGTGCGTCAAGCATGTGCCTCTCTCGTCGCGGCAGCGGCTCTGCATCAACCCGGCCGTGGCCCGGCTTGGGAGCGTTTCCGCCATCAACGACCGCTGCGCCGAGTTGCAGACGCCAAAGTCCGGCTCCAAAGGAAACAAGTGCCCCTTTGTACCCAACCAGGAGAACCTCAGCGAGACGCACGAGTTCCGCGACAGGGCCCTGGCCACGCTGCCCGACATCGAGGACGCGCACCGGCTCGGCAAGTCCCTGCGCGTGTGCCCGTACTACGCGACCCGCACCGCCATCCCCGGCGCCGAGATCATCACGCTGCCGTATCCGCTACTCCTGCAGAGAAGCGCAAGAGACGCGTTCGGTATCGACCTCAGCGGCAGCGTTGTTGTCATCGACGAGGCCCACAACATCATGGATGCCGTCGCCGGCGTCCACGCCGCCGAGATCCGCCTGCAAGACCTGCGCAGGGCCCGGGAGATGCTGTCGGTATACGCCAAACGCTTCGGCAAGAAACTCAAGGGCGAGAACCGGATAATGGTTGGCCAGGTTGCGCGGGTGGTGCAGGGTCTATCCGAGTGGCTAGAGCGGACGTTCGAAGCCAAGGCGGAGCAGGGGATCGTCGACCCGCGCGTCTTGCTCAAGACGAAAGGAATGGACCAGATGGACATGTTTGCGCTTGTCGGCTACATCCAAGAGTCCAAGCTCGCGTTCAAGATCGAGAGCTACGCCACGCGCCTGGATGAGAAGAAGGCCGAAGCCGCCGGGCAGCAGACAACGTCGCGCTCCTCGCCCGTGCTCCATAGCCTGTCGGGGTTTCTGCTGGCCTTGACGAACCTCAGCTCAGAAGGCCGCATCTTCTTCGAGAGACTTTCTCCTACGTCCCCCACAGACAAGCCGGATATCAAGCTCTCATATCTCCTCCTGTCCCCTACCCATGCGTTCTCGTCTATTGCCTCGAGCGCGCGAGTCATCATCCTGGCCGGCGGCACCATGTCCCCGTTCCAAGATTACGAGACGCATCTCTTTCCCACGCATCTACCCGCCAAGATCACCACCCTCAGCTGCGGGCACGTCATACCTCCATCGAACTTGTGCGTCTGGACCTTATCCAGCATGCGGCCGGGCCCCGCCGCTGCCAACGGCACAGGCAACGACGCGTTCGAGTTCAGCTTCCAGAAGCGTCGAGACAAGAACATGATACAGCAGCTGGGTGTGGCCATCCTCAACACGTGCTCCGTGGTCCCAGATGGCGTGGTCGTCTTCTTTCCGAGCTACGGATACCTCGACGAGGTCGTTGCCGCTTGGAAGGAGAGGCCGGCTGGGCCAACGGGGCCGCCTCCGATCTGGGACAGGCTCCAGGCGAAGAAGGTCGTCTTCCGAGAATCCAAGGGCGGCTCGAGCGAGGAGGTTCTTCAGAGCTACAGCAGCGCCATACTGGGGGGAGACGTGGATGGCGGCAAGGCGACTCAGGGAACGACGACTAAGCCGATTAAAACCGCACAAAACGGCGCGCTTCTCCTCAGTGTCGTCGGCGGGAAAATGTCCGAGGGCATCAACTTCTCGGACCGCCTGGGTCGCTGCGTCGTCGTTGTCGG
Organism: Magnaporthiopsis incrustans; assembly: GCA_003049425.1. Taxonomy (NCBI): domain Eukaryota; kingdom Fungi; phylum Ascomycota; class Sordariomycetes; order Magnaporthales; family Magnaporthaceae; genus Magnaporthiopsis; species Magnaporthiopsis incrustans. Next base: position 102,837 of record PYSR01000073.1, read on the forward strand.
TCTGCCGTATCCCAACATTGCCTCCCCCGAGTGGAAGGCGCGCATGGAGTACATTGAGTTCTCGACGGTCGACAGACTTATTGGGAAGCAGCAGCAGAACAGTCAAGCCGCAGAGCAGCCCAACGATCGTCACCAGGGAGCAACAGGCACGGCGGTTCCCGCAGCAGCCATGACGCGGGACCAGGCAGTAGCGGCGGGAAAGCAGGCGGCGCGGGACTTTTACGAGAACGCGTGCATGCGCGCCGTCAACCAGAGCATCGGACGCGCAATCCGGCACAAGGGCGACTACGCCGCCATCGTGCTGCTCGACCGCCGCTTCGGGACCGACAGGATTAAAAACAAGCTGCCCGGCTGGATCCGCGGTGGGATGCCAGCGCCCGGTGGGCCGGAAGAGAGGCAAGCGAGAGAGGGCGGGCTTCCGGGACTCATGGGGGCGCTCAGCAAGTTCTTTCGCGACAAACGGGCTATGGGATAGCAGTCGTAGTCTGACAGAAGGGATTCGTAAATTAACAGAACGTGTTCCTAATTTAACTGAATTTCTAATCGTACTCCAACAAAGATGGTTGGTGACTGAAAAATCCACAGTCAAACATAAGATGGAGACCTAAGCCTACTGCTGAACACATTGTTGAGGCGGTTTGCCTTGTGCTTTTTTTTTCTACCATGCGAGTCCTCCCTGTATCAGGCCCCGGTCGCTTGCCAGCTTCTGTTCCCTCATACACGCCCTGCCTCGCTATCACTCCTCCCGTCGATCCCCTGTCTCCTCTTGGTCGTCGTGAGAGTCGGAAGAACTTTCGTGCGTGATATTGCGCGCCTGGCCTTGACGTACCCTTTACGGCTCGCTCCTAGCAGAGGCAGGAATGTCCTCTAACTGAGCAAAATTCTGGGAAGGCAGCGGCCGGTTGCGTGTCGTTGTAAGTGGCGCCGGCGTGTCAGCTTGACGTACGCCGACTTCTTCACCACGCCGTCGCACGGCGGGCCGATGAGACGTTTGACTTGATGAAATTCGGTCGAATCTAACCCCTCGGTACCGGGCGGATGCGGGGTGTGGTTCCACGGTTCGCTCTCGGGCATAGGGAAGGAATGCTTGTACTTTGGGCTCTGGAGAAGTGGAAGCCTCTGACCCATGGTGGTTGTGAATCCTTGCGGCTGATCACTCCGGATGCCCTTGTTGTCCACTCCCCACTTGTGCCCTTGGCCAGTGGACAACACAGGTGTCAGCACCCATGCCGGCAGCGAGACACTGCAGGCACAGGGTGGCGGCATGGGCCCGGCTGCGATCCTCGCCCAGTCTCGGACTTGAGCTTGTAGATGTAGATCCCGTTCACGGTCCCGGGGGCTTCTGCTCGTCGAGTACGAATCCGCCCCGCCCCTGCCGTCGCCGTCGGGCTCGCCCGAGAGTATGCGCTGCGCGGCGTGCGTCTTGTTGTGCTGTGTGTGAGCGTTCGGGTATAGCCTTCCGACCTGACGCTGCCCGGGGCCAGTACACGTCGATTTGTCTTGAGCTGATTTCACCTGTGGCGCCGAGGGTATCCGCAGCTGCATCGGTGCTTTCGGCCCAGCGCCCGTGCCGGCCGATTCGTCCTCACCATCAGCCTCGCTTCCGACGACTCGTTACGGATCCCATTAACGAAGCCCTTCCCGTCGGTATTATCGTTCTCGAAATCGACGGCGACTCCTTGGCAGTCGTCAATTTCCTCCTCATCTTTAACTCCTGGCTAGTGGACGTGAAGCCTGCAACACTGTCAAACTGACGGGGACTCCTAAAGCTCGACACACCAAGCGTAGACCGCAAGGCGCTGCGAGGCTGGGCGTAATGGCCCCGGTACGGTAAAAGAGGTCGAGATGTCCGCGTCGCACCGCCGGCCGGTAATTGGGAAATCCGCAGCCAGGCCCGAAACCACCCCCGGGTGGCGTGAGTGCAGTTCAACGACTAGACGGCAGTGGGCGTCACGGCGCTTAAGATATAGTCTATTCCCCGCCGAAAGGGCACTTTTTCGTCGTCGTCGTCGTCCTGTGCGTCGCAATCGGTAATATTTTTTCCCAAGTTCTTCAACTGGTGGAACTTTTTGGCGTCCATACCGGCACCCAGGATGTCGTCTATCTCCCTCTTCATCTCGACGTCCTTCGGGCCCGGCGCGGCGGGACGAGCGTCCACCGAGGTAGTCGGGCTAACCTGGATGTAGACGTCGGGGCCCGATGAGGGTCAGGTCGTATATGAGCGCCGGAGGTGCCCGCAGTGGCATCCGCTTTCCCCCTTTCTGTTGCCTAGGCTGCTTTCGGTAGCTGATGGCTGCTAAAAGCTGATACCGAGAGAATGACGTTCGATGCGTTTTGGGGTGGGTTGGAGGCTTGGATATCAAAAGGCTGAAATGGTAAGTGGGTGTGAGAAGCCCGGGAAATTCCTGGCTGATATGTCTGTGCTGGGCAGGAGGCAGCGGAGGCGGGACAGAGGAGTGCGGGAAGCGCACATTACAGCGCGAGGAAGGAGGGAAGGTGCCACCTGCCCGGGTGGCTGCGAAGAGGTCCCCCAGGCAACCTTGGCACCGCCAGTCTCGAAGCCCTTCTATCAAATCCTAGCAGGTCTGGGCGTTGATCTGCTATCGCCCAGGATGGTGGGAGTTCTTGCCTGTTAGAAGCAGGAAAGTTAGACGGGAGGTGACTGCATATCTACATTCGTATCAAAAGTCCTAAACGTCATTCATCTTCCGTCTGGTATGTCTCTCCGCACATAATATCTGCTTGCCTGTCTGCCGGCGCTTCCGGATCTAAACGTATACCTAACCACTGAATAAAGATTCTAACACTTTCGCCAAAAAGCTAGGTAGGTATTGGCCCTGCGCCTCTGCCGCGAGCACCCGCCACCAGCTATCCGAGTCAGCTACCGACCGTCAAACGATTGGTACATATCTCCCCGCCAGCCGTCCCAGGGGGCGGCGCATCCCGCCCCGAAACCTTAGCCCTAGCGACTCTGCGCCGTTGGTTGGGCCGTGGTGGCTAGAGGTCACATCTCCCTGCTGTTATCTGACTACCCGCTGACCTTGCAGTCCTTCGGGCGTGGGGTCGGGGCCAAGGAAGTGCCTCGTATCCTGAGCAACGAGGAGCTTGTCGCCAAGAATCTCATCGACAAAGTGAACAGACACTCGGTTGAGGGAAACACTGGGCTGCAAGGGATGGCCAGATAGAGCTTGTCAACGTTTCGGCGGCTAGATACTCCAGATTTAGCTTCGACGGACATGACGATCTGCCTCGTGCAGAGTCGCCCCCGCCTCTACCGGGGATAGACGACGGTCCTGTCCCAGGTCCTGCCCCCAGCCAGGCAGCCGAAATAGATGCCGAATATGGCTTTGATGGACGAGATGACCTGCCTCGCGCAGAGTCGCCACCCCCTCTACCGGGGATGGACGACGGAATCGGCTCGGGCCCTGGCCCTATCCCGGCCCGAATCTAGGCGGCCACGTCCCTGGCTCCGTTCCTGGCCCTCACCTCGGCTAGGTAGTCGAAGCAGATGCTGCATCGAGCAGCCCACGCCCCAATCGCAAAGACACACGCACGACCGAGGATAGATGGTACAACTTGCTAGGCATTCTGGCTCCTATTAATATACAGTATGAAGTAGCCTGGCTGACTGATGCGTTCGGCCATCGCAGGTTTCGAACGATCAAGAAAATCAATGAAATCTCCATAAGACAGCCATCCAGCGTCATGTCATCTAGTCCACATGAGAAGGAAGGAGAGCAAGGCTTTTGTTCGAACGAGATTCTCGGAGTTTCCGGATTTACCAGTAAAATATAAAGAACGCCACCATGTACCCTATGTACCCCGAAACCCACAGGCCCAAACGCCACCGGGGGGACAGCTCGGGCCAGCCAAACTCAGACAAGAGAAGAGACAAAAAACGGAGAGGGGCGATAATGACGTTAAATAATCGGAGGGAGACCCTGCAGTACCACCGAGAAGCAGGGGTAGCGCAAATACTGGGACGGGTGACTGTGTAGTATGATCAGAAGCAGCAAGAGCTCGAGAGGCGCAAGGTCGACTCTGTAGGGCTACTAAGACGCATGAAACTTGAGTAGTCGGAGGGCTACACCGTAGAACGATCAAGAAGCAGGAAGATTCAAGATATTAAGAGACGTGACTTTTTCAACGCCGGCAAGAAACAGAGATGAAAAACACCATGACTACAAAGAAGAACAGTCAACAGATGGTGTCGAACGAATTTATCGAGTCTCTCCTCTCGTCGCTGGATTCATTCTCCTTGTCTTGCGAGCCGGGAACGACCTCGATCTTGACGCAGTAGCGGTCGACGATGCGGCTGGCGGTGGGGATGTAGCGGCTCGTGATGAGGGCGGCGCCGTGGTGGGCGCCGGGGAGCCACACGAGCTCGAGCGGGCGGGAGCCGGTCCACCACTTCTCGCTCGACGTGAAGGAGGTCAGGTCGGCGGGGGTGCACTCGGCCGTGTCGTACTCGACGTAGCTGGCCACGGCGGGCGCGTTGATGACGCAGTCGTTCTCGCCCAGGATCACCGTCGTCCGGCGCAGCGGCGGCGCCCGCGGGCCGCCGATGCCGACGCCGCTCGGCTTGCCGTTGCTGCCCGTGGTGCCGCGCCGCAGCCCGCCGGTGGCGCTGGAGAGGGCGCCGGAGCCGGGCTGGGTGCCCTCGGGCAGGTCCGAGACGAGCAGCAGCTCGCGCCAGAGGATGTGCTCGCGCCAGCTGAAGCGGCGGCCGACCGTGTGGGCGATCATGGGGTCGCGCGCCAGCAGGTGCATCTGCCACTCGTTGCCGTGGTACCTGCGCGGCCGGCGGCGGGTGAAGTTGTAGGTCACGTCGGGCAGGTGCAGCAGGAAGGCCACCGGGTCGACGAGCACGAGCGAGCTGATCTTTGGGCTGACGGCGGGCGAGAGCAGCAAGGGCGTGGTCATGAAGGTGCCGTAGCTGTGGGCCACGAGCACGCAGTCGTCAAATTCGGGCCCCAGCTGCTCGAGCGCGGCGGCGATGGACATGACGATGTCGCGCGCGCTCGGCATGGCCTCGCACAGGCGGCCCGCGATGGGCATCAGCTCCACGCCGAGGACGCCGACGTCGCGCGGGATGGTGCGCAGAAACTCGAGGTACGAAAACAGCCCGACCCCGACGCCGTGTATGAAGATGACGGGCCTGCGCGTGACGGACCGGTGGGGTCGGGCCCAGAAGCTCAGATGACCGGGCGCCGCCGCCTCCTTCAACGCCAGGAGGCCCAGGGCCCGCAGGGGGAACTGGTAGAAGAACTTGGACCGCTTCTGGCGGTAGAACCGGAACCCCATGGCGTACAAGGCCACGGCGGTGAGGCTGTCTATCCACCAGATGATGTAGTAGAAGAAGAGGCTGCGATGGCCCATCTTGACCGGGTCGAAGCTCATGCGGATGGCGTGGGAGTCGCCCCTGCCCTTGCGCAGCGTGGCGCCGTGGCGGGCCTCGCACACGCCGAGGTACTGCTCCAGCTCCTCGTCATCCTCTCCCGGAGCACCCTCGCGGTCAAAGAGGCCCCAGAGCAGCCAGTCCTTGACGTTGTCGCGGCGGACGTCGTCGAGATGCGCGTTCTGCAACCACTTGCGGATAAAGTGCTCCATGTCTGGCACGAGAGACATGCACTTTGCGAAGAAGGCGGCGCGCTCTGCTCGGTTCAGCGGCTCCGGCTGCAGGAGGGCGCCGTCGTTCCTGGTGTTGCGCTGTGACAGCTCGTGGAACGGGAGGTACCAGCAGAGGAACCATAGCAGCTCGATGGCAGCGAAGATCTCTATGACTATCGAGGCGGGGTGAGATATCCAGGGGAGGCCGCCGTACGTCGCGGCGAGGACGAAGTAGCCGCCACAGAGGAGCCCAGAGTAGGTGAATAGGAATATCAGGCAGCGAGCCAGATAGTAGTCTGCCTTGCCTTCGGTCAGGATATAATCGATCTTGATCTTGATCATGATGGAGCTCCAACCAGAACCGTCGGTGATGGCGCTGTGTGGGTTGCTCGGTCGGAAAGAGCCAGGAGAGTGCGGCTGCAAAATCAGCTCCGCGGTTGAGGCCCGGCCTTTGTGCACACATGCGCAGGACGAAGAGGTAGAACAAGCAGAGAATATGTCCCGCTCCTTGACCTGCCAAGACCTGCACGAGAGGGCGACGCGGGAACCAACATCTGACATGTGTCCAAGACGTAATGCACGTCACACCAGAGTCTTGCAGCCGTAGCTAGGACGTAGTTGGGGCTGGCCAGACGACTTCCTCACCAGCGGCATTACCGAGGTCGCATCTGGGGAAATCGTCCGTGGCGGTCAGAGTTTGTCCATGCCTCAGCTCAAACGTCGTCCGATGGCCAGGGGGGCACATTTCCCCGCCTTTTCGCCCTGCGCGATGTCGGGCCACCCAGGAGGATGCATGGCGGGACCCTGGACGCCTCACATGGCCGCTCTGGGCATTCCGAAAAACCCCCAGAGCCAAAGTCGATCCGGCTCCAGCTATGACCCTGCTGAGGCTTGGCAGCCGGTCCAAGTGCAAGGATGAGACTGCTCGCGTCGTGGAGTTGGGATGACATGCTTAAGCGGAGCTCAGCCGAGCCAATCGCACGAAACTCGCTAGACCTGTGGCGAAGCCGGGAGTGGAAGATGCGGCGCACCAGAGAGGGGGGGGGGGGGGGGNGGGGGGGGGGGGCGGAGGCACAAGAAGAGACACGAAAGACGCATCCCAAAGCGAAATCGGACAAAAGCAAAAGAGGTCGAGAGGCAGCAACCAGCAACGAGGGCAGCTGGCTCAGGCTCACGGCAGGTGCCCGTCGAAGCCGGCTGCTATCAATCGCTGCCCAGCCTCCCACACGTCGGCAGGGATATCCTGAGGGATTTGGAAGCCGAGAGCCGGGTAAGTCCGGATCCGCACGAGGTCGCCTACCATGATGTTGATAACTAGATCTCGAGGGTTGTCCGCATCAGGGTACTCGGCGAAGGACATCTGCGGCGACGTGACGGTGAACTCGGGCTGCTGCTGCTGCTGCTGCTCCTCACTCGTCCCGGACGCTGGTAGCCACTGCTTGCAAAACGTCGCGTAGGTGCGGCGCTCCATGTACGGCTTCTGCACCAGCACGAAGCTGCGCGGGCTCAGGCCGCGGTCGCGCAGCAGCTCGCGCGTGAAGCGCACGTTCTCACCCGTGTTGGCGGAGCGCGGCTCGACGAGGATGCGGGAGTCCGGGACGCCCATGCGACGGGCCACGGCGGCGAACACGTCTGCCTCGGGCTGGGCGAAGCGACCCTCGGTCAGCTTGCCGCTGCCGCCCGAGAATATGAGGAGGCCGTCGGGCCCGGCGAGGCCGTCGAGCAGCAGCTGGGCGGCGCGCTCGGCGACGCGCAGGTCGAGGCTGCAGAGGCAGAAGATGGCGTCGGCGGGGCGGAGCGCCATGCCCATGCGGTGGTAGTTGTAAACCAGCTCGGCGTCGCGGGCGATCTGAGCGGTTGGCGAGTCGTTCGACGCCATCGTTTGGGTGGGCTGTGCTGTGCTGTGCGCTGGAGCGAAGCGAGGAAGATCACGCAGCCAGGCAGCTCGACGTAGGATGACGCGGGCTAAAGCTGGGCTCTGAGCGATTGGGTGCAGAAATCCGATGCCCCGCATAGAGCTCAGCCCCTACCTAACCCAGCTCGGTTGGGACATTGTTGCACCTTCCCGTCTCACGAATTTGCTTGGCTCCGGCACGCTCCGAGAGTTGGCTGCACGGGCTCACCGGGACCCCGGATGGGAAAGCGCGCCCCTTGGAACTGAAGCAGGATCGGCTCAGGAGCACGTCGACAAATAAGACGCGGACCTCCCATGCAAAATTCACAGTGCGCCATTGATCCGCGTATTGTTTGGTCAACGTAGGTATGTGGCCCGCAGTCCGGATTGCTCAATGATCTCCACCGTTTTTATTTTGCTGGTTATCTGGGACGGCTGCTTGGCATTTCGGAGGCACATCCGCCGCTTGCGTCACCTGACGCCGGCGTGACACATCTTCGGCGGGAGTCCCTCCCGCGAAGCGGACGCGCGGCTGCCTGGTATCGTACGAGCGCTCGCTGTGAATTTCATTGGGGAAGATGTTGCTCGGCCCTTCTCGTGACTGCAAACCTGCGGCCCGTGTGGCTCGCAACCCGAGGAATTTCCCGAGGTCGAGAGGCCGTTCTGTCGTGACCTTTTGCGGCTGCGGACGAGCGAGGCAGTGCGCAATGGTTCAGTCTCGCATCTCTCGTTATCTTCGCACATGGCTTGGCTCGGCCCCAGGCCAAACCTCGTGTGCCGGGACAAGACAGCCAAGGCCCGACTCTTCCAATCCATTGCTTCGACCTATCTAGACGGAAAATTCGGGAAGCTTTCCAAAGATCGTAAAGCTCATTGGCCATATGTTGAACCCCATGACTGTTCCGACCGTGGCTGGTTCTTCCCGACTCAGGTCATTTCAACCCATGACAGCTGGAGCCAATGGGTTATGGACCCCATACATCTACGGGATGTTGCATCACGGTTGGGCCAGCGCGTGTGTTACTCAGTGCCACATTCGTGTAAATCCATAGACGGCAGTGTAATTGCATATTGCTCCCTGCCGTGCCAAGGTCGGGTTATTTGTACTGGTTCGCCTCTCCGTTCCAGGCTCTTCCAGAGCTTGCGGACGAATGCGATTTCCCACGAGATTGTCGGTGCGTATGTACACTGCGGTGTCCCACAAGTTATTTGAAGCTCCGGCCCAGGAGAGTGTGGACAAAATAAATTACCTGGCTCTAACCTCAGATGGATGGCACTCCGCCCTTCCGGCTGGACGAATATTCAGGTGGGGGTGTGTGCAGTAGACCGATTGCTCGATTTCTGCCTTTAGAGAACAGGAGGAGAGGCCGTTGAGGGTGGGAGATCCCCGGGTTTTATACCCACGCGTGTGCCGTGAGGTTGCCGAGCACTTGTCGACTTCGGCCGGCCGCCGAGCGAGGGTTTTTAGTGCGCACTGCGGCTCTGATACCTGCTCTGCCGTAATTAGATTCGCCGCCATGGCCCGATCCTTTGCGACAAGCCAGTCAAGGCATATCAAATTTTTTTCGTCTCAAATAGTTCCAGTGAAGGCAATATCAACGGAGGAGGAGCACAACGCTTAAGCTTGATTAAAGCCAATTACGGCGGGATGCATTTAGCCTCGCTTGTCTGAAAACCAGGAAATCTGCCGCGTGGTAGCCATAACAAGTTTTACGCATATCATTACTACTTCTTTTACGGCTATTCCTTACTAATGGCATGCAAGAAAGCTTATACCAAATGCAGTCCAGCTGCGACCTTGTCACAGCCCAACCTTGAGCTAGGTATTTGTCTGGTTGGATTGATATGGAGCATATGTACGAGGTGGTTACTCAAACAGCGGTGCAGCTTGAATTCCCATGAGCCTATTGATGTGCCTCAACGGAGTGGCTGTCTGAAGGTGCTCGTCGGAATATCTCGTCCGAGGCAGACACCCAAAGAGAATCCGGCCCGTGTATCCCCGCACCTTGGCGTGGATAGGTAGGCTGCCGTGTTGAGACATGAATATTCTCACAACGATTGCAAGCTATCAATGACCAGAAAGGGGTTTGGGACGGAGCTGGTGAGTCGACCCGCTGTCGCGGGCTGTTTTTCCGGTACCGCCATCCTTTCGAAGGGCCGTGGGGACCGGTGGTCCGAAGTTGCGGCTCGGCGCTTTGACAGCTGTGGGCGGAGGCAGGAGCGCGCCCACGGTGGCCATGGCGCAGGCGATGCTTGTGCAGCTATTATCAGATTATTCCGCCTTGTCGCCGTGGCGGGGATCCCCACTAAGAGAAATCCCACTCCCGGGTCGGCCATGGCGCAGAAGATCAGAAGATAGCCGGGTGCGCTCGGGCCGTCCAGGGTGGACCTCACGATCTTGACTACCAGAAAGGGACGTCTATGCACGTACGGACGGCTTCCGGGTCAAGGACTAGGTGCTGGGGAGATTGCGGGAAGGTAAACGTCGGGCCACAAGAAGCCAAGAACATTTGTTTCACCGGGCGCCCCGATCCCAAAGGGCTGAAAATCCGGGCCGAGTAGGTTTTGGCTCGGGGGCTCGCAGTTCGGCCCCTGTGCCGAAGCATTGTTGGTGGGCTCCAGCACTATGAAAGGGAGGGCACGATTTGGATGTGGTGTGTAACTGTAACCCGACTGTACCTGTGTTTTTTTGTTGCGGGCTGTAACGCAATATTACGTGGCCAGTATAGGAGCCGAACGCGCGGCTTGGCTAGCAGAACAGGGTTGCGGCTAGAAGGCTTGTTGTTCGTGTTATCGGAATCGAAAAGGGCCGCCGGCGTGGGGGTGGGGGTTGCCGTACTGTGTATCAGATGGCGCTGACATTGACAGCCCTGAGCTAACCAAGGCGCTCGGCTCACAATGGATGGCACCGGGCAGCTCGTATCCCGAATTGCGCGTTCGCCTCGAGTCAAACCTGCCCGGGCGTCCTTACCAGGACGTGCGCTGGCTTCGTGTTTCTATTGACAAGGCTTCCTTGATTACATCTCCCTTCTTTTGTTTTTCAGCCCTACTGATTCCTCATGCTTCTGGTGGTTACCAGTGCTCGTCCCTACCGGGATCTAGCATCATTTGATGCGGGGAACTGATCGCTCGGTTGGCCGAGTGGATGTCGGGCAGGTTGCATGCGCTTGCTCCCCAAAGGCTTCCAAATGAAAAAGGAAAGTCTCCGAAAGCGCTGAAGGCGGCAGCTATCAGCGCCCGACATGCAATGCTTTTCCTACGTCACGCGGCACCAAGAGAATGGGAGGGCAAGACTGCCATATCTTTCTGATACGAAAGCGGTCATGCTTCCGCCTGGGGAATCTGGGGTAAATTTGGCTAAATGGAGGCTGATGGGTTGTGTGGGGATTCAGCCGGAACCATGGGAGCGGAAGCCGAACACAACATCAGAGCAACAACCTCACGTTTTTTGTTCGTCGACCTCACGGCATAGGCACCCACCACGTAAGAAAACAAAAAATGCCTCGAGCGAGTGCCGTGGCTAGGTCCTGACTCCCGAGCGCGGAGCCACTAGCTGCCCAGTTAATATGTGCCCTGCGATGTGGCCCACGCTTGCTCACGGGAAGCACTGGTGAGGGTGGGCACGCAATCTAGCCGCAGACGTCAACGAACAGCTCTGCCTGCGCTGGCCACCGAGGAAAATCCGCCCCTGGAGCCTCTGCAGCTGCGAGCTGGGTCACGGCATATCTAACCGGCCCCATGCGTCCGCTATAGGCTGCCCCAGCTCATCCTATGTGTGTCATCAGAGGATATTGCTCGCTGTCTCCGTCGAAACATGATCGGCAGTCTCTGGGGGCCCTCCTCGGCGATACCTCGCGTTGCACCGACACCGAAGCCTCACGACCTGCGCCCGCCATCCGACCTCTTTCGTCACCTTAAACTAGTACAACACCGCTCCCTGGGATACGAGTGATTAGATTTGGTGACCGGCGGGCGGCTCGGTCATTCTGGCCAACGCGGTCTTTGCCCACTAGCCACCCATCCGTCCATCCATCCAATCCACCCATCCGTCCTTCCCCACTCCCCCTGGCGTCGTCCCTTTTGCCGCCAACAGGTGCCAGCCCACGGTTGGACGTGACGCCGATATTACTTCGGACCTGCTGGTCGGGCTCTCATGGCATTGCCGCCATGTGCTTGGCCGGTGCTCCACCGACTGAGCTTGTTTGTGCCTGCTTCGGGACTTTACAACCGACGATGCGACTTGGGATCTAGGAGGCCGGCCGCCTGCTGATCTGTCGGGGGGCGGTGCTTGGCGTCCTCTCGTATTTTCGCGTTTGCTCGCGTCTGACTGCCGCGGACTCGCTCTCAGACCATGCCTCTCTTACCCGTACCCTGGCTGGGCAGATAGTGGTGCTATTCGGGTGCCGCCGGGCAGGCTATGCCGTTCCGGTATCCCGCCCGATGGGGTGGCAGCAGCAGTCAGGGAAAAACGATAGGATGATGACGATAGATGGCGGCCCGGCGGCATAACCACGGTTTCCCCTTCACCCCACGGCGAGCTGGCGGGTGGTTGCACCCGCTTTTGGGAGGCTTAAAGGTTCGAGGTCCGCCTCGGTCCAGGGGCAGGCTGGAGTTCCCGAAATAACTAGCTTTGCCGACCATCACCAGCGTCTAGCTCGGGGCGCCCCCACTGGATTCGCGAGTGCGTACAGGTGTCTGTCTTCTTTCTCTGTATAAGTGGCGTCCGCTTGCTCACCCGCTCGGCTGGCCATCGACGAGCTTTCTTACAAAAACCTCAGCCTTTTTTGTTTACATCTCCTCGCGCTTCAACAAGGCCCTCCTTGCATATCGGTCGTCGCCCACCATGTCTGGCCAATGGCACACCCCTCGGTCTCCCGGCAGCGGCCACAACAGCAGCAGCAGCCGGGATCTCGACGACGCGGAGAAGGGGCTCTTCGACAGCAGCAGCCAGACCACCCTCGCCCTGTCCGTCCCCAGCCCCGCCGCCCGCGCCGTCACCGACAGGAGGCTGGGCGGGGTCATGCACATCGAGACGTCCACGACCTCTCCCGCCTCGCCCATCCACGAGGGCATCACTCCGCTCTCTAGCGTGCCCTCGCTCTCGCTGCCTTACCGGGAGAGGGGCTGGCCCATCCTTACCGCCGAGTCTACCGTGGCCGCCGCCGCCGGGCTGGCCCCCGTCAAAAAGGCTGGCACCCCGCCGCCGTCTCCGCCACCGCTCGAGAAGCCCGCAGTAGTGGCCACTTCGGGAGCGAAGAAGCCCGCGCAGGCGAAGGGCAAGAGGCCCAGGGCCAGCCGGTGGATCCGGTTCCAGCTCTGGTACAACGCATACCGCCGCTTCTTCACCTTTGTCGTGCTGCTCAACCTGACCGGCATCATCATGACCGCCCTGGGCCGGTTCCCCTATGCCGAGGACCACATGGGCGCGTTGGTGTTGGGGAACCTGCTGTTCGCCATCATGATGCGTAACGAGCTGTTCCTGCGGTTCCTCTACTTTGTTTTCATCCACGGTCTTCGCGGAGTACGTCTGATTCTTGTCTTCCTCTGCATAATTCGGCTGCAGTCTAGCATATTTGGATCCCACGACCTAACACCTCGTCGAAATACAGTGGGCGCCGATCGGCCTGAAGCTCGCCGTCACTTCGTCTCTGCAGCACGTCGGTGGAATCCATTCCGGCTGCGCGCTCTCCGGTGCCAGGTAGGCATTGCGTCCCCGGCTTTGCAGTCCCGAGGGCTTGTTTTAACCCTTGTGTCTAACAAAACACCAGCTGGCTGGTCTTCAAGACGGTCGACATCCTCGTCACCATCCCGATCCAACACAAGTCCGTCATCGCAACCGGCATCATCACCAATATTTTTGTCATCATCTCCATCCTCAGCGCCTTCCCATGGGTTCGCAAGTGAGTTACCTGCCAGCCTTCCCCAGGTCTACACATCCGACGTCATGACCAGACGGTGACTGACGCCCCGTTTTTCCATTCAAGCTACCACCACAATACCTTTGAGAGCTATCATCGATTCATCGGCTGGCTGGGTCTTGCGGTCAGTCCAACCTCCACAATGTCCATGACACCTGCGTTCGGTCTTGCCTTCTTGCGAACTAACCGCCTCAACTTCCACAACGCTAGGCAACATGGGCATTCGTTATACTGGGCAACACGTATGATATCTCGCTGCGCCAGTGGAGACTGGATGCCCACACCCTCCTGAGCGCCCAGGAACTCTGGTTTGCCGTATTCATGACGATCTTGTGGGTCTTTTCTCTATCACCATCATGGTAACACCAGTGTCTTGCGGCATGCTGACAGCTCGGTCACGTTTAACTCTACAGCGTCCTTCTTCCATGGATCACCCTTCGAGAGGTGCCCATCGAGATTGAGATTGTAAGCAAACCCACCCCAATATACCAAACCACCGACCGCGGAGACCTAAGTTGACTTTACTGTACCCCACCAGCCGTCTCCCAAAGTCGCCATCCTCAAGTTCGAGCGCGGCATGCAGCAAGGCCTCCTCGGCCGGATCAGCCGCACGTCCGTGATGGAGTACCACGCCTTCGGCATCATAAGCGAGGGGCGGAAAGCCACACATCACTACATGATCTGCGGGGTGCAGGGAGACTTTACTAAAGGCTTGGTGATGGATCCTCCCAAGACGATATGGACAAGAGAGCTGAAGTTTGGTAGGTTTTTTTTCCTTGTTCTGCGCAAAGGCTGGATAAAACCAACAGCCACGCTAACGCCTTTAACCCACAGCCGGCGTCGGACACGCCTCGGCCATGTTCAAGCGAGGAATCCGCGTATGCACCGGAACCGGCATCGGCGCCGCGCTCTCGACCTGCATCCAGAGCCCCAACTGGTTCCTCATCTGGATCGGCTCCGACCAGGAGGCCACCTTTGGCCCCACCATCACAGGCCTGATCCACAAGCACATCGAGCCGGAGCGCAGGATCCTGTGGGACTCCAAGAAGCGCGGCGGCAGACCCGACAGCGTCAAGCTGCTCAAGGAGACGTGGCACAGCTTCGGAGCCGAGGTTATCTTCATCACGTCGAACAAGCAGGGGAACGATGAGATGATGGAGGGTTGTCACGCAGGTATGCATTGGGCTCCGTGATGTCTGGTAAATCACATCTTCCTTTCTTGGGGTTCTTTTGCTAACCAAAATCTTCACGCTTACAGCGGGGCTGCATGCCTTCGGAACCCTCTGGGACTTTTGAGAATCGAGATTGGACCTGGGTTTAGACGAATCCGGCATATCGCATATTTCCTTATCACTAGTTTTTCTTCCTCCTTCCCACTATCATATGGGGGAAAAGGTTCAGCATGGTTGTGGAATAACTAGAGGGCAGTGTATTTCGTATTATATATCCCCATCTTACTTGTTGGCTCATCTGTCAGCCAAATCTCGGCCGTATTATGCCTGTCGCACATATGGGTGCGTTTTTTTTTATTATTATTATTTTGCATTGCCAATAATCCCTCTTGGCGTTTTTAGCCGCGTTCCGGGCGGCGGGACTACGGTTACTACCACCCCCAAGCGTTCAAGATTTAGATTTACTTGATGTGTTTCGCTCCCGCCCTTCCTTTTCAGGCAGAATTCTGTCACTCTCTTCGGCGTCTGCCATGCTGTGTAATTTGTGGACCTGCTAGACTAATATTGTATGATTAAAACTCGGCGCTACCTACAATTAATGCCGCCAGAGATGTGCCGTTCAAGACACGCGCAAATCGGCAACACCAGCGGCACCGGCGGTGGCGTTGTGCTTGTGATCATTCCGCCTATCTCCTTCCGTGCCGCTGGTCAGCCAATTGCTGATCTGTCACCCAACGACGGCACTTTTGTTGAGGATGAATTCAGGTATCCTTTTCATCTTTCTGCTACTCCCTCACACTCAGCCCTTGCCATCCAACGACACTCCAAGGGCCTGGTTTGGGTGCCCTCGGATCACTCGTGAAGGTAGAGGGTCTGGAGAGGGCGTTGTTAGCTAGAACACACCTTCCTTTACGGCTTCCATGCAATGGCCGGCCATGCCTCCGCCTCAGATCAGGTTGGCCAGTAGCTGGTAGACACAGGCATGACTGACTTGGAATATCTCATCTCCCGCCTCGTGGAGCGTCTGGTTCCAGGATTCGGCCAACGCTAGGTACTGTTGTTTCTTGAGGTCAAGCTCGCGGTCGTTGGCGCTACGGATCTGCTCCAGGGTCGATGTATGCGTGGAGATGTCATCGGCGACCGCGAGCAGGTCCGTCAAAAACTCCTCTCCAAGCCAGCGCTTGCCGTGGAGCAGGTCGTCTAGGAGCCGCTCGGCAAGCTCCACGTTCCAGCAGGCGGACTCGGGGAAGCGGCTGTCTGCCAGCTCGCTGTTTGTCGAGTTCTCACGGATAGACATGAAGAGGTTGCGGATGGTCCCGTCAAAAAAGGGGGCTGCCGCGCCTCGGCCCTTTAGGCCGCTACTGCGGGTGGCAGAGAGCGTTTGGCGGATCTCATTCAGTGCGCCATCGATCTGCCCAAGTGAGAGGGCAGCTTGCTCCAAAGAAGTTATCTGGACGTAGATCTGGTCCAGTTCTTTCTCGCTTTCCCGCACCATCTTGTTGAAGCTGGCCTCGTCCTCTTTGAGAAGCTCCTGGAGGTTGGGGGTCACCACTGATTTGAGCCTTTCGATGGTAGAGGAGATGAGGTATGCTCGGGTTTGGATGGCGAGATCGAGCTGATCCTGGAAGGGCCAAACAGAGAGTCTATTAAATCACTGCCCTATGCGTGGATGATTCAACAAGGAAGAAGAACGAGGGAGGGTCAGATCAAGCGTAACTGGTTACCTGCGCTTGCTGTGACGCCATGATTGACCGGCTGTGAGACTTGACTTGTCAAGGGAGCGAACCGACGAACCGACGTCTGCGTGGTTGGATTGTTGGTTCGTGATATGCGTTGAGCACCAATCGAGCATGAAAATTTGACCACGCTCCAGAGGCTAAGTGCTGCGCTTGTTGGTTGGGAGATGAGGGGCGCTAATTGGAGGAGGGAGGAAGGCCGAGTGATACAATTATATAGTCGAGCCTGGCTCTGCCAGACCTGTCCAAGGTAAAGTGATGTGCCAGGTTAGGAGTGAATAGGCCTCGAGCAACTCGAGGTGCGCCTATTCGTGATCGAGGTGAGGGCGGACGAGGGACGAGATGAAATGGGAGCATCTTCGGGCTACATTCAGAGTGAATCTATGCTATGCTGGTATCTAGATAATGCGCCGAAACGACTAAATTCACAAGCCAATGGCACCACAAAAGGGAAGGGCAACACAAATTATGAGGCAGGAGTGGGCGTGATTGTAGTGGGATGGGGGTACGGCGATCGTGTCTTCCCTCTAGCCGTTTGACATTGAGATCAGACTTAGAAATATGTTCCATGCGAAGCCGACGCAGGCGGCGACGAGCACGCGGTAGTCGACGGGCACGAAGGCGAAGTTGCAGATTGCGACAAGGGGCCAGACGTGCCAGGCGGCCTTGATGATGTACCACGTCTTCTCCTTCCAGACCTGGAACAGGACTTCGCTGGATGGCACCCGCAGTACGTTTGTGAAGACGAGGAAGATGGTGGTGGTAAAGAGAAGCCACAACGTCTGGTCGAGCACGAGCTTGTACGTGACGTTGAGCCAGCTGATGCCCGCGGCGGACGGGCCCGAGGCGACCCCACCGCTCCCAGGCGTCAGCGGGACTGGGCTGCCCGGCTGCTGTTGTGCATCCGGAGATGGCGGGGGCCGGCCCCGGACAGACAGGGGTTGCTTCTTTTCCGGATCGTCCGGGTCGTGGCCGTCGTGGATCTGATGCTGCGGCTGTTGGCCCGGCACTCCCTTGATCCAGCTGCCGACGGCGGCGCCGTGGGTGGCAGCGGCAGCGGGCGTGGTCTTGGTTGGGAAGTGGTGCTCGAGCCAGTGCTGCCAGGGGAAGCCGAGACCGGCGCTGACGAAGCCGTACAAGGAGAACTCGGCGACGCGGCCCCAGTCCAGCGAGGCGCGATGTCCGGGGCCCGGCCCCAGCTTCCAGACGGTGGCGACCTGGGCGGTGATGTTGGCGGCTGCCTTCAGGCAGGCGGCCTGCAGGGCGGTGGTGAAGACCAGGCGCTTGCGTATCCGCAGCGGCATGGTTGCAGCTGCAGCGGCTGCCGGCAGCGACGGCGCCGACTTGGACGTAGTCCCGTCACGTAGCCACGGGCAGGTGGGCCGGGGCCGCAGCTGTGGCTGTCCGGTGCCTCACGTGCTGGGCCGGAGAAGCGAGCCGGGGGCGGCTTCGCTCGGGGTGGCACGTGATAGGCCTGGCTACCTCGCTAGCGTCTGCATCCGGAACGAGGTGAACGCAGGGGACCGACAACAAGAAAGGCAAAGAGGCTGTACGAGGCACCGAGATCCGTGGGTAGCAGAGGAGGGACGATCCGGGGCCGTTGCAAAAGGGATCGAAGCCGTCTCAGGGCGGCGAAAAAGGGACCGGATTTGGGGCGTTCAGCCAGCTGGCCTCACTGGGTCCGTGCTGGTTTCGGGCGGTCAGAATCAGAGCCGGCGGTGAGTGGGGCAGGGCCCACCTGAAAAGGGGCAGCTTTGATGTGGCTTAGTCAGAAAGCTGGCTGGGAGGGCCTCTCAGAGGAACTGCTTGGCACTGAATGTGGAACTAGGCTCATCCTCTGGTGCGAAATCGAGCCCTGACGCCCGTCAGCATAGCCATAAAGTAGAAGCAAATGTCCTCGTCAGCAGGCATGTCGCAGGCCACCTCGAACTCCAGGAGTAAACGCGCGACCGTCCTGTGCAAAATCAGCTCGGCCAGATGCCTCCCAGGGCACGTCCGCGCACCGCCGCCCCAGGTCAGATTGCACCGATCCATGATCCTGCTCCTCGCCGGGTCCAGCCAGCGGTCGGGGCTGAAGAGATGCGCGTCTGCTCCGAATATCTGCTCGTTGAGGTGTAGCGACACCGGATTGCAGCCCACCGTTGCGCCCGCCGGCAGGAATGTGCCGTGCAGGCGCGCACCTCCGACCGGCACCTCGCGTGGGAGCGACATGCCGATCACGGGATATAGCCGCTGCGCTTCCTTGATTGCCGCCAAAGTATATGGTGCGGGGCTCCAACTGCCGTCGCCCGCACTTACGAGCCTCTGCTAATCCCTCGCTGCTCTATCCTGGACGTCCGGATGGCTGCCAAGCATGGCCATGGCGGCAGTGAGTGCCGAGCACGTCGTTTCGTGACCCGCACCGAAATTCGTGATGGCCATGCGGTGCAGGTAGGTGGCCGTGAATTCGGGCCGCTCCTGATGCAGTTCCATCAGGTTCGCCATCAGATCTTCGCGAGCGTTCTTCCGCGGCTTCTTTGTTTCAATGTTGCGTATTCGCACCCTGATTTTCCGTTGGACGGCCTACAGAATGTCAACCAACTTGTGGCGAGTGGAACGTGAAGCGCAATTCTATCAGCAAACCAGAGAAGACGTACCGGGAAGAAGAGATGAAGGCCTTTGGGCGCCTTGAATGTAAGCCCCCATAGATCTGCGAATACACGTCCTGCAGACTTGGACAGTGTTTCGAGGATGGCGGCGAGGGGAAAGAGGCCAAAAATGGTTTTGCGTTTCCACCCTCTGTAGCTGAAAGCACTCGATCCTCCGTCAGAGCCGTGGCGAAGGTAGCCCGGTGACCATGAGAGCACGATTGAGCCCAGACACTCGACTGCAATGATGTGCATCCACTCCTTGAGGTCGACCTCGGCGCCGTCCAGTGCCTTTATCCGGACGACAGCTTCATCGAGGACTTGGTCGACCGCAAACTCAAACTTGCGCAGGTTGGCGGCCTGATAGACCGGGCCGATGAGGCGTCGCTGCCGGCGGTAGCGCTGCGCATCGCGCTCCGAGAGGAGATCAAGGGTGTCCGAATAGTGAGGGCGTAGGCGCCAGTCGATCCTCGGCTTCTGCAGGGCGGTGGCCACATAGAAATCTGATTTTTCGAAACCACTGCCTAAGCCTGTTGTAAATGCCGGTTAATATGCAAGATGTTCAGCTCGGGTAGAGACATTACCTCGTCGTGGAGGGAGAGGGCTTCTTACCGTAAATCACCCTGAATGCATCCTCCGAGTTCATCCAGACCTCATTGGGCCCGACGCGAACAATAGGCCCAAATTTCTCGTGCAGCTCTTTCCCAACTTTCAACAGCCGTCCCGCGCACACCTGGTAGCCGTACCAGACATTGGAGATGGCAGCCAGTCGAGGTCCCGGAATGCCTGACAAAGGGTGAAAGTAGAGTCTATACAATAGGACGGGAATAAGAGCAAGGATGCCTACGACAGAGACCGCAAGCGCGCCTAGACAGCAAGCGATTATAGACTGTCGGAGCAGCTCGACCAGATTTGGTAGCCAAGAAGGCGACGACAGGTGGAGCGTCATGCCCGCGGCGCAGGCGTCGGACAGGGTCCGCTATAATTCCGCCGCAAAGCAGAGCCGCAGTATCAAGCATCCCCGGAGCTGTTAGTTGACAGTAGAAAGTAAAGAGCTGTTGATTTTCACCATAAGAACAGATTTTGGCCGAGCATCTTTCCATCCTACCCGAGTTAAACAAAAACAGGCCCCGGCCCCCCGCACAAACTCTCCAGCGCAAGAGACAAGGATCTCTCTACCCTAACCCAATTTGCTCGGCTGAAGGTCGGCTCGGGAATGGTCCAGCTCCACTTGAAACAATCTCGAAGGCACGGCAGACATCGCGGGTGCGGACAGGCCTGACAACCCGCGAAAATAATGGGGAATGGAGACAAGCTCGGGGAGGAGACCGGGCTCGGGGAACCATAGCTATCCCGGGCCCCACCGACGTTTTGTACATACAAATTCAGAATGGGATGCATCGTCCTCGATGCCAGAATCCTGAAGGTACTTGAGACATATCATAAGCAACTCCAGAAACCTAGATGGACTCTCTCGCGAGGAGCCTTGTCATTGGCCTTTCGGGCCTGGAGCCCTGCGCGGCCAGCTCGATTCCCTTCCCGGCCCTCCACGGCGCCGAATTCCTCAGCGTCGAAGCCAACTGGGTCACCAACTTCACCGTGCCGGTTCCCCGCCTCCTTTTCCCAGAGCCTTTTCTGCCCGCGACCCCTCCGCTAAGCTTCTGCAATGTCACCTTTGCCCACACGCACCCGGGTATGCACGATCGCATCCTCACGCAGGTCTGGCTGCCAATGGACGACAATGTCGTGCCCTGGAACGGCCAATTCGTCGGCGTCGGCGGCGGCGGGTTCCAGACCGGCTTCCTTGGCGGCTCCGCCGGCGCTCTCGCCCTGGGCTACTCTGTCGTCACCACGGACGGTGGCCACACCGTGGAGAACTTCGGAGACCCCTCGATGTGGGCGCTGGCGAGCGAAGGCAACGTCAACATGCACGCGCTCCAGAACTTTGCCAGCGTGTCCGTGGCCGACGCAGCCGTGATTGGCAAGAGCGTCACGGCGCAGTTCTATAACCGCGAGGTCGACCGTTCGTATTTTGTCGGATGCTCCACCGGAGGGCGCCAGGCCTTGATGCTCGCACAGCGGTACCCGCACCTCTACGACGGATATCTATCCGGGGCTCCCGCCATCTACTTCTCCGAGTTTCTAGTCACGATGCTCAGGGGACAGGTCCGCATGACCGAGCTCGGCTACGCGCCGCCACCTTGCGAACTAGCCGAGTTCACGCGGCGTGCTGTGGCCGCGTGCGACACGCTGGATGGCGTCGAGGACGGAATCATCTCGGAGCCCGAGATGTGCTTTGAAAAATTCGACCCTCGCAAAGTCGTCGGGGCCGAGTTCGAATGCGCCGAGCTCGGCAAGGACAAAAAGCTGAAGCTGTCCGACAAGGGCGCCGACATCGCCCTGACCGTTTGGGGCGGCTGGAAGGAGGCGGACGAGGGCGGCAACGAGAAGAGAATCTGGGACGGGATGGGCCATCACATCCACCTTACCGGCGACGTCTTCACAATAGCCAGGACCGAGTGCGACTACTCTGCTGGCGAACCACATTGCCAACCGGCTCCATTCCTGATATACACGCAGTGGCTGCAGTATTTCCTATACGCGACTAGTCAGCCCGTCGAGATTACCAAAATCACAACGGCCGAGTTGTCACGGCTGCTGCAAAAAAGCAGACAGCTGTACGACTCGGCCATTCGCACCGCGGACCCTGACCTGTCTGGCCTGCGCAAGGCCGGCGGCAAGGTGCTCATGTGGCACGGGCTTTCCGACGCCGTCATCCCTTTCAACCAATCTCGACGCTACTATGAGGACGTTGTGGCGTTCGACCAGAAGCGGGCGGCCGAGTACATGCGGTATTTTGAGGCGCCTGGCGTCGAGCACTGCGCTGCGGGTCCAGAGGGGCTGTTCCCGCATACCATGTTCCAGGCGCTGAAGGACTGGGTTGAGAAAGGGAAGAAGCCAGAGATGCTCCCAGCTCAGACGGAGCCCGACGCGGACGGTCTCCGATGGCAGCGCATGCTATGTAGCCACCCTAAACGTGCCAAGTACGACGGGAAGGGCGATGAGCGAGTGGCAGCGAGCTATTCGTGCAAGTAGCCACCCGCGGGGAACTACGGAGGCGGACAGGTAAATAGTGTTCCTAGTAACAATGAGCCCCAAGCGCCTTTTCTCTAATAGACCCAGGCCACTTCCACTATTTGTACCTGTCCGCCGCTCTCTCGGGCACATCCACAGGAACCGACACAGCCTCAGTCACTTCCACCTGCACCTCCTTGTCGGTCGCAGCCACCCGTCTCCGGCGCCTATCATATCCAGACCCACCCAGCCCTGTGTGCGCAAACTCCTCGGGGTTCTCGTTCGGCACGACGCCTAACCTGGCCGCCTCCTTGGGCGTAAACGTGGCCCAGTCGTCGTAAGGATCGAACTCTCCCGGACCAGGCGGAGGGAACAGCCTGTTGACGACCAGGAACAGAGTAAACGAGATGCCCATGCCGATGAAAAAAGCAGCGTAGTACAGCTGGAATAGTGCATCCGGGGCATCTTGGTACGCGCCGACGGTGGCGATGAGGCCGCCTATGGTGGGGATCCATCCAGCGACCCAGCAGGGGATGACGCGCAAGTTGAAGCCGTGCGTGAACCAGTAGTCGGAACCCTGGGGGCGGTAGAGGCTGCTCAGTTTGATCTTCTGGTGGCGCACGAAGAAGTAATCGCAGACCATGACGCCCAGCAGCGGAGCGAGAAAGACGGAGAAGGACGACAGGACGCTGACGAAGGTGGCGGCGCGGTTGATTAGCTGCCACGGCTGCAGGACCCAGGCCGCGAGGAACGTGATGATTGCGCCTCGGCGGATGTCGATGTAGCGGGGGAAGACGCCGGCCAGGTCGATACCGCCGGCCACGACGTTGCCGCACACGTTCTGGAAGGTGATGGCGAAAGCGAATACTAGACACAGGAAAAAGACGGCTGCACGGGAGCCTGATGATCCATTTCCGTCTGTGGGGGAAATGACCGAGTTTGTTAGCACAAATAAAGAATGTTTGTTACACGAGCACGAAGTTCGGACAAGTTCGAGGCCGCTCACTGTCCATCATGACCATCATCAGGTCGGGAGGGTTCCAGTAGATCTTGCCGTACAAGACCTGGCACGCAGCCGTCGTCACCAAGCCACCGAGCGCGACAAAGGTTCCGACGACCCACTGCACCGAGACGGTGCCCAGCACGAAGCCGGTCTTGGACCGGGAATACCGCGAGAAGTCACTTTCGTTGGTCATGCCGGCGGCCACCGCGCCAATGGCCTGGTTCAGGCTGGCCATTATCAGCCACGAGACGCTCCAGCGCGACGAGGCCGGCACGTCCACGCCTTGGTAGAAGACGGGCCCGACTCCCCCGGCGGCGGCCAAGGACCAGACCATCATGCAGATCATGCCGATGGCGCAGCCGACGCTGGAGACGAAGAACGGCTTCTTGAATCGCTCCGGCCGTATGAACAGGAACGGAACGGAAAAAAACCAGAAGACGGTGAAGCCTATCATCTCGGACGTCGTGGCTGGCACGCTCTGCGGGAGGGTGTTTGGGAGCCTTTGGAACGAAGGCCATAGTGCCGTCAGGGCAACGCTGGAAGCCGCAAGGTGCAGTCGAGTCGTCAGCCATACATACGATAGGTGCCTCGCGTATTTGCATCGGGTGGAAGCCAGACACGGGCGTGCGGTGCGGTCACTCACGTGACAAGCTTCCCTCCATTCCAGCACTGGAGCGCGGTCCAGATGAAGTTGAGCATGCTGCGCTGGAGCAAGGGGATATAGGAGCCTCGCATGCCCCAGGTGAACCGGGTCTGCACCGTGAAGCCGACGTGCCAGGTGAGGCCACACCAGCCGATGGCACAGGCGACCACGCAGATTATCAAGCGCGAAGTCACGACGATGGCCATGGCTTGGCCGACCGACAGGCCCTGCGTGAGAAAGGCGTTTGGCAGCTGCCACGCCGACATATTCAGGGCGCCCCTTTTGAACGAAAACTATCGTCAACTGTTTGTCCGTCATGGAGGTCCCGAAGCCGTAATTCTTTGTCCGCAGTTGGGTAGGTACTCACAGCGATTGGGCGCCAAAGAAGTTGAACCATCCCCAGGTCCGCCGCGACGGCGGCAGGGGCACCAGGTCGCGGTTTACCCACGACGTGGTCTCCTCGTGGCGACTTTCGTCGGCGCTGAGAGTCGCTACCTCTCTGGCTTTGCGCAAGACGCGTGTCGCCATGGTGAGAGTGGACGGGCCGGCCAGTTTTGACGGCATGGCCGTCGTCGTCCTGGTTCTCACGTGGGTGCGTCAACGCGACGTGCTAGGTATTTATTTCCGGCCCAGGCGCCCATAGTTGGGCATTTGGGTTTCCCTTGTCCTTGGCACTGCATTGTGCCACATGCAGTGTGCCTACCAAGCAATCCGGGGCATCCAACGGGCACCTGCAGGGGGATGTGGTAGCATTGGGATCACATCAGTATCGTGTTTGCGAGCTTAAGACCAAGGCTGAGGAAGTGGGGGGAAGCATCTAACGATTGGCAAAAGGCGGTGGAAGATGCCTGCCTATAGTTGTGTGCAAAAAAAAAAAGCAAACGGCTTATAACACTATGGGAAACAGCGATTTTCACACCACAATATTTTCCACAAATTTATATAGCAATCAACTAAAAAAATTTACTAGTAAATAAACTTCGCTGTGTTCATTTCTTAATTAATTTTGTACAAAATTAAAAAAATCACTGCAAAAGTTATGCGCTGTTTAAGCATCTGTGATTTTGACGTTTTTTTTTTTTTCCTTGGAATTAGCGGTAAAATTTAGCAGGTTGTAGCAGCTAACAGCACTAAAACTTCTAAAAAAAAATTGTTAGTTGTTACGACCAAGCCACGGGGCAGGAAGGAGGGGACAGGTGGGCTGGGGCCAGGACCCAGCCGGGTTTCACGTACCCCGCCTTCTTAGTGGCTCAAGGCACGTGACCAAAGTGATCTGTGATCCGTGATCTGCCATCACAGATCACAGACCACAGACCACCTCGTCAGGGTGATCTGCGATCCGTCCTCGCAGGATACAGATCACAGATCACAGTACCTATGGCGGTTGGGCCCAGGTGTATAAAGGGAGCCGGGCTCCCTGGTTAAGATAGACTTGACTGAGGCATCGGCATCAGTCAACCTAAGTTAGCTCCAAGGCACCCCCTTGGGCAAGCAATACAGACTCTTAATGAACAGCGGATCGGAAGGTTTAATCGCGTCAGAATCGCCATACTGGATACGGGTATAGATATGACAAACGATTTTTTTCAATACTCGAGAGGCCAGGGACCGCATTAAGCAGCGTGAGGATTTTTTGCGCGAGGATCCTAACGCTCACGACAAATGCGGCCACGGTTCGCATTGCGCCGGGCTGCTGCGACGTGTTGCCCCGGCTGCCGATATCTACATTGCCCGCGTCGTGGAGAACTCCGACAAAGAAATAAATACCCAGGTGGTTATTGAGGTATGTAAAATCTCTCCCCTTAGGCGCTAGGTTGGAGCTTCCGTATACGATCTGGGCAGCTTCGCTCATATGTCAGCCCAGGCCATCGAACGAGCCTGCGCCCCCAAGAACGAAGCCGGCTGGGACGTCCACATTATAGCCATGTCGTTTGGGTTCCTATCCCACAACGAGCTGGTTGAACGGTCGTTACGCAAGGCCCTCGACCAGGATAAAATTATATTCGCCGCCGCCTCTAACAGCGGCGTGCGCAGACCCGTCGCCTTTCCAGCCCATTTGGGCGGCATCGTATGCGTCAATTCGACTTCGGGAGATGGCGTAGCCTCTTCATTTAACCCGCTGGTAAAATTCCTAGATAATTTCGCCATTCTGGGCGAGAACGTGCGTTCGGCCTGGATTTCTTCGCAGCCAAACCAGGGGCACCGGGAAACGAAGATCATGTCAGGCTCTTCCATGGCCACACCCACCGCCGCCGCCAGCTTTTCGCTCCTGCTCGAGGTTGCTATGAATCCGCGCGAACCCACAGCCCGCCCCATCCTCGAGTACTACCTACGCAGGATGCGCAAGCGCGATGCCGTGCAGGCGATATTGGAAAAAGCATCCTATGCATACGGCGGTTATATGGTTATTAGTTCAAGGTTCTTCGAAAAAGTTGAAGACCGGCTGCAGCTTGCCTACTGGATTCAGGATACGCTGTGCGAGCGGTACGGCAAGCCGGGCGACCCCGAAAATAGTGGTGAGAGCGGTAGAGGTAATCCAAAATCAACCCTCATTCCTGGTTCACCCTGTTGCTAACGTATACAAAGTCAACTCCATGCTCTAGCCCTCCTGTCCCCGCAACCAACACCCTCTTGTGCTGTCATCGCACCCTTTGGTCGACAAGAAATACGGCCACGGCCGTTCACACCCAACTCGACGCCTGCACGGACCAGAGGTGAAGTCACAAATCCCACTCGTCCATATTCGCCGCCAGCGCCTCCGACGCATACGGCAGCAGCGGCCGTTCCAGAACGCCGCCTTTTTTATGCCCTGACCGACAGCGGCGATCACATACTCCCAAAAGCGGAAGAGGAATATTACTGGCGCCGCCTGACACTGGCCGCCTACGAGATATACGAAAGAATTTACGAGGACTGCAAGGATCCCCACAGCGGCTGGGTCTACTGTAAGTATTCCTTGCCCTGCCCCTGCCACTAGGGCCCCTTCCTAGGCTCACCTTGACGTCCTTTTATGGGTGGATAGACAGCAGCTTTGTCAACCAGTTCGACCCAATGCCGCCACATGGTGTCGTGGAGTCAACTTGGGGCAGCCTGCTCCGCGACCAGAGGAATATCGCCGGCTCGAGGCATCCCAAGAGCCTCGCCATGGCGGCGCTCTACATGCTGCACCTGACTCGGTTCGGAGCGGACCCGCCAAACGAGCACGGGGTGGTCGGCCTCAGTGAGCCGCGGCGCTCATGGCTCGAGGGCTTTGATAACTGGGTCGGATGCGGGTGCAAGCCAAGAGCCGGGTGCGGCGTGCTGTGGAACTTTGTCAACGAACGCGGACTGCACCGTAGCGGCAAGCCCAAGTCGTGTGCGGTGGCCAAGTTTGTCGACAGCAGCAGGAATTTCTGGTTCAAATCGGGCAAAGTAGAAATGGCACTGCTGGAGGAAGTGCAGAAAGACTGGCGGGACAGACTGAATACGTAGATGACAGTAGCATTTCCTCCGCCTTCCATGGCGCGGGGGGCTAGAGATCAAGGGAATGATAAAAACACCCTGATTAGACCTCCTCCGTAGCTATTTGACGCGTGCACCTGGTTCCGTGGCACGTCATTGTCGTCGAAAGGGCCAGCAAGCAATTTCGTTCCACATTATTGGCCGCACGCGGGGACGACTGGAACTGAATTTCGATCATGTCACCAGCGCTGCTGCCGCCAGAACACTTCTGTACCCTCCAGAGATACCAGTGTGGATTGGTCTTCCGACACCCGTAGCTCAACAGACTTGGTAGTCTTCACCTTCCTGGAGTTGGCGCTGTTGTGGTCTATGGCAACAGTTCCGTCCGAGTCTAAGCCCACGCTCCGAAGCGCTTGGCGGACGTCTGTCAGCACCTCGTACCTGCGTATGTATATGCCGAGTTGCCTACACAGCGGGATGCTGGCGCGTGCACGATCGTACACCCACATCATCGTCCTGTGTTCGGGTGCAAAGCTACCTTTGTACATGAGTACATCTATGAATGCGTAATCTAGCACTAGGAAGTGCTCGGCATCGTACACAGTCAACTTGTCGCTGTCGCTTCCTGGTAGGCCTGTTAGATTGCACGACTGTACGTACATGGCCATAGAACGCGAGGTGTGAAATGGCAGTGGACCGCTGACAACCAGGAACGCGCGCTCTTCGTCGAGCTTGTTCGTACACAGCATACCTGTGGCCTGGGACGGTGACATATCCCAAGCACGGGGACTCAAGTTCATGTCCACCCCGCGCGATACTGTTATAACGCCGAGAGCGACTCCGCACAGCCGAGCGCACGGAGTACGTATGTATTGTATGTCGCGCTGGGGAACACTAGGCGCCACCAGGACAGACACAGTTCGTTGTTCACCGGACCTTTCACTGCTCGTGACTCGGACGCGCTAGCCGTTGGTGTTCCTGACATTCCTGTGCCAACACGCCACATAGGGCTTGCCGCCGGACAACGTGATGGTTGCGTCGTACACCGTAACCACCGAACACTCTACGCCCAAAGCAACCTTCGACGTCTCCAGTTCCGTAACAAACTAACTGTCTGTGCACCAGCAAAAGTTGCAGGTGGCGGAAACTAGCCCGTATGGATCAGCGAGATGTGTCCTAAACCCCCTGCATACCTCAATATTCTCCCCCGCAAACCTTTTGCCCAAATCTGGATTGGATGCCAGCCTTGAGCTGCCCCGGATGCAACCTGAGCTGCAGCGGTACCAAGTGAGGCCGGAGGTAAAATCACAGGGTGGCCAGGGCGATCAACGAGTAAAATAACGCTCCGAACTCCCTACCAGGTTCCAGGCACCGGGCATAGCGGGCAGGAGCCCATTCCCAGGCCACAACTGCATGATCGTTAATCCGCCTCCACCAACCACCCTGCCGAATACAATTACAGCAGAAGCTGGCTTTTCGAATTCACCGCAAGAACTTTATCTTCACAAAAAACAAAAACTAAAAAAAAAGCACTATATATAAGTATCATGATATACAGCCAGCGTGATATTGGTGATATTGGCATTCTCGATGTCGTTCCAACTTCCATTTGTTCTCAGTGCGAATCCGGGATGCCAGTCTCCCATAGTCCGAAGGATTTTCTACAATTCCCAGGGCACGACATGTCAGGATATTAGCCACGAGCTTTCGGCTGTGAGCGTGAAACGGAATTGGCCATGCATGTCTTTGCGGTTCAGGAAATGGTGGGCGCCACGAGATAGTGAGTCGGCCCTTTTCGGCCGGCTGCATTGCCCACCACCCAAGGTAGCCAAGCGGCGTTCACAGCGGCAGGTCCAATTGGTGGGCAGGCCGTGTTACCCAGTGCCTTCACTGAAGGACACGTCAGCTGCTTCTTATGTATGTGGTTGCCATCACATTTTAAAGCGCCAAATCCCAGAGAGCGCCTCGCGGTCAAGGGCTGAGGAAACCTGCGGGGTCCCCATGTCACAACGGGCGCGCACGAGCGGATGCTCCACTCTCTGGAACAAAGAATCGAGGGCGCAGCTGCATCGACCCTCGAGTGCGGGCTGGCTTTTAACGCAAGCAGCCCGGGTGTCTGGACGATATTACTTGGAAGCGAAAAGGTAGTCTATCAGCAAAACCGCCTGGAAAAGAAGTACCGAAAAAAAGTCGAAGCCATGGTTGACCGGTGATTAGTGATCAACCGTCGGGTGGTTAACGGCACTAGAAGGGACAAGAACTAAAAAAGTCGCATACAAAAGCACACAACCACCTGTGCCTCTGAAGCTCATCCCACACCGATTTTTGTGGCTTTGCGCCCCAACAGCCACAGCGAATTTAATTTGCATCCCGAAACTACTAGTGACGCTTCTGTGAGACTATTGGCTTAGCACAATGTGACGCACCCCTGCAATGGCGTCGCTCCTTTCTGGAACAACCTATTGTGATCCCCAAAGGAGGGAGTGCGTTAGTGGCAAGGAAAGGATTCGGCTCCCTACGAAGTGACCTATCAGTTTGAAAAGCAAGTACATACATACGTGATGTTGCGAACTGGTGGTGGCGGCGGCGTGCGCCCATAAGGGGTTTAGATGGATGCCGGGGTTCTCCGGTCGGTCCTTGAGTGTGTCACAGGCAAAGCCGCTGGCAGCCGCGTTCGAGCGACCGGGGAAGCCATCCGAGCATCAGCCATGGCGTGTTGCTGTCCATGTCTGAAGTCTGACGGGATTGAATGGTGGTCCAGGTGCTAGTACCTATGGCGGAGGCGGAGGTATAAAATGGCTAGCTGGCTGCACCGGTCGTCTTCTATCTAGTTGCAAGCGGGATGCCATCCGGGGTAGTCGGGTCCGCCAGGCCTCCAAGCTTTTACCCGCCAGCCCGCCCGCCGCCATGGAGTCGACCGCCTCGCAGGTTCCGGAGGACCACCTGAACGAGAACCGTATCGGCTACGGCATTTCGATCGCTGTCGTCTGCCCGGTTATTGCACTTGTTTTTGTCGCGCTGCGCATCTACACACGAGCCTTCCTGGTTAGGAAAGTATTCTGGGAGGACTACACCATCATTGCGGCTATGGTACGGCATGCCAAGCAAAGACGTATCCTCCGTGATTTCCATCCATCGCTCCCTTTCGCCATTTGCTAACTCTCGGTTCGATCGCAGGTCTTCTCCGTCTTCCTTGACGTGTTTGTAGCGATCGGTGAGTTTCGGTGCAGCAATCCTGCCTGGTATATAACAAGGGAGTCTGTTTGCGCATCCACCTAGGTACCTAGCGGCTTACAATCTACTTTTAGGGTTCACCAATGGCGTTGGGCGGCACTTCAAGACGGTTAGCGCCGACGAGTTCACGCGCTTTATGAAGGTATGCCAACAGAGCCTCACTTTTCATCGGCGGCGTGCCATTCCAGTTGACCCGACACGCCCTTGCGCAAAACCTGCAGTTCATGCCCGCCATTTGCGTCGGCTACACGACGACGCATGCGCTTCTCAAGCTGTCCATCGTGCTCCGGTACCTGCGCATCTGCGTAATGCGCTTCGAAAAGTACTTTTGCTACGTCCTAATGGCGCTTCTGGGCTGTGGGTTTTGCATCTTCGTCACCGCTTCCCTCAGGAGCTGCGTACCCCTTTACGCGCTTTGGACGCCCAACGTCCCGGGCGCCACGTGTCTTAGTCCTTTGTGGGACATAGCGTCACTGTCCTGGATCATGGCCATGGACTTCGTCATACTCATCGGGCCGCTCTTCATCCTTCGGCACCTCATCATCCCCTGGCACCAGCGGGTTGTTCTCGGCCTCGTTTTGGCTTTGGGCGCTCTGTGAGATTGCATATTTCCTAACTCCAACGGGCACACCGCGGACCGAAAAAAAACACTGAGGTTGGCTTACACATGCTTTTTCGCCCAGGGCGAGTATCATTTCCGTTCTGCGAATGCTAAGCATCTTGGCGTCGTCCGATACGACCGACATAACATGGGATAACATCCCCAGCATGACGTACGGCGTAATCGAGACAAACCTGGGCATCGCCTGCGCGTGCGTCGTTACGTTAAGGCCGCTGTACAACCGGTTGCGGCGATGGTCGTGGCTCTCCAGCGCAGGCGGCGAGCCGGAGCCCTCGCAGGCGGGGCAGCAGCAGAGGGCCAAGCGCCGCCGACACAGTGCAGCAACAACGGTGCTGGCAGAGACCACGGACGAGACCGAGACTCTCAGCGACAACGTGGAGCTCGGTGCGTTGAACACGAACAGCCCCGCGGGTTGTGCCGAGGAGAGCAGCTGCGGCAGCGATAGCGCGAAGGACCCGATAGAGAAACCTCCCCCGGTATGGGTCCGGCCCACGGCAGCGGCTTTTCGCGCGCCGTCGCTCCCTCCTCAATCCTTGCCGTAGGGAATCAGGGGTATACCGAGCCCAGCCGGTGAGGAGGGGCGGGTGGGAGGCGTCTGTACAGTACGGCTAAATGCGCTTCTTGGTGTGTAGGTGGACGCCGGCCAGATTATGACGGCTTAGTGCCATACAATAACGGATAGAGCAATATTAGGGTTAAAGAGTGGCGGTGCCGACGAGAGCCTCCCTCTGTGTGCGCGGAGAGGGTGGACTAATCACAGCCCCGGCACCAAGCGCGCAACGGTCACCTACAGCCCCTCTATTCCGTCAGTAGCAACGGCTTGCGGCGGATCGTAGGATATCATAGGCTGCTCTCTGCATTGCCGCAAGAGATGGGAGATCGTCGATCCATTAGTCCCTCGTATCTCTGCCAATCACGCAATCGCCAAGGCAGGAACGAGACAGCCACGAATCACGTCCCTAACCTAACCATATGTAGCCGCCCACGGCTTTCCCGAAGATTGCTTGCGGCGGATTGGCCGGGGTGATGAAGGCTTTTTATCTCCTCCTGCTGTGCCTCCCGCACGCCTGCCCGGTGTTAGGAACAGAGAGCGACGGCAGTATCCTCCCGGCTCTCGTCGCTGCTCGCCTGCCCGTCCGCATGTTCTCCAGCGGGTGGATTGACAGCATACGCGGCGCGGCGTTTCTCATCCGGAGAGAGCACTGCCAGGAGACGATGGGTGCTATTGCGGTCATGGATATCGGCGGCGCAAACCACTGGCGCTGGGCTGCCGCTCACCAATGGGTTTCCACGCCAGACGGCGGTATACAGTCAAATAGCCGCTACGTGGAACAACTTTGGTACCCCGACGTGCGAAGCATTGGCCTAGGTGGAGGCTCCATTGATGCATGCTGCAGCTTAACTTGCGCTCCCCTAGAATATCGCCGCGGTTCGGGACCTCGCCGCGTTATCGGTGAGCAGAGCCCCGAAGCCCCGCCACCCAGAAGTGCCGATATGGATCTCCTGTGATTGTGCTTGGGATCGCGGTCACGGAAAGGTGAATGTCGACTCCTCGCGGCTTGGAGATCGGTAGCTCAGTTTGCTTTTGCCTCGGTGATCTGGAGTAAATTTTCCAAGCCGCTCGGCGGGTTTACCAGGCCGCGCAGCGTTATCTCCAAGTACGAGATCAAGGTAAAGTGACAGCTGGATGGGGATGGATAAGCTCTAAGAATTGCTCGATCTAATATTGAGTGAACGAGGAAAGAAGACAGGAACACAAAAGATTCCGCATCCACTACCCAAACATATTCCAACAAGACACTGAATAGTTTCTCGGTCCCTGAAACCTGGCCAGACAGCGCCTTTCGTACCACCTCAGACAGCAGAGGTGCTGCGAGCGGCACGGAGCTTCCTCCAGCCCTGAAAGCCCATGAAGGACATGCCGAGATGGATAAGACTGTGATGGGAGAGAAGGTCAGTTACAGCCATCCAAGGAGACACCACGTATACAGAGAGGAGCAAAGCGACGATGGAACAGGCACACTTACGACTCAGAATACATGCCAGCAACAATAACCGCGCCAAGGACAAGACGGTCAACGC
Organism: Magnaporthiopsis incrustans; assembly: GCA_003049425.1. NCBI lineage: Eukaryota > Fungi > Ascomycota > Sordariomycetes > Magnaporthales > Magnaporthaceae > Magnaporthiopsis > Magnaporthiopsis incrustans. The sequence goes on from PYSR01000073.1 coordinate 135,894, forward strand.
CACCGGCCACCATTTCATCGCCCCTGTTGTTGGCCAGACCAGCGGTCCACGACGCCACAAAGCCTGCAGCGATCATGATCCCCACAACGACGCCGCCGTCCCAGAACAGGCGGAGCACAGGCGGGGACCGGCGGGAGGTGCGGTAGATGCCCCACAAGTCCACGGCGTGCAGTACGGTGCTGTTGATGGACGGTCCGAGCATCGCGCTCAGCCATCTGCCGTGGAGGTCGGCGACTGTGATGGCAAGCACGGAGAGGGCGATGAGGGTCAGGGCGATCAGGATGCCGGTGGCGCGGAGTCCGACGTAGAGACCCCGGTGTGGGAAGGTCGTACCGTCGGGATCGTTGTTGTCGGCGCTGGCACTGCAGCAGCCCCTTGGAGTAGCGGCGGGGGATTCTTTGGGATCCCGGGCGCGGTCCATAGAGGGCTTGTAGTCGCTGACTGAGAGGGAGTCCGGCATTTTTGGTGGAGGGTTTGACTTTGGTGCCGGAGGAGGTGTTTCGTGTTGTGTGGTTCAAGTTTGTGGTATCCGGTGGATGGTTCGACACTGGCCTAGAGACAGCGACCGAGCTTAAAGGTTTGGAAGGAAGACGTGATGAAAGGAGAATTTAATTCCTCAAAAGGCAGACTATATACACGAAGGGTTCCAGACTCATTCTGCTATTGTGCCCCTTTCAGCAGTGCCTAATCCGTTGACCGATCGGGCTTCTCCGATGGGTTCGGGAAGCCTGACGGACAGCCTAGAGCAGATCGGGTGTGTCAAAGCCGTCATTTGGTTGGCCCATCTGAGAGGGTGGCGTGACGGTAAAAGAGGCTGAGCCGCTTCAGTCGCGACGGCGCCAGTCAGCTCGTAATTCGTATCTCTTATTTCGTATGTCGTGTCTGCATCGAAGAGGTCCGCGCGGCTCCAAGCGCGGCTTGGGTCGGGGCTTAGCGTATCTGTGGTCCCAGCGATGGGATTCTCAGGCGTCACTATTTTCCAATGACGTCAACGTGTCGCACATTGCGATAATCGACAATCCAGACCTTCCACGAATAGTCTACCAGTTTTGTGATTCGAGATGACGTCCGGCAGGCGCGGCGGGCATAGTAGGCTTTTACAACGCCAATTCACGCCCCCGGTACTCAACGTATCACGTAGGTTTCCTCCCTGCTCCTTACTGGTATCAACGATAGGTTCTTAGGTGTTTAACAAACCCGTTTAACAGCCTACAGCCTTTTATTTTACGGAACATGACGGCCTCCACCATGGCGAAGCAAGAAGCAGACACACAGACCAAGGAGGAAACGGCCGGCGAGCCGCTCAGCATCAAGAACCAAACTCTGCTCGCGGGCGCGTCGGTGGTGCAGGACTTCTCGCCGCTCAAGGGCATCTGCGCGCACCTCAACGCCTTCCACGCCTACGCCGCGGATCCGACGCGCCACGTCGAGGCGAACCACTACTGCGGCCACATCAACGACGACGTGCGCCAGTGCATCCTGTACGACCGCCCGACGGGGCCCGGGGCGCGCATCATCGGGATCGAGTACATGATCCCTCGCCGGCTGTACGAGACGCTCGCGCCCGACGAGCGCAAGCTCTGGCACAGCCACGTATTCGAGGTGAAGTCGGGCATGCTCGTCATGCCGCAGCCGCTCGTGCCCGACGCTGCGTGGGAGCTGGCCGAGAACAAGGAGATGGAGGAGGTGGTGCAGCTGTACGGCAAGGTCTACCACCTCTGGCAGGTCGACAGGGGCGACGCGCTGCCGCTCGGCGAGCCTCAGCTCATGGCCAGCTTCACGGAGCCGGGACAGCTGGACTTTGACACCGTCGTTGCGGACCGGGACAGGCGGTTCAACACGGACTATAAGAGGAAGCGGGAGGCCAGGAAGGACCTTGCGGAGCCCGGCATTCACCCGGATGCGGACCAGGCTTGGAAGAAGAAGGCTTGAGTCTGGCCGTAGCACCCATGAGCGTGTTGCTGGAGAAGCATCATAATACACAGAAGACGCAACCAAAACTCGTGTCTTATTACATCAAAATCAAAAATCATATGATACATATATCGACGGCGCCGTGTGGTATGTACATGGTTGATGTTTCTATCAAAAAATGCGGCCACACCCAGCGAGCCGCAGAGCGCTTCTTGGCCCTCATTGGCAGGACCAGCTCTCGGCCGAGTTGACATCGCCCCTTCCGTCATACTCGGCGACGGCGGGGTAGGGGCAGAGCGGCCTCTGCCTCGAAGCCCGGAGATTAGGGGCCCTTGTGCTGCCAAACGACGTCGCGACGATCTTGTCCGGGGCGGTGCCTTGCTCGACCCAGGACATGAGGGAGAACAGGGCGTCTTGGCCAGTCTCGAGATTGGGGATCTGCGTCATGTCGGCGCTCAGCGTCCCCTGCTGATTGGCGCCTCCAAAGTACCACGGCGCGTCGACCGAGGTGCCCGAGCAGTGGCCCATGCCGGGGACCAGGAAGAAGCGGAACCAGTCGGCAAACTGCTCGCTCCCGGCGCCGGGGGTGGCCGCGCCGACCGTCTTGTAAAAGTGCGTCGAGCTGCCGGTCGGGATGAGCGCGTCCGTCATGCCGTGGTACATGAGGATCTTGCCGCCCGTCTTCTTGAAGGCCGACATGTCGAAGTCGTCCGCCGTGGCGCGGCCCGGGTTGCGGGCGTCGGCGAGCGCGACGATGCTGTCGTTGTAGTCGCGCCAGTCCCAGCTCGGGTCGTCGAGGAGCATGTACTGCACGTACTGCGTGCCGTACGTGCTCGGGCTGGACCCGCCCATGAGGAACGCCCACCCGTCCTCGGAGCCGAGCTCGACGCCCGAAAAGGCGTACACCCCGCCGATCACGTAGTCGGCGTGGGCCTTTTTCGCCGTCTCGATCTGCGCCGACGTCAGGCACTTGGAGCCGGCGATATCGCCCGGGCAGCGGACCGTGCTCAGGTCCAGGCTGCACTTTTCGGGCTGGCTGACGATGCCGTCGTCGACGCCGTCGGCGCCGTCGCACTGGCGGAGGACCTCGGCGGCCAGCGTGGGGAAGAGCTGCGACGGGATGTGGGCGGGACTGTCGGCGGGCAGGTTCAGGGCGCCCTGGCGCAGGGTCCAGGTCTGGAGGTGGCTTGTCCACCAGGCGGGGGCGCCGGCGAGGATGCCGTCGAAGGTGTCCGGGTACAGCTGGGCCTCCCTCAGACCCTGGCGGCCGCCGGTCGAGCATCCGGCGTAGTAGGAAAAGCGTATGTCCTGGCCATAAAAGGCCTTGACCAGCTGCTTGCCGATGACGGCGGAGCCGTGGATGGCGCGGTGGCCCCAGTCCTGCTTCGTCTCCTCGTTGGTGGCCCAGGTGACGTCGCCCGAGTTGGAGCTGTGGCCCGTGTCGGTCGACACGACGGCGAAGCCGTAGCGGACGCGGGAGCCCATGTCCAGCCAGTTGATGCCGCCGCCGAAGCCGCCGTTGCCGACTTCGAGGAAGCGGCCGTTCCAGTCCGCAGGCAGGAAGGCGCCGAATCTGTGCGAGGAAATCTCGGAGGACTCGACCTTCACGGTGACGGCGCAGAGCTTGGGGAGTCCCTTGGGGTTCGTCGGGTAAGCAACGTTCCTGGCGCCCTCGCCATACGAGCCCCCGGCCGAGACGGGGGCCACTTTCTCGATGGTGGCATTGGCAGGGAGAACACCAGCGAGAGCCTCGGCCGAGCAGCCAAGCGCAGTTGCTGACAGACCCTGCGCCTGGCTAAGGGCCGCAGACGAGAATAGGAGACCAATGGGCTTCATGGCGATACACAAGCCTGGCACCTTTCTCTTGATTGATACGAAAAGGCTGTCCACGAAAGGGAGTCCCCGTATGTACCTGCTCACTCAAGAGCCTCGACGTATTTATACTTGATCCGTTGTCCCTGGCGAACGAGCATCATCGAGTCATTGTATCATCGCTCTGTTCTCGGCGGCTTTCCCGATTCCGCTCCCATTATCGGCCTAATTTCCTTCTTCCCCTCAAATCCCCTCAACAAAGGTCAGTGTATCTCCACTGCCCATGGGGAGCGTTGCATCGTCCATACAGTGTGCGGGGCAGGAACGAACAGGTGGACAGCCATAGCGCAGATTGGGTTGCGATGCCGAGGCCTGGCAGCCGCAAGACTGCCGAGCGTGTCGGCAAATTCAAGGGCGGATAGTCCGATATGTCGTAACCTGCATACCCGTAATCTAAGCGACGTTGACCGCATTTTGTTGTTTGCGTCCCCGCCATGCCCGAGCTGTGCCTGGAGCTTCAAGACATCGACTGCATGTTCCATGTTCCCTGTAGCCACACGCGCCAGCTGGACCCGTCTGGTAGCGAGATGGAGCGGCGATAGAGCTGCGGGCCGCCCAAGATTTTCAACCTTAATCGGCACCTTAACCTACCAGGCCAAGCGAGCGCACGCTGGGAATAGCCGATGAAAAGCCGCCGGATGGATACCTCCATCCAATAACCTGAATCGCTTCGCATCTCGCAAATAACGCCCGCCCGCCCCTCGGCATTTGATCAAATCCCACCAGCACAACAGCCCCGTTCAGGATTCGATGGCGCGGCAAAGGAACCGCCGTGGCGGGTCTGACGTTGGCCAGCAGCTCAAGGTGGCCGGCCTGCGGCAGCGGGGGCGAGTAAGCTAGGCTACCATCAAGCTGTTTTCCTGGCCGATTTATTCGCCCAAACCGTCGGCCGCGCCCCTGGGCCGTGGCCCAGCCCCCTTGAAACGACAACGCCGACGCTTCCTCGGGGTCTTCATTCGCCCACAAGCGTAGTAAGCGGCTGTCGTGCTCCGTGGCCGAGGGCAACTCACGTGGGACGGCAATCCTCTGTTTTGGCGGCTGCGCGCTTCACCCCTTGCTGCCACCGATTGTAGACGGCCTTTGTTTCTGGCAAGCTCATCGCCAAGATTTTCTGACTCCCAATAGCTCTCATTTTGGTGTTGCTCTTGATATCGCAGGCGCAGCCCAAGCGCCGCCACGAAGACGAAATGCGATTTCCTAGGCCTTATTCCGAGCTGAAAATTCACTCGTGGCTGTAAACGCCGCTCGTGCGCGCGAATTTGTGCATTTACTTCATGTCAACAATGTCTTTATATACTTCACCATGTCCGCTCTCCTTGCGAGTGTGTACGGGATTATGGAGACACTGAGGATCCCAGCCATCATCATCAGTAGCAAAAACCAACAGCATCCAAACGCCCAACTCCACGATGGTTTCATCAGCAAAACTTCTCCTGGCTCTGGCCAGCGTCTTTTACACGGTACAGGCGCAGGGCGATGACAAGCCCACCAAAGCGTCCATCGAGCCCAAGATGGACGGCAACAAGGTGTCGGAGCGCCTCAACGTGGTACTGAAGACGACCCAGTACACGATCGAACCTTGGAAGGACAACAACTACATTGCCGCCGACTGCGCCAGGATCGCCAAGGAGAGGGGCGTGTCGCCCAACGACTTTGACGTGTTTTACGTCCGGTATGCCGACTGTGGCGAGCCGTGGGTGTTTTGCCGCGAAAAGAAGAGCAAGGCGACCGACAAGGACCTCGCCGACAGTTTCGGCAAGATGCCCGTGCGGAGCAGGTCGTATGTTCGGTAAGCCCACAGCTCATCACACCAACCTATACGGGTACGTACCTACCTGAATACTCTTGACATGCTAACGAATCCTCCTCCCAAAACAGCCACGTCATCGGCCTCGCCGGCAGGCCAGACATCAAGTTCGCCGGGCTCTGGACCGGCCCGGGCAGCGACATCATCGTGGTGGACAAGCCCGAGATCAAGGTCATGGTGCACGAGCTGATGCACGCCGTCGACCACATGGCCATGGCCAAGCACACGGGCGGCACCATGAAGCCGCTGAGCGGGACGAGCCTGTGGCGCAGCGAGTGGGCCAAGGACCCCAAGACGGTCACGCCCTATGCGAGCAACGGCTGGAGCGACAACTTCGCCGAGGTCGGCGTCTACGCCCTGTACGACAAGACCGTCCCCGGCGGCCTCGGCGCCATCCAGCCCAAGTTCGCCGACGTCCAGAACCAGATCCGCACCCTGCAGAAGTACGTGGGCCAGACCATGATCCCCGGCGGCTCCTGTTCGGCGCGCATCCCGCCTAGCAAAGCCGTGCTCAAGAGCGCCGCTGCCAGCAGGCGCAAGCGCGGCCTCAAGCCCGACCTAAGCTTCCACGATGACAGTATCTCCGTCATAAAGGTCGACGATACGGCAAAATGGGTCGAGATCTCTGCTGAGCACGACCATAGTCACGGCCATTAGAGGCAGGGGAGATGTATTGTTGGTGGGATGAGGTGGGGGCATTGTTTCATTTCTTCGTCATGTTTTATTTCTTCGATTCCTTTTTCCGTTTCTTTTTCTTGTAACGATAGGCTGTTGCTAGATAGCTAGTGCTTGTGTATTTTACTTAGAAGGGGCCGGCTGAGTATACCTGTTTTAGTTCTTTAGTACCTCTCTTCTACTACACATACCACGTTCCGCATGAGGACCATTCGCTTGCACGAGGAAAATAAGTGGTATTGTTACAGGCCAGTGCTGAACAAAAGGGGTATATACAAGGAATAAAAAGGTTGGGGCCGACATCCATCCATCCTCAAGCCTATGAATATCACGCCTTTCGACATTGAGTGCGCTCACCCACAACCAGGCCTGTGCTGTCCTCGCCGCTTTTTTCATTAACGGCTTGCAAACGCCGAATTATTGATCAGCCACCAGCTTTTAGTTGATGGTGACAACAGCGCAGGAGCCAAAGCCCTCCCGGGCGCCGAGGTCCTGCTTGACCTGCAGCACGCAGCGCTCGCACTTGACGTTGGGGATCTGGACCTCGATCTTGTGGTCACCGCGGGGAAAGCTGTTGGGGATGCCCCCATTCTGGCCGGCGAGGTTCTTGGTAACCTTGGCGACCGTGTTGAAGTTGTTGCCCTTGCCGGTGGTGTCGAACTTGACGCTGAGCGGGCCGCCGCCGTCGCCGTTGTTGATGTTCCAGGTGAGGCTGGCGCTGCTTCCGGCCTTGAAGGTGGCAGTCGGGCGCCCGGAGACGTCGACGCCCTGGCCGCAGCCGTTGGCGGGGATGCGGATGTTCTGGAACGGGGTCGAGTTGGGCAGGGCCGCCGGACTGGCCAGCTTGCCGTGGGCGCTGACCGAGGCGGCCAGAGTGATGAGGCTGAGGACGGAGGCGGTGAACTGCATCTTGGAGGCTCGTAGAGTAGCTGTCTAGGGAGAGACTGTGGAATGTTTGGGGCGACAAGGCAGAAATGATTGCGTTGAAAAGAATGAACAAGTGCACTGCACTGAGAATGAAAAGAATGGATGGAACTTTGGTGAACGGCTGGCGGCTTGAGGGAAGAGGAAACGAAGGAACGGTGGGAGAGAAGGCAGGCCGACTTTATACTGCAAAGCTGGCGTGGCGTGGGCTTGTTATCTTGGCCTTTGAAGATGGTGGTACCACTGGGTCACCCCCTAGACAGCCAAAGGGGCAAGAAGCAGGCATACGAGACCGCACATTCCACAACGGGGTTGAAGGCCTTGGGTCAACCGAGCTTCGCGATGTATTCTGGGGCTATTTGCGGCTCCGCTACAGGGCCACTCGGCCAGACCCGATGTATTGGCGAGAACGGATGGCCCAAAAGAACCGACTCGGAAGCAAGCCGAGCAGGGCCAGACGCAGGCCCTTGTTGATCGACTGGTGACAGAAGATCTGAGCATGGGTGGATAGGTGGGGGGACCGCGTGCAGAGATGAGACGACAGCGACATGACGATGGCCCCTTGAAACCAACATCGGAAGCGACACCGCTTGTGGAGAGCGCGCGCCAGGCGATATGGACGATTTGAAGGAAATGCGAGCCGGCTGATATTCTTTTTACATCGGTGACGAATACCAGTGTTAAAGCTGGAGAGATGCCGTCGTGGTATCGAGAAGAGCATCCGTATTGTTGCACTCGGCCTGCATTTTGATACGGACCCGACTGTCAAGTGAAAGTAATGGCTGCAAAACAGGAGAAATTACCCCTGGCTGACGGCAGTTTGAACCCATGGTGCTGGGAAGGGTGGGGATTGGGTGGGATAAAAATCATTGGTGGAAATCAGACCCGACTGTTTGGCCGGGTCGGTGGGTGGAAAGTCGACATGGGGGCCTATGTGGCAGTTGTAAAAAAGAAATAAATAACGTGCATGCTCTTCAGCAGCGCAGCGATGATTCACACACCAGGTAGACAATCGCCGGACCGCCACTCGGGCGGAGGAGCCGGGTGCTAGCTACCGGCGCACGGCCTGGCCGGCGCCGGCAAAGGCGAAGATCATCGGGGAGATCGACAGATGGACGGCTGGCATGACCCCAGCTCGCCAAGCCGTGCGTGCTTGCCACGCACTGCTCCATAAAATAAATGGCAGCTTACTCAGACATATTTATGGGTCCACCACCAAATTCATCCAGTAAAACTCCTCCTCGTCTCAGGGCTGAGAACTGCGACAACACGTAGTCTAACCTCTTTGGATGTGGCTTGTATCCAGACCCTCAAGGAGGTTAGACCGGCTGCTCTACATACATCTCTGATAAACTGGCCAGACAAGCATTCAAACGCAAATGACAGATGCTGTGTATGGATTACAAGCTTTAAATGGTTTACCATATTTCTCAGTTCCTCCATCTTCCTATTAAAAGCAATTTCGCTGCTGAGGTTTTAGATCTTGTAGATTTCCATGTCAAGCTCCGGCCAACAAACCAGCTGGGGATTATCAAATGTACTTGGATCATCAGATTGGTCTGACTGGCACATTCTGGCGCGCGCCATGCCTGCTAGACCACCAGGTTTTAGATGCAGAACATTCCTGGTCCTAGCCGCATGCATTTGCGTCCGATTAACGGTAAACAGCAGCGTGCGTGAAGGTATAGACGGATCCGCGGATGCATACGCGCTTCCTAGTCGTACATATTATGCAAACGCTCAGTAGTAATGCCGTACTCCTGCTTGCAGCTCACATTCGTCGTGCTTCTGATGAGGCCACTCCAAGGCAGGAGATCCAACCAGATCAGCCGAATTGCACGCCAGCTGTCAGCCTGTGAGGACCCCTGTGGATCCGCGCCCTGGCAGCCAGACGAGGGGCACGTGCACCAATTCACAGCTGGGCCCGCACCTTTTGGTGGGCATTGGAGCTGCGCAAACCAACGCTGACAGCTGTGAACCGCCATCCGGAACCCCGCGCCTGCAGCTGCGCTAGCACCGCCGTCGCTTGGGGCCACCCGTCGCTTTGATTGGAGGGCTGCTGGTCAACTGGGCGCAGGCAGAGGCTGCGCCGAAAGACAGAGAGAGACCAAACAAGAAAAGAAGCGAAGAAAAAAAAAGAAAAGGAAAAAAAAAAAAAAACGGACTGGGTTCTCCTTCCTCCAACGAGCAACCCTCCCGCATCACTGTTCCTTCCTTCTCCCAATCCCCTCCACAAACGGCGCTGCACACCTGACAAGGCTTCCATCTTCCTGCTCATCGCCGACCATCGAGTGCGTGCCATCACGAGCTGCACCCGCCACCATCCCCGCCCCTCCAATCCTCACCCTCATCAATTGAACGGCGCGTCGTCTGTCGCTGCACACCCTAACGCTCGCCGCGCGTCGCAATCGCATTTCGCATCTCCCAGCCCTTTCCCGCACACAACTGAATCATGTCGTTCGCCAGCCCCCAACCTCAGATCAACGCGGCCCAGGCCGAGGGTCGTCGCATTTACATCGGCAACCTCAACTACGACCTGCAGAACCCTGACATCGAGGAGATGCTCGCGCAGTCTGGCTTCCCCGCCTTTGAGAGCGTCAAGATTCCCCTCGATCAGGCCAGCGGCCGCAATCGCGGCTATGCCTTTGTCGACTTCCCCACCCACGAGGAGGCCGACCGCGCCGTCAACGGACTCCAAGCCGTCATCGGTGGCAGGGAGATCAAGGTCCGGATGTGCGAGCCGAAGCAGCAGCAGGATCGCCAGCAGGGCGGCTACAACAACTACAACAACGGCGGCGGCTACAACAACGGCGGCTACAACAACCGCAGCGCCTACGGCAGCCCCAACCCCAGTGCCTACGGCAGCCCCAACCCGGGCCAGCAGCCCTGGGGCGGATTCGACCAAAGCATGGGCGGCGGCTTTCATCAGCAGCAGCAGCATCAACAGCCTGACATGCGCAAGCTCTACGTCGGCGGCCTGGGCCCTGCCCCGGACCAGGCGCAGAACGAGGAGGAGATCCGGATGCTCTTCAATGGCTTCAACCCGTACGTATAATGCCCATTTATTGCCCTCTGTATACTGCCTCTCTCTATCGACATGGCCTCCTCCAAGCTGCGACTGCTAACGCGCCCACAGGACATACATCAGCAAGCGCCTTGACAGCAACCGCGCCGCTCCCGAGAACCCGGACTACAGGTTCAGCTTTGTTGAGTTCGAGACGGCCGAGGAGGCCAGCGCTGCCAAGGACGCCGTCGACGGTCGCGCCTACGGCCCCGATGGCGTGCAGCTTCGTGTCAGCTTCGCCAAGCCCGGCCGGTCCCAGCAGGGCCAGGGCCAGCAGCAGCGCGGCGGCTGGGGTGGCCAGCGTCAAGATGCCTATAACCGAGGCCCGCAGCAACCCAACATGGGAGGCGGCGTCTGGAGGAGGGGCTAGACTGGTGCCTGGCTGAGCCTTGTGCTGAATTTCACTCTCTGTTTGCCGACATGGGTTGCTCGGCTGGTTTTCCGCACAGGCGGGATCTGGAGGATTAAAACAAAGGGGAGCCGTCGCACAACATTATCTTTCAAGGCCTCGTTGTTTTTGGGTTTCTTGTTACATTCTCTCCTTTTTTTTTCACCCCGTCCTTCCCCTTTGGCCCGTCGACATGCGCCGACAAAAGGAGCCGGGCAGAAATTGCAATGAGAATACCACCCTTTTCCCCTTGTCGCCTGTGCCTTGGGCAGGCAGAATTTGAAGCCGGCCGTTATTGTTTTTCTACTCTCCAACGACTAGCGGGGCGGACTACACCCTGCCCACCGCAGCCTTGGTCACGCGGCCGCGAACCTGAGGCCGGAGCGCAGGATCGAAATTTGATACAAAGCCCGCCAACAACCACCAGTCTTGGTTGAGCGAACTCACCTCGCTGGCACAATTCAGGTGGGCATGACAAATTATGACATGAAATCATGTCTTGTTTCCCCCGCCACTCTGAAACTACCTACCTACCTACTCTAGGTACATACTCACGTGATCATAAGAACCCCATGCATCTTACCCCTTCATCTTACACACGGCGCTGGCTGACTGAACGTGTTCTTTCCAGGACTACCTCCACGCAGGGGACAAAACAACCGAGATCCTATAGGATAGGACCGGTAAGGACCAAACGCTAGTTCCGCGATGCGATTTTGGACCACAACGGCGATACTACGGCACCCCGACCATATAAAAGTTGGAACGCTTAACAGCAGCCCTGCCCACAACCCAACGATTTCAATCAACCGTACCTCAAGTAAACAACCTATTTTGTGAAAAAGAAATATTCTTTCAAATCGCAATTGCAGCTTTCTACCTACTCCTTTTTTTTTTTTTGTTTTTTTTTTTTATTTGCACTTCGATATTTACGTTGGCTGCAACGGCCTTGGTGAAGCGAACAATTGAGCGTCCCAACTTTTATATGGTCGGGGTGTACTGGTCTGGTCTCTGAACGAGGAAAGCACTCTCGCTGGTGCCCAGCCATCATATCCAAGCTATACATTGTTAGAGAGGGCTCAGGGGAGACGATTGCTTTTCGATCTCGGCGCACCTCGTTTATCCTTCTCTTGAACTCGTTGGGGATCCCGAGACCCCGGGACGCTAGGCGAATTTACACACGCCATAATCTCCTGGTTCAGACCACTGTGTCCCATCGAAGCTGAACCAGTATTTGAGAGATTTGAGAGCCTTTGCTCGATACCCACGTAGTCAGTCAATTAATATGGTAGGGATACCGAGACGTACTAGGTTGTCGCCGCAATCCCCGCACTCGACACGAACCCTCTGGTTGTATCCACCACGATGTGTACTGTACAGCAGCCACGCACACGTCTGGGGGAGTCCCACTTCCCCAACTCGCATCGGCAGATTTCCCCGCAGCTTCTCCAGCCCATGACTGCGCGTTTGATGATCTGGCCGTTGTTGATGCCGTAGTTGTGAACATCATTATCCCAGGTGGGCAGGAAGTGCAGTTCGACTTCAGTCGCCGGCTGCGATGGCTGCGCACCTCTTTTGAGTTTACTTCAACGACTATGGCACGGCCGCTGCGTCTCGGCTGGTGACCCATAGACCCTGCTGTCCCTGCAGCCACAGGACGTTACAACGGCTGAGCCTATACGGACGGGCGCGATCTTGCCCTCGTAGACGCCAGGATCTGCCTCCCGCGTTGACCGACGCCCGTGGCCGGTCCAGGGGTTCGCGCGTGCGCAACAACGGCCGCTAGCCCGACGCTAACGGCGGGTTGAGGATGCGCGGTCGGTCCCCTGGTATGATTTAGCGAGTCAGCTTGCCCGCACGCACGGCAGTGGCTTCAAGGTCCTTGGACGTAGCATCCGAGACCTGAGGTGCCTGAATAGGGATGCGGGTTCTGAGGAGGCAGATGGACTTTAGCGTTACATTTTGGCATGGTTCATGGGCTGGCTCGAGCGCGGGGCAAGAATAAACAGGTTTCACGATGGCACTTTGGCCGAAGCACCGTCCTTCTCCCCTCCTTTCTCTTCTCCAACCTCCCTCGCCTGGGTTTTAATCAGTCGCCAGCCGGCACCATGGCAGCAGCAGCAAACCGCAAGATTGTCCTCATCACAGGGTGCAGCGCCGGCGGCATCGGGTCGGCGCTGGCGCTCGAGTTCCACGCGCAGGGCCACCTCGTGTTCGCGACGGCCCGCACCCCCGCCAAGATGGCCCACCTGGCCGACGCGGGCCTCCAGACGATCGAGATGGACGTGACGTCGGACGCGTCCATCGCCGCCGCCGTCCGGGCCGTCGTGGCGTACCAGGAAGGCGGCGGCGGCGGCGGCGGCAAGGCGACGCCGCCGCGGCTCGACGTGCTGGTCAACAACGCGGGCGTCAACTACCTCATGCCGTTTGCCGACTCGGACATGGCGCGCGTGCGGGCCGTGCTGGACACGAACCTGACGGGCGTGCTGGCCGTGACGCACGCGTTCCTGCCGCTGCTGGTGGCGGGGCGCGGCGTCGTCGGCAACATCGGCAGCGTCAACCAGGTCCTCAGCCCGCCGTTCCAGGTGGCCTACAACGCGTCCAAGCTGGCGCTGGCCGCCATCGCCGACACGCTGCGCGTCGAGCTGGCGCCGCTGGGCGTGCGCGTCGTCCACATCGTCACGGGCGCCGTCCGCACCACGCTGATGGAGAACAAGGACGCCGACGGGCCGGACCGGCTGCCCGCGGGCACGTGGTACGAGGCCGTGCGCGACTACATCGAGAAGCGCGCCTTTCTCGACTCCCCCGCCCTCAGGTTCATGGCGCCCGCCGACTACGCGCGCCAGGTCGTGCGCGACCTCACCAGGGAGAAGCCGTCGCCCGTGCTGTACCGCGCCCCGATGGCCTTGATGGCGAGGATTCTCAGCATGTTTATGTGGCATGGGATGCTCGTAAGTATTTTGGAGGCTTTTTTCTTTCTTCTTTTTCTTTGTTATACAAGTTACTGATTTTCTTCTGTCTCACAGGACTTCCCGAACCGGCGGGTGGCCAAACTCAACCTTGTTACGCCTCCCGCGCCACCGGTTGTCAGTTCGCAGCCGAACAAGTAGGACGGCGAGCGCCATCGGGACCCACGAGTAAACGGAAACTCTGGCTTTGTCTGATCCTGTACTTGTAGCCGCGCTCCGGCGGATCCCCAGCTCGTAGCGATGCATCTTAATCCTATGTTCCAGTACTGTCGTCCGAATATTATGTACTTTCGATTCGATTCTACCCTGCAGCCGCCATAGTGAAGCAATCTAACTACAGAACACGGCCGGCCCTCCCCCCGCTCATCGCTGCTTCGGCGGCAGGACCGTCGGCACCGGCGACCTGGTCGTGGTCCTGGGCAGCTCCGGGACGGGGACGGTGGGCACGCACGCGCAGGCGCTGCTGACCTGGGCGACGACGCCGCCGCCGCCGCCGCGGGCAGCACACGGCTCCCTTGCGTACTCGGGCACGGCTCCCTCGTCGGTGACCTTGCGCCGCAAGAACTTGTCGCAGAACTTGATGCTCTCCTCGAGGCGGCCCCCGATGCTGCTGGCGCGCAGCGACGTCAGGCACGCGTTGGGCTCGCACACGGCCGCGCCCTTCTCGCACTCTTTGCTGGTCATCTTGACGACGAAGGAGCCGCGCTCGATGGTGTGCACAAAGATGAAACCCGACTTGAAGCCGGCGTAGGACGACCACGAGCCCAGGAACGCGACCGTGCCGCCGCCCTCGTTCTCGTCGTCCTCCGGGTACACGTCGAAGAAGCCGGCCTCGCAGATGCCCGCGCCCGACGGGTCCGAGGTGACGGAGCGCACGTCGAGCACGTTGAGCCCGTTTCCGTAGTTGGACTGGTACAGGTAGCCGCCGAACACGTACTGGTTGTGGTCGATGGAGCGCGTCTTGCCGACGTACTTGCCGCTGTAGTGCGGGTTCTCGAGGTCGCGGATGTCGAAGATGTGCGTCGTCGGCAACCCCTTCGTCATGGGGCCGACTTTGGCGTCGCGCTCGTCGAACTCGTCGTCCAGAAAGATGTACTCCTGGTTGTTGACGTCGTTGACGGCGCCCTGGTGCACGTACTCGGCGCCCGGGAACGACGTGATGGAGATGATGTTCGTGACGTTGCCCGTCTTGTCGGTCACGTCGTAGATGGTGAGCGTGTCCTCGTTGTAGCCGTAGCAGACGTCGCGGCCCTGGTACCGCAGGTCCGGGCCCCGGTACACCAGGCACTGGGCGTCGTGCACGTAGCCGTCCCCCGCCGCGCACCCGGGGCTGGTCGGGTTGGAAGGGTCCGACATGTCGAGGAAGATGAGCCCGCCGCGGCAGGGGAGGTCGCCCCTGACGCGGACCGTCTCGTTGCCGCCGACGGAGCCGCAGGCGATGGCGTAGTTGAGCTCCTGGTTGACGACGATGTTGTGCGTGCGGCCCACCGGCAGGCCGTCCCAGTGGCCCGTCAGGTCGGCCTGCGTGAAGGTGGTGGGGCTGGCCGGGTCCAGGTCCAGCAGCTTCTTCATGTCGAAGATCTGCACGCCGTGCTTGATGGCCTCGGAGCCGATGACGGCGTAGTCGCGCAGCACGCGGATCTCGCGCCAGTTGGACCCGATCGAGTCGTACTGGGGGAGCCGGCCCAGGTACACGAGCTTCCCTTCCTTGCTGATCTCGGCAAACGCCGTGCCGTCGTACTGCCCGATGGCGACGAACTCCCTGCCGCCCTGGGACGTCCAGCCCCACGAGGAGGATCCCTGCCCCGCGTGCTTGCTGCCGAGGTCGGCGTGGGAGAGGAAATGGTACAGGTCGATCTGCGTTGGGACGTCAGCATGCGCCACAAACGACACGGTGCAAGCAGGCTCACGTTGCGGCACCTGAAGGTGTTGTTGGCGTCCCCGGCTATGGCGGCCGCAAAGCCGTCGATGCACCGAGTGAAGCCGAGCTCCGGGTACCGAGCGCTGTCCATTTGGCCAGCGGCGGCCTGCTTCGCCCATTGCGCCTGGAGTGTAGACTTGTTAGCAGCGGATAAGCTTGAAATACGGAGACTGCAAGTGAGGTCTTCTTCTAGGGGAAACATGCCATCTTAATTCCCATGATGCGCTCGTGCACGGCGCCCGAAGCATACTCCTCTTTGGAGCCCGCGCCCGCGGCACTGCCAAGGCCGGCAAGGGCGGACCAGAGCGCCGTGACGGTAGTGACGCGAACCATGGTGGCGGCGTCGCTTATCACAGGAGGATAGACGGAGGTTCGAGAATGTGCCGGGAAGCTTGGGGACGCTGCAATGGTGCGGAACGCTGGTATCACGGGAGGGAGGATCAAGGAGGAAAACGATGGTTTTTATATCATTCACACCACCAGGGCGTATAAGCGTCCGCATTGTGCTCCTCGTGTTCTGCAGGGCAAAGTGCTCCCCGCATGCGATAGACTCTCTAGTTCCTCGGCAGAGCTCATGGCAATATTCAGTCGCTGGGAAATTTCAAAATTGCGGTGCAAGGCTTCGGGTACGGGTCCGATCGGCGGACGTGACTGTCGATATTGCTCCCCGGCTGCGGGGTCCTTATGCTTACGCCGCAGCAGGCGCAATGGCAAGCCAGCACACTTTGCAGAGACATGCATGATCAGAACCGAGGCGGCGCCGGTGGTGCTCATTGGGCTAATGCTAGAAATGCCGAGACGTTCCCCCGCAGCCCTGACCCGCCTCCCGCCGTCTTTGGTGACATTGCCGACCAGCTTGGTTCTCTTGGCGCCGTGTCATTGGCGAGTCCGGAGCGGGCAGGTCAAGGTCGCTGTAGCGAGGGTTCTGGCAAGTGCGTCATTTGTGCGCCGTCAGTGGCCGTCTGACCCAAGCACGCGATATCTCCAGCTGGGGCAAGCAGTTATCTTCTGCTTATCTCTGGAGGGGCCAGACTCAAGGCCTCCGACTCCCCTGCCGACCAAGATCGGCCTTCCCTTTTGGGACTGGCCAGAGGGATCCCTTCCTCGCTTGTCTGCTTGGCGCTGCATGGGCGTTGCTGCTGGAGCCGGCGATCGGCCTCGGCGCCCGGAGATGCCACGACCCGTCGCCGAGCGCCGCAACCACATCACGGCCCTCGGGTAACAGGCGCGACGGAGCTCGCTCAAACATATTGGACAATGAATAAGAGAGAAAGATCGTCATTCCCGGGCCTAATCGACGCCCGTCAAATTCCAAGTCAGTCACTGTTGCATCTAATTGCGAGCAGGGAAAGCGTGGCGCAAGTATCCAAATGGTGTGACAGCTCTTGTGGTCTAGACATGAACACTCACCTTCGATATACGAATCCTCACCAGTCGAGTGCCGCTGCCCTTGGCAACAACTCCGCTGATCTAAGTAATCAGGGGGTTGCAAGGCCGGTTGGGCGAGTCCCGTTTGCTCCGCCCCTGAGCGAGCCTCGCTCAGAGAGGTTCGCTCCGGCACACAGGATGCGGACAATGCCGGGCCCATTGACGTACAATTTGTCGCTCTGTATGCTCCTGGCGGAGTGCTAGAGGTCTTGACTGTTGATCAACAGTCGCATGCCGTTCTTCTGTCTGGCTGCCTCCTAGCTTGTCACCGCTCGGTGCATTTGGGGAAACTCATTTGCCAACGTGGATTCGACATGGAGGCGTGTGAGAAAGGCTATTTTATTGATTAGCAGCCACGTGCCCTTGGATGAGATCGGTAACGGTGATATCAGCCCAACGGCTTTTGCCACCCTCCTGGAGGTCGTCGACGCCATCCAGGGTCTCGAACTGGTGCTTGTAGTATTGTTTACCCTCGCAAAGCCTGGGGGTGCTCGAGATGCATCTATCCGTCTTGTCGGGGACGCTGGCGAGAATACAGGAGTGCTGCCCTTCAGAGTCCCCGGGACGCCTCCGGCCCTTGCTGTAGTCGTTGGGGTATCCCTTGAAGTGGTGTCTTGCGTCGATTTTGCAATTTTTTCCAAAGTCGAGCACGGCGGGAGCCGGTCCAGGCGCCGCCCAGGCTGCGCGAATGCCCATGGCGTAAAAGGCCCGCTCAAAAGGCTTTTCTCGCTGCCAAGACTCGGTGGCGTTTTCGCGGCCGTTGGGCTCCGGGGGTGACATCAGCCTTCCTGGGGTGAGTGCTCCATTGGTGGATATACTTGTCGAAGCAGCAATGGCCCTGTCTGAGCCGCCAAATAAAACGCTATTCAGTTTTACTGTTTGGAGTTTCCACTGGGTAATGGTGATGTCGAATATCTTTGCAAACTCCAGTTCTCGTGACGGGTTGTCTTCAGCTCTAATCAAGGGGTTTTCAATGTTAGCAATACTCCGATGGCATCTCTTGACAAGGCTATCAGCCAACGCTTGCAATGCTTCGTTTTGGGCGACTCCAAAAGCCACGGTGGTCGGGCGCCGAGTGGTACAGTGGAAGCATACAAAACTCGGCTGCATCGGTGCGGCTTAATTGGGCCGTAGGATGAAGATGGAGGTGACTGGCAGAGCTCTCGCCGTACTTGTAATGTCAAGCGAGGTGAGGCGGGCATGGTTTGGAGCGGTGATACTTCTCGCCCCCAATCTCGGCCTCCAACTGAGGGTTCACCTTTTAAGCCTCAATTGGGCAACATCTTACCAAATGCAAATCAGGATTGAAATGTCGTCAGCGGGGTCCAGGCAGCTACTAATTCTCATGAATGCGAGCCTTTAGGGGAGAGTCCGACACGCTGCCAAATTACCCTGCGGAGCCCGTCAGCACGACCCTGACGTTTGACAGAACTTCACCGCAAGGGAATGAATATATTTAATGCCGGATTCCGAGGCCCCAATATGCGTTTGCTTGATGTTCGGGATTCCCATCTTCAAACCCTTTACCTAACACCATACAAAATCGTGATTAAAATTCACCATGAAGCTCCATACCTTCCTTATATCCCCTGCCTTTCTGTTAGCCTCGCTTGGGCTTTCAGCGGGCCAAACCGTAACCAGTCAGACCGTAACGAGCGTCTGGTTCCCTGAAGGCGGCCCGGCCACCATTACACCAGCTCCTATAATGGCCAATGTTCGCGACCGTCCGAACTTAACCTTCTTCACGCTCGCTCCCCGCAACACGAGCGACAGCAGCTTTTGGAAGGAGGTGGCGTTGACGTACGAAACTAAGTCGGTCCTAAGCATCAACTACGGAACCGTCACCCATGAGCAAAGATGTCCCGAGACAATCTGCACTGGAACTCAAATGAAATTGTAAGAATAGTATTAACTTGCGAACAAACGTCATGCGTAACCATATTCGGGGCATTTTAACATCCGGCTTGGATATTTAAGCTAAATTGCTGCGCAAAAGCTGGTGCTAACGAAGGGGAAAAAAAGATTTATCACGGCCGCCTGTACTTCAATGTCGGACGCAACGACTGCCCGCTGCACCGGCAGCTACGGGTCCGAGGGTTGGGTCTGGACCACGACGATGCGCTTCAACGACGGGACGTCGACGCGCCCGGCCAACACGGAGATGAAAGTGGTGTCGACCTTCAGCCACGTAACGCCGTTCCCCTCGGAACCAAGGATTATGAACATGCTCGCCCTTACTATTACCGGGGGCAGCATCAGGCAAGATGAAATGCCGACGAGTACGTGGGCGACGTCCTCCTCGACGGGTGGGGCGTGGGCACCGCGGCAAACCTATAACGGGATCCTGGGAGGTGCGGCGGTAGCGGTAGCCGGAGGTGCGGCGCTGCTGCTTTAAGCGTTTTTTTTTTTTGCGGGGCGGGCAGATCCAAACTAGATGACGTTGAATACATTCACACACTCACTCACCCTCCACGCTAATCGAGACGCAGCCATGGAGGGCGGCGGCAGTGGTCGTGGCCTCCTTCCCGGTGGCGTTTTAGCGCTGGGCTACATTATATCAAAAAGGCACATCTAGGTACGCACAGCCGGCTTCTTCGTCCGTACGCAGGTCGGCACTCAGCTGTTTGAGTCGGTTATGGCAGATTCGGGGATTCCGACTCGGACGAAGCCGGAGGCACCAGACTGTACGATCCGGATGGACTTGTAAAGGAGTTGGGCTACTTTTTGGCTGCATTACTGTCGCGGTATAGTGGAATTTGACTGCTTGCTGCTGCTCGCCTGGACTTCTCACCTGCTTTGACCTACACTCTAGCACTTTGCGCGTGATCTGCCACCTCCCGTCGATCCGACGGCTACGCTTCTTTATTTCGGCTTTCGTCGACACGCGTGTGCAAATGCAAATGCAAGCTTTCGGAGCTGAGCTGCTCTCTCGCCAATCAGGCGGCGTGGGGTGCTGCTTCGCAATGCGTCAGCACTGCGGCTGCACCGTTGAAACGGGCGGCTGTAGACCCCTGATGTGACTGCGCTGCTACGCACGACCGGCTGATTCCCGACGGTAGATGATATAAAGAGACCACCCAGGCTTCGGCACTCGGCCGCTGCGACTCGACGATCGCGAGCCTTTCCCAGAGTGCCGAAAGCGACGCGCAACAATCCCCGCAAAGAGATCAAGTAGCATGGCTACCAACGCACGTGGAGGTTTTAACCTCGTTGACCGGCTCGACCGCCAGGATCTCGCCATCGAGGCCATCCTCAAGCGGTTGTCGATGCCGCCACTTGAGAGCTTCAGTCCCAAGCCCAAGGTCGTCGAAACAGACCCCGTATTGGCCAAGCTCGACGCAACCAAATTGCCTGCTTACGAGTACACGCCACTTGATGTCTCCAAGAGCGAGATCCGCATCCTGCAAGTCAAGCTAAACGGCGGCGACGAAGATGGGCCCCTCCTTGGCAGCCTCATCCCCGTCAGCCTGGAAGGTGCGCGCCGCGCGGCCGACATGACTCCCGCGGGGCGCGCACGCAACAGCTTCAGCGCGCTCTCCTACACCTGGGGCGCACCCGTGTTCGACGGGTCCATCATCATTGACGGCAAGGTGCTGCGCATCACCAGCTCGCTGGAGCGCGCGCTGAAGCAGATCCGTAAGAACAAGAATGCCAAGCTGTTCCGCAACTCGGCATATTCGAATCCCGTTATGAGACAGCGCGTGCTGGAGCAGCCAGCCTACTGGTGGATCGATGCGGTCTGCATCAACCAGCAGGACGTCGATGAGCGCAACGCACAGGTTGCGCTCATGCGGCGCATCTATCACACCGCGCCGACCGTGACCATCTGGCTGGGCGACGAGGCCGACGACAGCAAACTCGCCATGGGCGTTGTGGAGGACATCCAAAACATGCCCGCGCGTGGCCCGGGCGCTGCGGAGGTGCAGTACCCTATTGTGCCGGACGAGGACAAGATCAGGAAGTGGAAGGCTCTTGCTGCGCTCTTCCAGAGGCCCTGGTGGGAGCGGTGAGTCTTCGTCGTGGAACGGCAGCCACGGATCGCGAATGGGGCTAACATGATCTCTAGGGCATGGATCCGACAAGAGGTTGCACTGTGCACGATGCCTCAAGTTCACTGCGGCGATGTCACTATCCCATTCGCTGCCTTGGACAAGGTGGGCAAGATCCTAGGCCAGCTAGCCCCATATCTTATAACCAATCGGGCTGGGGATTCTGGACCTGGGTCGAAATCGCCTTGGGAGAGTGTTCAGTATGGCGCTCCGGTGGACCTTGCCATGCTGAACAGCGAAGCATCGCGTGGAGCCAAGTTCCTCGATCTTGTCGGCCTCCTCTATCGCTCGAGAGACTGCAAGGCGACCGACGACCGCGACAAGGTCTACGCCGTGCTTGGTCTCGCCGATCCCGAGGTCTACGGCCTCAAGGCCGACTACCGACTAAGCACGACCGATATCTACATATCGACGGCCAGAACCATCATTGAGAAGACGGGGCGACTCCAGATTCTGAGCGCCGGCCAGAATCCCGAACGCGCCAACGGGCTGCCGTCGTGGGTGCCCGACTTGACAAGCCCGTGGAAGGCCCAACCTTTCCCCACGCGAACGGCCTATAGCGACGCCGACACCTCTTTCAGCGAGGACAACCGCGTCCTCAAAGCGAAGGGCCACATCTGCGGCACTGTCGGCGAGCTCTGCCCCGCCACGGCCGCAGCCGACGCGTCGCCGGACCAGCTGCAATCGGTCTATACGACATGGCAGAAGTTTCTCGCCGAGGCCAACGCCGGCTTCAAGAAGAACAGAATCTACGGCAACCAGAACCCGAAGTACCTGGACGACCTCTCGGACGGCAAGTCCTTCCTTGACCGTCCTTGGCTGGACTTTCTGTCGCTCAACACCATCACCTCTAGGGACCTAGCCTATGAGCAGCTTCCGAGCGGCGACCTGCAACTGGTGGCGAACAGGCTCCTCGATGTCTACTCGACACCCGCGGCGGTTACGAACATGAAACACGTCCATGCACTGCTCATGCCCATTCCGCTCGAGGCGGAGGGCCACCGATACGCGAGGCTGCATACCGCTTTGCGCTGGTACGGGGTGGGGAGGCGGCTAGGCGTCGTCGACCCGGGGAGCGTGGCGCTCTTGCCAGGAGAAGCCAAGACGGGCGATAAGCTGGTTGCCTTTGGCGGGGCCGCGTATCCGTATGTGCTCCGGAAGGTCGAAGGAGGAGTGGAAACGAGCGCAGACGACAAGTGGGTGGTGGTTGGCGAGGCCCGTAAGCTCTGTCCCGGCCCCCCCTTTCCCTTGCAACTTCGAGATGAGAACCTGCCTAACGCGCGATTGCAGATAGCTACCAAGGCGCCTACAACTCGCAGACGACAGAGTTCTTCTCGATCGTGTGAGAGCCGTTGGCGGCTACGAGGTGGGATTCCGTGCCACGATTTGGAGTGCACGACACGAACGCTCTCGTCCACTCGATGCTCCAGGAAGCAACGCACGTCTAGGCGCACTTCACGCGAACAGGGATGTTGGAGGGTATGTGTGTCTGCTCACTAAGGAGACGGCGCATCGGCTCACCCATCAAACCAGAGGCAGACAGGCCACGAATCTACCTAGGCGCATCACCGTCCGTCTATATACAATTGGCTAGGTGCCTCATTCTGCTTATCAGAGAAACTGGCCCCTCCACAGCCGCCTCGGGTAGTTCCCGCTGACGTTGACCAAATCGACATGCTCGGGACCGCCAATGTAGCCCCTCCTTCCGTCCATCTTCATTGTTTTCCTTCTGATACTCCCAGCCCGCTCCTCTTCCTCGGGTTTGCCATGCCGCACCATGGCTACCAGAAAGCAAGCACCATGACATTCAGCGGGCTTAGATACCCATATTTCGCTGGGTTTCGCTTAGTCACACTCACCAAGCCACCAGATGCCCCCGTGATTCTGATCTACCGGTCACCTAGATAGATGGGGTGGTCGCGCAAAGTGGGCTCCGTAGATTCAAGAGGCCGAATTTGGAAGAGATCGCTCAACCAGTCTGCAACGCGATTTGGTTTGGTTTATTTTCAACGTCTACTGAAGGTCGCTGCCTCGCCCCTCCCCGCCCGGGGGTATCAAACTCGCCGGAGACCGGCCATAAATACAAAGTATCGAAATACCAGTAGCGCTGTGCGCAGATTTCCGTTCGCTATGGACATCTGGGCACTGGGCGCTGTGGCCTACCGTCTCCTTACCTCGAATTTCCCCTTTGAGCTGAGAGATTTGGTTGCGTATATAAACGGCTCGCCGGACAAGTTTCCCGTATCCAAACTGCGGCACATTGATGTGTCTGACCAGGGTATTGGCTTCATCACCATGCTGATGAGACCCCTCCCACGATCCCGACCCTCTGCGAGCATAGCTGCGTCCCACGCTTGGTTCCATGCATCACTGGCCTCACGCCGCATCACCCTAGAATCCAGGTAATTATCCCATGAACCTTCCCGACCTTGCAATGTTTTTTTTTCTAACACCGTCGCCACAGCGCGCACAACAATCCACAACCAACATCATATCCAAACCAGCAGGAGAATACTTATTCTTCGGCCGCCTCAGCCGCTTGGAGCGCGGGCACTAGCCATACGACCGCCGGCCGGAGTAAAACACAAAAGACCAACAATCACGTCAACCGCCCCGCCCGGCCCGCCTCCTCAAAACGATTCGACAACACAGCTTCGGGGCAGGTACCCAGAATCGGGCGAGTTGCAAGAGGTTACAGCGCCCGAGTCGCCGGAAAACGGTGTTAGAGAAACGATTTCCGGGTTGTCCCCGAATATCTCGGCCGGTCACGCCGAAGCGGAACGGGGCCCCGGGGATCGGTCGAGGAACGAACGATACGATGGTCACCAATCAACGCGGTCGGGCTCCGCCAAATCCTCCGACAAGAAAGCGTCTCAACAAAGACTCTCGACCGCAGAGGGGGATAAGACAGCCGAGGCCGAGGATCAACGCTTCAGCCGGAAAAGTAACGAAAAGGACGAGAAAGGGGCGGAAGCTATACGTAAGGAGCTAACTGCGGATGATTTGGACAATTCAACTGAGAAAATGAGGGCGATAGGAACGCGAGGAAAGAAGGATCAAGGGAGTGGCGAGGGAGATACGAGAATGGCGGGAGCTATACGTAAAACCAGGGGAAAAGGAGGTTGGACGCTACTTTGGCTGGCAGGGGTGGGGGAGGGTGTGAGGAAATTAGAACTTTAACCCCGACTAAACGGAGCTGGTTTCCATCGACGAAGTTGACCACAAGTGGGACGTCGCGTCCCAGAAGCAAATATAGACGTCACCTGGGCGGGACGCATTAGGGAGAACCCCCAGGTGGCCACTTTGAGCCACCGCCAGCTTTCTGCAATGGTGGAAGCGGAACATTCATTTCAGCGCGTCGCGGGACCCCACAGGATGCGTTTTATCAGCCGACGTGAAGAGGCTACCTAGCTGCCTCTAGTGGCTTCTGAGCGATCCAGAGGTTGGCATTATGGCCCAGCAGGTACGCGAACGCCTTGTGGCCCCGCCAGGCGTCCGGCGGCGGCGCCCCTGCGTTGTCCACGGGGACCGAGCACCAAAGCAGGGAGCAGTAATCCGATGGCGCGACTCTGCCGTCGTGGGGTCCGGCTACCGGTCAGCGCCTGCCAGACTGCACGGTGCAGTTCCTCATTGCTGCCGTGCGGGTTTGCGGACCCGACGGGTCGGGGCGGGCCAAGCCAGTGTATGTGAAAAGGTACATACTTGAAATCCCTGCCGGATTCGCATGGGTCGAACTCGCAGTCAGGGTCGTTGCAATGGTACTTTCCGTCGATTTGTTTGTAGCGGCTGAGATCTGGCACGTCCTCGTCGAATATCCCGTCGTAAACCAGGTCGGTACCCATCTCTGCGCTGCCAGTGTTGTCAATGCCGGAAAGGTCTTGATGGCAGGCGGATGACGCGACCTGGGCCTGGTCGTAGGCAAGGTGCGCAACGCCCGGGCCATATGAGTACTGTGTGGCAGCCGTGTCGCATGGCTGCAGTGCCTCGGGAAGACTGTGCCGTGTTGTCCTGGGGAAGAACTCAGCCGGCTCCGGACGAAGCTCGTCCCCCCGAGCCTTCCGAGCGATCGCCTCTCGCTCCTCTTGTCCGCCTCCTGTTTCTTATTTCCCTTCAACACTGCAAACTCCTTGTTTCTCCCTCGGCCTTTCACTCTAGCTTCCCCGCTCCTCGCCGGCTCCGCAATGGCTGAGAGAAGGGATGGGAGAAAAGATCTCACCGCCAAGATGAGAGCCAGACCAACAACCGTGTCCGACGTGCCTGCGGTAGCCGGCATCGGCCTCGGGGCGTTTGCCGACGAGCCCGTCTACGCTCACTTCTTCCCCCGCCGCGAGCAGCACCCTGAGGACTACCTCCGGTCCTTCGTCAACGAGGCCCACCGCTTCCTGGTGACGCCCGGCCACGTCATCGTGGTGGCCGAGGTCGACGGCGAGGCTGCACGACCCGCACCTTGCCGCCTCCCAGAGCAGGATCGACTTCAGGACCCTCGCCGTGGACCCGGCCCACCAAAACCACGGCCACGGCGAGAGGCTGCTCGAGTGGTGCGGAGTCGCGGCCTGGTCCGAAGACGTCCCCGTCTTCGGGGACGCCACGGCCAAGGGCCTGCCCTGTATTTACGCAACGGCTGCGAGGATATCGGCAGGATCCACCTGCCCAAGCAGGTTGCCGACGTTGGACGCCAGTGCCCGCTCGAGCCGGAGGCGCTGGATGTTGTCGTCTTGAAATGGAAGGCTTAGTCATGTTCTTTGAATATTTACTCGCCTTGATGATTAAATGAAACATGTTCTGGATTCCAAAGAGAAAAAAAAACAATACGTTGTCCTTCTCAGCGGGAAAAGTGTGTGCTGTGCGCCCTGATGCCTTCCGACACCACCCGCGCCGGACCTTGGACGGATTCGAGGTCGCTGCCTACCGATAGCCGGAGGGAGGGATCCGAGCCCTGGGCCGTGGAAGAAGCCAAGACACCCGCCGAGTAAAGAACCCGAAGCTCACTCCCTTGGTGACGGCCGGCCCTGCCGTCCTGGCGGACTGGAGGATCAGGCCGATGCAGGCGTCCAGGCCGCCCTTGTTGTTCATGCCGTCCTCGAGGAAGCGGATTGTCACCAACGCGCCGCCGTGGCGCCATCCGAACCAGCGCCACTCGGCGGGATAGCGAACCTCGGCCAGGTCGGAGAGGTCCCCGGCCAGCCGCTCCGACACCATCTCGGCGTTGAGGCTGAGCCGCGCCATCCGGGCCTGGAAGGTGGCGAAATCGATCGTGCGCATGGCATCGTCGTGCCTGCTGGGGTAAACCACGACGCCGCCCATTTGAAGGTCCAGCCCGAATTGGATGTACTTGCTTGCGCTCTCGTAGTAGAACAGCGACGGCGAGCAGGGCCTGCGGATCCAATCGAAAATGGGCATCGCCCCCGAGACCATTGTCCCGTCGACGACGACCAGGCGGCCGCTCCAGCCCGGGCGCTTGCAAACGTCCCTGCAAAACCGCTGGACGTCGGAGACGGGCAGTCCGGCGATGCTGGCGGCGGGGTCCAGGAACACCACCTGGGCGTCGTGTGGCTCGGCCGTCGCGATCATGTCGCCGTGGGCGAAGCTTAAGGCGCGCACGACCTTGAGCGACTTGAGCGGTTGGAGCTGTTCCAGGGCCTTCGAAATAAACATACGGAGAAAAGACGATGGCGCCTCCGCGTCCGAGCGCCTGGAGCAGATAGGGCTAGGTCACTTGGCATGCTGCCATGCCGCTCGGCGTCAGGAGGAGCTCGGTCCCGGCCGCGTCCCCGACGGAGAGCGTACGGGAGAGGAGCTGCTCGGCTCGGTGTCCCGCGGACGGAGCGAGCCGTAGCGGTCGTAGTTCGCGACTGCCGGGCCCTGGGAATCGGCGTCGTGGAGCCAGTCCCTGATTGACTGGTCGTTGGACGCGCTTGCTCGATCAAACAGCGACGCCACCAAGGCGTGCAGTTGCAAAAGCAGGCGGCACCGCTCTTCCAGGACCCAGGGCTCGAGCCCCCGAGCGGCGAGGCTTGCGCGTCTACGTCGAACTCGTCGGCAAGGCGTGAGACGCGGGTCTGGAGGTCCCGGTGCTAGATCTCATCTCCGAGACGTCGAAATTGTCTCTCCGTTGGAGCCTGGGCGCGTTTGACGCGAGGATGGGCCTTCAGCCGTGGCGGTCTGGGAGGTCGTCTGCCTCCCGCGTCGAGGAGGGTGTCGGATGGCCGACGTTGAGCGAGGGTTCGCGCGAAGCTCGAAGTCGTAGTTTTGGATAAAGTGATGTGAAGGGTCAAAGGTTGAGGCGGCTGCCGGAGGTTTGGTGGGCAACTTGATGACCTGAGGCCGCTGCCTAGAGCCTCGCTCCGGCTCGCGTTCTTGGCCGCGTTTGGCACGCTCGATATAAAAGCTGTCATTGTGATCCAGCCTGGTGGCCGTTTGGTGAGGCGTAGGGCTTTCACCCTCGACGATCGAAGAGTCGGGTAGCACAGTGCCGGGCGTCGGGTGTCTCTGCCTGGATTGCTGTCTTTGTTGTTGCCCTCGGGAGGGCGCTTGTTTGCTTCCTACCATCAGCTAGAAGTTTACATTAACCCTAGTGCTAGCAGCTCATATTCTACACAGGGATTTCGCAGCTCGTTGCTTCTACGTTGCTTGCCCAGGACGCACGGTCAGTGCCGACATGTGCCATCTTTGCGTACAAAGCTAAATTCCATCTGTCGCCCACCATCACTGATACTCCCTCCCCTTTTCAGCAAACCTCCGCGCAGGCACCCGCGTTTCAAACAGGTGGTTGATTGTATCCTGCGTCAGCCCCTTGAGCTCGGGTAGCCGATAATACGTCCACACGACCATTAGCAGCGTCAGCACCCAGGGCAGGAACGCAGCCCTGCCTTTAAGGTTGAGCTTTGCCGGGTTGAGCATGTACGGCGTGGCAATGTTGTTCGCAATGCTTAGGACGAAATACGTGTTCCGGGCAAGGGCAATGGTTTTGGGCCGCAGGCTGGCGGCGCCCACGTTGGCGGCGATACCGTACGGGACGGGCCCGATGCTGGCGCCGTAGCAAAAGAACCAGACCAGCAGCAGCGAGCATTGGGCCCAGCGGATGGCGTTGTTGCCAGCAGCCAGGCCGAGGAAGGCGACGAGGCCCATGATGGGGATCATGGCCAGCAGGCCGCCCAGGTATATGGTACGCCAGCCGCAGCGCGCCATAAGGAACCACGAAGCCACGACGCCAATAAAAGATAGCCCGGCGTTACCGATGGATAAATAAAAGGAGCTGGCCGTGGGCAGGCCAGCAAGGGTGAAGAAATAGACGATATATTGCTGCACCACAAACCCTGGTAGGATTTGGCACCCCCAGCTGACCATGGCGATTTCGGTCCGGCGCAGGTTGGTGCCCCTGAAACAGTCGAGGTAGCTGTCCCCCGCGCCCCGGCTGTGAAGCAGGGTGGCGCGCTCGGTATCGACGGTGCGCCGGATCATGGCGAGCGTGTTTTGCGGGTCGGCTTTTTCGTTGGCGCCTACCACCAGCCGCTCGAGCGAGCGCAGGGCCTCGTCGTGCCGGCCTTTGCGCACCAGCCACCAGGGCGATTCGGGCGCGAGCCAGGTGGCGACGGCGAGCGGGAGCGGCCACACCCATTGGATGGCGAAAGGGACACGGTATGCCCATTCGCTTTGTATTGAAAGCGTACCGGCGAGGACCGAATAGGCAAGGAGCCTGCCAATGATCCAGCACAGGCTGACATATACGGTTAGGTAGCCGCGCAGCCGGAGCGGTGTTACCTCGGCGGCGTAGGTGGGAATCGCGGCCGCGAAAAAGCCGCAAGGGATAGCGCTGTTGCCGTAATGTTGTTAAAATGTTGGCAATAATAATCGTTAGGTAAGGAGCAAAAGGAAAAAAAGATTACTTACATAAACAGGGTCCCAATCATAATGGTTTTGATATCTTGCGCAAAAAACGTAATAAATACAAACGCCGCAAGCGATAGGTGGCTTGCAATTATAACCCTCCTCAGCCCCCACCGGTCAGCAAAACACCCATTGCCAAACGAGCCCGCGATCAGCCCGGCAAGCCCGGCCATGGAAACGCCAACCTGCCACTGCGCCGGGATGGAGTATTCTCCATGCCCGCCGGGAAGCGGCTCGCCAAAGTGCTGCTGGAACTGGGGCTGGGCGTAAAACGAGCTGGTCAGCAGCAGCATGTACGACTCCATGATGGTGGCGTTGGACACGCACACGGACCAGGCCACGGCCTTCCAGTACAGCCGGAAGGCTTCGCGCACGCTGAGGCTGGTTTCGCCCGCGTTGGCCCGGTCCGCGGCGGCATCCTGGTCGTCCGGTGCGGGTTTCTCGACATGGCGACCCGATCCTTCGGCCGTGTCGTTCTTGTCCATCGTGACCGGTTGTGATGCGGCTGCTCGGTTGGGGACGATGGAGGGAAGAGGAGCGTGCTGTCGCGATTCCGGGAGGAACATCAAATCTGCAGCGCCGCTTCGCCCCTTTTATACGCCTTCCCAGGATGTCGCCCCAAGCGTCGGATTGCGTGCTTTGTGGACCCGGCGGTGGACAAGAGGAGGATACCCGCAGCAACCCAGCAGC
>PYSR01000074.1:0-164440 GCA_003049425.1 Magnaporthiopsis incrustans
GCTTATAGCAATGCAGCCTTATACACGGCACACGCCCGCCACGTTGCCAAGGTTACGTAAGTAACCCTACAACGTGATTAGGGCACGTAACCTAGGGAACGTGCATACGCACGGGCCCTACTTATTGTATATATAAAGGACCTATCCTTTCAAGGGATCCAAGGAGATTTCTTCCTCCTAAGGCTCACACGGCAAAGCAAGCAACTCTCACGCTCTTATGCCTTAATACAATATTTATACCTACCTTATACCTACCCTGCATTATTGTTATACTTGCATAACTTCCCCTTACAATCAGCATTAATCCTAACAATAAGCAATGTTAACTGTTAAAAAAAACAATTATTATACGTAAGTAGAAAGGATCTATCTGCTTAAAGTAAAGCTTAAAGCTGGCACTTTATAAACGTGGAAGTGATTGTTTAAAAACCGTTCTTTCACTGCCCACGTGCAGGTCACGTGGGCCCGCGCGGGGACTTGAAGGGTATAAAACCCTTTTATAAAAGGCCCCTTTTTACAAATCGCACGCGCACACTATTATTATTTTAATAATATTTTTTATAATAATTAAAATGTTTTTATTTTAAGTAATACTTTTTAAAAAGATTTTAACTTTAATAATAAATATATTTAGTTTATTTAAACTTATAAAATTAAAATTATAAACAATAATAATAATAATCGTTACAGGACCGAGCCTGCACACTTGTATTTAGTTAGTAATTCGCTGGCCCCTTACAGGGCCAGCGGACTTTCCTCCTTAGTGCAACAACGGATCTTTAACCTACCTTGGTACCTAGCTGCCGCTGCCGTGCCTCCGCGCACAGGCGGGGCAAATCGGAACGGGGCAAATCGGGGCGGGGCAAATGCAATCTAATGGATCGAAGGCGTCAGCGGGGACTGGCAGGTCCCCGGATGGTGTCAGTCGGTTAGCGAAGCGACTCAAAGGGATCCGTGCCCACCGGGTCCCTTAAAACCAGGGCGGGGCGAGCCGGCTAGCCCAAGCCAGGCCCAAGCCAGCCTAGGCTAGGCCAGCTTGGGCCAGGCTAATACACACACACACCCCACACCCCCCTTAAGCGAGTCAGGTCGCATTTCAAACTCGGCTGGTACGATTCAACCCTTTTTTACCCTTTCAGCTTCACTGCTCACCAACTTTTTTCGATTGCTTTAACAATTGCTTTTTTAACTGCCTTTTCAACTCCCTGCCGTTGCCATTACTTGCCTGCATTTTAAAACTGTAAACATTATAAGCGATTTAATTAAATTGTAAAAGGGTAATGAAATAATAAGCGAGGTGTGTAAAGTAAAAAGTGTGGTAAAACTACTTAGTAATAATACATTAAGCGTGCTTTTTTTTCAAATGAAAACTGGGCAAGCCTGTTCGGTATTTAACTCCATTTAGAGTTTTATCCCCTTAATGGGAATAAACCTCGTACCTTTTTAATTCTTAATTTTTACGAAACGGCCCGTCGGGCGAACGGGCCTGGCGAGACCTCTAGGCCGAGTCAGCGTCGTATGCAGCGTTATATATAATGCATGTCATGCTGTCATTAGTCCCGTTCGGGGACGCGTGGGGTTGGCTTCGGAAGGCAGGGTTTAGGGATGGTGATCCCGATCCCATGCGGCTTCCGCTGCCGTCGGAAGAGCGTCCGTCGTCCCACGAGGGATGACACCGGATTCAGGTCGATACTGTGGTGGAAATGGCAGGTCCGGATAATAGCGGAGAATATGGAGCCCGGAGGCGGGTGGCGTCGCTTGTCGTATTGGTTCCCGCTGTAGACAGACAGGGATATCCCGCGCCGTCAAAGATGACACGAAAGGCGCTGGGCTGGGTCCCCGTCGGAAAATGCAACCCTTCCAGGGTTATAAAGGTTACATACATTGGTAGATTCGTACCAGTTTCGAACCGGGCTATTCCGATATGGGGAGGTGTTCGGATGAATAGCGGAAGGTGTACCCACCCTTATGATCCCGGAAGAGTGTAAAAGGGGCCCATGCATAGCTAGACGTCTCGGAGCGGCAAAGTGACACGGCAAGCTCGAGAGTCGGAGGGAGCGAGGCTTTCGGTGAATACCTGGGGACCGAAGATTTCGTGATGGACAACACCACGCTACAGAGTCGGAAGCGGTGGGCGAAGAAAGAATAAAATGGTAGTGACCAAAATGCTGTCCAGATAGTGGGAGATTTTTACTACACACAGGCCAAACAATCCGCAAAACATATTCGAACCTTCCTCAAGCTCTTGTTAGTGATCAGTGCCACGAGTAAAAAAAAAGAAAAATGACCACCTCGAGTTCCACCCCAGCACGGGCGGCAGACGCCACCCAAACGGCCATCATCCAAGCCAACGCCGCCGCTCCCAAGCCCGAGAGCACCAAGGCGGCGGCTGCTCCCCTATCCCTAGCGATATCCCACACCGTGCCTATGCCGCCCCTGCCCCCGCCGCCGGGCCACGCCATGGTCCGCGTGCTCGCGGCGGCCCTGAACCCAAACGACTTCAAAATGCCCACGTACATGCCCGACCCCGGCGCCACAGCAGGGTCTGACTACTGCGGCGTCGTCGTCGCCACATCGCCGGGGGACGACTCCCACGGCCACAAGGAAGGCGACCGCGTCTGCGGCATGGTCTTCGCATACGACCCGGCGCGGCCGCTCGACGGCTCGTTCGCGCAGCATGCCATTGTGGACGCGCGGCTGGCACTGCGGGTCCCGCCCAGCTGGAGCGACGCGCAGGCTGCGGCACTGGGCGGCATCGGGTGGGCGACGGCGGCGCTGGCGCTGTGGGGCGAGCAGATGCTGGCACTAATGGGCAGGCCCTCGAGGCCCGTTACTGGGGCCGGGTCGGAGCCAGTGCTTGTGTATGGGGGTGCGACCGCGTCGGGCACGATGGCCTTACAGCTTCTCAAAGCGTAAGTTTGCCGAAGAGGAAATAAGTGGTTTGAGGATAAGACCTCGCAGGTACTAACAAACAAAAAAAAAAAAAAAAAAAAAAGTTCTGGATACAAGGCCATCGCGATCACGTCGCCCGCATCCGCCTCGCTGGCCAGGCAATACGGCGCCGCCGGCACCGCATCGTACCTATCGGCCTCGGTCGTGGAGGACGTACGCCAGGCCGCGACCGCGGCAGCGGCTGAGAACGCCGGTGGCGCCAGCCAGATCCGCCACGCGCTCGACTGCATCACCAGCGAAGAGTCGCACGCCACGTGCATGAGCGCCATCGCACGGCGCGGCGGCCGCTACGCCTGCCTCGAGGCCCTGGACGCGTCCTGGCCGGGGGCGCGCAAGGCGGTCAAGGCGAGCGTCGTCATGGCCTACGAGATGATCGGCCGCGAGGTTAACTACGGCGCCGAGTCGGTGTACACGAGGTCCGCCAGCCCCGATTCGTACGCGCTGGGAGTTGAGGCGGCCAAGGAGATGCAGGCGCTCATTGATGGCGGGCTGGTTGTGCCGCATCCCGTCAGGGAGCTCAAGGGCGGGTGGGACGGGATCCTTAAGGGGCTGGAAATGCACCGTAGCGGCAAGGTGAGCGGGGAGAAGCTGGTGGTTAAGATCCCACAAGCTTCGTGAGTTTTCTTGGGTCCATCTGCCTTGCGCTTGGAATCCGAAGGCGAGAAACGATTCGATTTTTTTTTCAGTGTTTGTTATAATTAAACTACAAAACGAGGTGAATATTTATACAGCTTTTTCATAGAATATCTGAAACCACTATTGAAACGACTTTATTTTCTCTTATTGTAAATGTTGGAAGGGCAGCCACAGGTCGCACGAAACCAAGCAGGAAATACGTAATGCCGAGGGCCGGAGCCTCCGGGCGGAAGGCAGGGACTTCCCGGCACGGAGGGTCCGCCACGGAAATCACCGGCATGCCAAGGACAATGCACGGAGGTTCGGCATTGATTCGGACCAAGTACCACAGGGACTTGCCTCGTACGATGTGCCGAACAGCCGTGGCCAGATAAATATATCTAGGAGAGGTTCGCACGAAGGAACCTCCCTTTTGGTTCTTGTTCTTTAGACCAGATTTTACTTAGATACCCAGACAATAAGAGTATCTACTGTTCTCACCCATAACGTTGATCAACGCAGACAGCCACGAACAGTAAAAGTTCGCGTGCTTTTAATTTTTAAATAGGTGTATTTTAAATTAGCTACCTTTTTTTAACTATTTAATTTTTATATAAATTTATATAAATGCATAATTTTTGGAACCTTATAGTTAACAAATTGAAAAAAAAATTATAAAAGAATCTGTTAGAATAGCACTGGTGTGCGCGTGCGATCAGTAAAAGGGGGTTTGTCACGGTACGATCCCTTATAAGGACCATGCACGGTTGTAGTCCCAGCTACAACAACGTTCCTCTTTTGCCTTGGTGTAACGGGTACAACGCTGGTCTTGTCCCGTGACAGGGTTCCTCACGGAGAGAGCCAAGGGCCCTTTTGGGGCCCGCCCGGGCCTCACGTGACTAGTCACGTGTGGAGCGGAGGACCGCTCTTTGAGCGATCCCTCCGCGCCTACAAGGGCCATCCAGAGCTCTACTCCAGGCAGATAGATTCTTTCCCCCTTGTGCACAATAATAGGACTTTTCCCCAGATCATAAAGATCGTTGTTCATCACTTTTGAAGCTCTCCAAGCCGTCAAACAGGAGTACAAACTCCTACCAACAAAATCAAACATTTCATAATTTTAAAAGTTAAATTTTATAAAATAAAAAATAAAATAAAAAATTATTACTTATTTGTTAGTGCATATATTGCATATATGCATAAAGGCCTGTAGCCTATAGCAACGCACCCTTATACACGGCACACGCCCGCCACGTTGCCAAGGTTATGTAAGTAGCCCTATAACGTGATTAGGGCACGTAGCCTAAGGAACGTGCATATGCACGGACCTTACTTATTGTATATATAAAGGACCTATCCCTCCAAGGGATCCAAGGAGATTTCTTCCTTCTTGAACTTTTATGCTTTTATGCTCTCATGCCTTAATACAATACTTATACCTACCTTATACTTACCTTGCATTATTATTATACTTGCATAACTTCCTCTTACAATCAGCATTGATCCCAACATTAATTATTCACATTTGGGTTAATAAAGGAACTCTCTTTTAAGCCGCGAAATTAGTGCTTGCAAATACTTAAGTATATATATTTTTTTAATTGAAATCTATTCTAATAAAAGCTATGCCTTATTAGTATTAACAGGTATAAAACAACGTGTTAACAAGTTAAACTGTAATGTACACTGTATAAGTTCTAACGTATAATAAAAACGGTTTAAACTTGCGTATTAAAAAAACCGTTAGCGCGGTACAAATACCAGAACAAGATAGGGATAGCACCAGTAACAGTTGAGTCGCCCGTTTGCACGACCGTGTTATGAAAAAAAAAG
Source organism: Magnaporthiopsis incrustans (assembly GCA_003049425.1). Lineage (NCBI taxonomy): Eukaryota > Fungi > Ascomycota > Sordariomycetes > Magnaporthales > Magnaporthaceae > Magnaporthiopsis > Magnaporthiopsis incrustans. The sequence goes on from PYSR01000074.1 coordinate 5,401, forward strand.
GAAACCACATCCATCTCACCTTATGTCGTAGAGACAACGCCAGTCTTGGGCTCCTCCGTCAAAGCATTAAGCACTCGCGGCCGTCTCGCCGTGGCTCTTCTTTTCCTTCTCCTCCAGCCCGAACTCGGTCTCGAGCTCGGTCCTCAGCGGCACGCGCCGCTCGAACAGGACGATGATGAAGTTGACGCCCGCGAACACGACGGAGATCTGCCACATCAGCTTCAGCGCATCCGAGTACACGCTGATAATTTGGTCCCGCGTCACCTCGGGGAATGACCAGACGAAGGAGGCGTACGCGTTTTGGTACGCCTGGTTGCCGCCGTGGAAGAGCGCACGCACGGCCGGGTCCTCGATGCGCCAGACCAGTTGGGCGAAGCGGTTGTTGAAGATGGCAGCGGGGACGGCAACGCCCCAGATGCTGCCAAAGGAGCGCGTAAAGGCCCAGGCCGAGGTCGTTGCGGCCTGGTAGTTCTCTGGCAGCTGGGCCTGGGCAGCGGGTAGGAGGGTGTTGAGCACGAAGCCGACGCCGAGGGCCTGGACCATTTGGTACACGGCCCACTGCGCCGTCGTGGTGTTGCGGTCCAGGAGGGTGAAGATGCCGCTGCCGATGACGGCGACGCCGAAGCCGACGATGTGCAGAATCTTGTACTCGCCCCAGCGAGCAAGCATCAGGACCGCGGCGATGGAGCCGGGCAGGACGAAGAGCATGGTTGGTAAGATGTCGACGCCCGACTGGGACGGCGACGCGCCAAGCACTACCTGGAAGTAGACGGGCAGGAAGAAGAGGACCCAGTACACTAGAACCGAGTTGAGAAAGGTGGCGACGAAGACGATGACGCTGGTGCGGCTGCCGAACAGATTGGGGGGCACCACTGGGTCCTTCGCCTTGGTCTCGTAAAAGCCGAACAGGACGAAGCCCGCAAGTCCGATCACGAGCGGGGACAGGATCTGGGCCGACGACCACGGGTAGATCAACCCGCCATATGTGGTGGCGTACAGGATGGCGACGGTGGAAGCGATCAGGATCAAATTGCCGGCGTAATCGATACGCGCCAGCTTCTGGAGATGCGACTCGCTGCGGTTGTACGCGGTTCGGAGGAAGAGGAAGATCATGATCATGGACGCGCCGCCAATCTAAAGCGGAGCCAAGGCCGGCAGCGGTAGGCGTCAGCGACGGGGTTTGACCGGGTGGGTGAGGGGCATTATTGACTGACCGGGACTGTTAGGTAGAAGACCCAGCGCCAAGTGGTCCTCTCAACGATGACTCCGCCGACCCAGGGGCCCATGGCCAGGCCGACTGTGTAGATGACAAGGATGGCAGCCATGTAGTTGCCTCTCAGACGCAGCGGCACCAGGTCGGACACGATAATTTCGTTGATAATATTGATGCCTCCCGAGCCGATGCCCTGGATGGCGCGACCGGCGATAAGCATGGCGCCACTGGTGGCGGCGCCGCTTACGACGCTGCCGATTGTGAAGAAGGCAACGATGGCCATGGTGACCCACCTACGACCGTAGATGTCGGCCAGCTGGCCCATGAGCGGCTGGAAGGCGGCACTGTTTAGAACAGGTGGAGTAGAAAGGTCAGCTAGGCTTACACCCCTATAGTTGAGTCGGTAGTCCTCGGGTGGTTGACACGACACGGCTTTCCAGATCCATACCTTGTGAGAAAGAAGACATTGGTTATCCAGATGTAGTTTTCGCCCATATCAAGCTCGGCGACGATCTGAGGCAAGGCCGTGGTGACGACGGTGTTTTCCAGGGCGCTGAGGAGACTGATGATGGAGCAGGTGACGAGGATGGCCCAGAAGCGGGGCGTGGGCTTGAAGTCGGGGACACCGCCGCCGGTCTTTTTCTCGTCCCCAGCCTCTCTGCTGTTGTTGCTCCTGCTGTTGTCATTGTTGCTGCTCTCGGTATCGTCCCCCAAGACCTTGACCGCGAGTGGAGTGGTGGGTGCAGTCGCCGTTGCGTTGGCAGTGGGGCCCATGGCCAGGTCTGGGTTGCTAGCGGGTGCCTGGGTCGCCATGGCTGCTGACCCTTGTTGAAGCGGTAGGATGTTGGCGATGCCCCAGGCGTTTGGGCTAACTCAGCTACGACAAGCCAAGTGTGTAGGCGGCGGGGAGATCGTCAGCGGCAGGTTTTCAGCTTGCTGCAAGACGCCTTTTCCTCTAGTTCCCGTGTACTTTTGCCTCGGTGCGCAACGCGGCCACAGCCGTTTTTTCTGCACCTGCCGTAGTGCCTTGGTGAAGCTGGGAAAGATGGAAGCCGGAGCGCGCCTGTAAAAAGTAGGTATAAACCTGTAGCTGGGAGTAAGGTCGGCCGTCTGCTCCAGACATGCAGCAACTAGGTGGGATCGTTCGAGAAAATGCGGCAGCGCGCGAGCGGTTTGTTGTTTTCTTCCAGGACCGGAGCCGGAGCAAAACGGTCCAATGTTGTGCCGCGAGCAGCATTTCCGTGTTGTTTGCGGGCACATGCCCGTTCTCCGTCCCCGTTCCTGATTGCCCCGTTTCTTCCCATGCTCCCACCACCGGTGAGGCGGAGGTGGGTAGCACAAAAGGAGATAACCGTTGCGGGTACTCCACCCTTCCGGTATAACGTAAGATCGGGTGAACGCGAAATCTGGCAGCGAAAGTGAAAACCTCATTCCTGTATGGGAAGCGTTCGGATAGAAAGTAGGGGTCCTCCTGTTATGATACAGTATTCAGGGATTGAAATTGTTAGTGTGGTAGAACCCCTTGTTAATAGCAAGGGGTAAATGATACGGGGAAATATACTTAATACAAATGTACTATTATTTAAAAAGCATATATAAAGTAAATGAAATAATTTTATAAATTATATATTTTTTTTAAAAAAAATTATATAAAAATTAAATATTTATTTAAAAATGAATTAATTTTAGTATAATAATTTAATTTCAAGTTCACACTCTTTCGAATACCCTTATTATAACACTTTAAGTGCGAATTTTTTACGCGAAAAAAAAGTATTTAAAAAGGGCCCGATTTGTAAAGCATGTAAAATAACCCTTGTGATCCTGGAGAGTTGAACATGACAGGAATTAATATCATCCATTGACTGAATCGTCTCAGCTCGACGCCAACACACCCATCTAATTGACCGCGCCAAGATGGGCTCCTCTGCGGTGTCTACTTATGAGGGCTTGCCATCATTGGCCTCCCCTCGGCTAATTAATGCTTGCCACTCATCGTTCCCGTCTGTTTTGCCAGAGATAGTAGCTGCTCATATAGGTTGCAACCTTTGCTACTTGTCCGCTCCGTCGGAGTCGGCTCCCAGTCCACCGCCGTTTACCTCGATTCCGTTGCCCTGACTCTTTTCTGTATCACCCTTCATGCACGTTGTGATCGGTCGAAGCCGATTTACACCACTGGCCCTTGCGCATTCTTGGTCCGGCCCGCCACTGTTGGGGCAGGAGGGGCCTCCCGCCCGGAGCTTGCATTGGGTGTTCGCGTGAGAAGCCCTGTTGCCCCTCTCCCCGTGCGGAAGCTCGTCGCACATGCTTCGCAAGCATGGGCAGCTGCAGTCGCCTCAGGAGACGCGCATCGACTGGCCCTGGCGACGGTCGGCCTGCGACCGCTGTCGCTCGCAAAAGTTGAAGTGCGTGCGCGCCCAGGAGGACGACACGTCGAGGCCGTGCATGCGGTGCCTGCGCATCCGACATCCGTGCTTCACCAGCTCGGCCAAACCTCCTGGGAGAAATTCCCGCAGGCTTCCTCCGGCGCCAGAGTCGACTGCACCCTCGGCCGACGCGGGGTCAGACGCCGCGGGATCGGACGCCGCGCCGTTGGTGACCTCATCCACTGGCGCGAAACCGACCCGACGACAGACGATCGAGGACGTCTCCCTCGCCTCGGGCCAGAACTCGCCCATGTCGATGGGGTGGGCCTACATCCAAGACGAGGACCAGACCGACAATACCGGAGTCTTTGAAGACGGCGGCATATTAATGCCTGCGTCATTCGATGAGAGCCACCACATCGGCTTCGAGTTTCTTGTGGACAAGAATCCAGCTGGGTTCGAATCCGTCGCCGGCGTGCCCCTTGACGGCCCCCCGAGCCCAGCCTCCAACTCCCGGCTCTGCTCTATCCCGCAAGACCTGGCCCGCCTGTCACATTTCGCCTGTGCCTCGCCGCCACCTGGTTTCGACTTTTTACGGGAGCCGGACGACGGGCACGAGGGTGCTGTCGGTATGGTCGGCGAAGACCAAATTCCCATGGCCTCTAAGACCCCGAGCACACCAGTCCAGTGTATCCCGGGTGTCCTGCTTGCACGGCTCCTGGAATCCCTGTCGGTACAGCTGGCCCGGCTCAACACGGAACCCTGGGACCTGGGAGTGTTGAGCGTGACAGTCTCGACCACGGACTCTGGCGAGGTCGATGTAACTGCCGCAAAGGCGCCCACGAACGAAGCACCCGTCTTTAATCCGCTGCTGTCCATCCTCGATAGTACGGGCAAATTCCTCGACATCTGTAAAATGTTTACGGCACCCGAGAGCAGCGAAGGGGCTGACGAAGCATCACCGGCGACAACTGTGGCCGCGGGCCCAGAAAACCACTCGGGACCGAGAAGACGGTTCTTCTCCATGCACGAACCCGACCAGAGCCGTCGCACCCAAGGCACGGCCACGCGGGCAGGGCGATCGAGCATCTCATCATCGCTTCCCTTTCCGTTCTGCCTTCCCGGCTCCACCCGGATTCCGTGCTCGCCCTCGTCCCCAAAAAGGACCAAGTCCAGTCCCTACTCACCCTCCTCACTGGGGACGCCGACCGGCCAGACGATCATCACCGCTGCCCAGCTGCTGACGGTGGTCTCGTGCTACCTCCAAGTGGTCACCATTTATAACGACATATTCTCGCACCTCCTCTTCCAGCTCGCCCTGCCGCCACCGCAACCGTCGCCCCCTGCACAGCATCCGGCGACGGTCGGCTCCATCCGCACAGAAACAAACACGCCCAGCTCGCAACAGCGACACAGCTATCACACACAGCAATCCGTCGATACACACGGCGGTGGCGCGCCGATGGTGTCTAGCCTGGTTCTAGCGGGGTACTCTATGCCACTAAACTCGGGCCTGCAGATGCGGCTGCTGGTGGAGGTGGTGGAGCACCAGTTCGAGCAGATCGAGCACGCCCTGGGCATGCCCAGTCAGTACTGCGTGTCGACAAGTCACAAGCAACAGCAGAGCCAACAACAGCACAAGGACACCGCCGCCGGCGGGCTCCTCGCAGGGCCGGAGGCGAAGACACTGCTGGAAGCCGTCATGGGACTGTCGGTTAAAATAGAGAGTGATCGAGGTGCTGATGCCGACAACAACGCCGGCCGCGACAGCAGCGTCGGAGTCGTCGTGTCGCTGCGGGAAAACCTTGGAAAAGCACAGCGAGTGCGGAGGGGCGGGGGATAAGCGAGCTCTGCCTGCAAGCGAAGCAGCAAAAAGCACCAGGGGCGCTGATATAAACGGTCGGGAATTTTCGCTTGCGACAAATACCGACAAAAAAAAAAGAAAGAAAAAAGAATCATATTTCGCGGGAAGTAAGCGGCATGGGTGATAGAATCCGTTGGTGTCTTTTTGCTTTTTAATTTTTTTTTTATTACTCCTACGCAGCGGTCATCGTCGCAACCCAGGGTACATTGAGCTAGGGGAAACAGCGCCCTAGCCTGTCTCCTGCAGTCATTGTTTGTAACTGTTAAAGAGTTCGGGCTTCGAAAGCATACTAGATATCTCACTCCGGGACCCGCGGGTCCAGACCGCTTCTCTGTCGTCCATATAACTGTGGCGGAGCATCAAAAGCCAAGTCTCGTTTTTCGACTTCGAATCGTGCGGGAATCCGAGCTCGTCAGAGAAAGGCGGTGGGGTAGCCAGCGCGAAAGGGACCCGAGCCACCGTTCACGGATGCGTCAAAGGTTACTTATACCTATGCGCTTGCCCAGTACAAACTGGCCCAGTTCCAGCTCGCGTTTGCCGAGGCTCTCCTGGTCGGCCTCGTTGCTACCTGTTGGTACGGGTGGGCGCCGGGACGGATGGTTGTTAAATCATCAAGCAAATCCCACCGGTTTAACTTTAACCTTTTTGGCACCGCGTACGGTGCGGCTTAGGTTACATCCGCGGTGGCTTAGGGCTGGCGTTAAACCCGAACCTGGGGGCGAAAAGGTTGTCGATTGGAAATATTGGGGTAGATGGCGCTACTTCGCAATTCCATCACTCGAGCATTTATCAATTCTCGTGGCGGTCACCGTTGGGCTTTTCGGATTCGTACATTCATTACAGCTTGTCTCTACGGCACTTCTCCTCGCACGCCTATAAAACCCCAAGAGACGTAGCAAACATGCCGCTTCAGTTGAGGATTGGAAAAATAGAAGGGAGGCCGGGGAAGGTTTACTACCCGTAGGTGACAAACCCATTCTTTTTGCCCTTCTCGGTCGATTTAAATTGGTGGGCTTTTCCTTTTCCTGACGCAGACGGCCGGTAAAACTTGTGTGCGCAAAATTGCCTTCCCAGCCTGGAGCTCAAGGACGTCCCGCAGCCGACGCCAGGCCCGGGTCAGCTGCTGGTCCGCATCAAGGCCGCGGCCCTCAACCACCGCGACCTCTTCATCCGCCAGCACCTGTACCCGGCCATCTCCTTCGACGCGCCCATGCTGGCCGACGGCTGCGGCGTCGTGTCGGCCCTGGGGCCCGACCCCTCGGCCCGGGCGAGATCACTCCTCGGGCGCGCCGTGCTCCTCACGCCCTCGCGCGGGTGGGCGTCCGACCCGGCAGGGCCCGAGGACCCGGCCCGCTTCGCCGTGGCCGGGTCGTCGCTCCTGCACGAGGACGCGGGCTGCGGCGCCGAGTACGCCGTCGTGCCCGAGGCCGAGGCGGAGGCCGCGCCCGAGCACTTGTCTGCCGTCGAGGGCGCCGCGCTGCCCGTCGTCGGGCTGACGGCGTGGCGCGCGCTCGTCACCAAGGCCGGCGTCTCGCCGCAGGCGACGCAGGAAGGGGGTCCTAGAAAGAACGTGCTGGTCACGGGCATCGGCGGCGGCGTCGCGCTGACGGCGCTGCAGCTCGCCGTGGCCATGGGCTGTCGCGTCTTCGTGACGAGCGGCGACCCGGCCAAGATTACCCGCGCCGTCGGCGAGCTGGGCGCCACGGCCGGCGTTAGTTACAAAGACGCCGACTGGGACGCGCGTTTGGCTGCGATGCTGCCGGCGGACCGGCCGGCGCTCGACGCCGTGATTGACGGCGCTGGCGGCGACGTGGTGAAGCGGTCGCTAAAACTGCTGCGGCACGGCGGCGTCATTGCGAGCTACGGCATGACCGTCTCGCCCAAGATGGACTGGCTCATGCCCGCGGTGCTCAAGCAGATCGAGCTGCGCGGTACCACCATGGGATCCCGCGCCGAGTTTAGGGACATGATCGCCTTTGTGCGCGAGCGGCGCATCGTGCCTGTTGTCAGCCGCGTCGTGCGGGGGCTCGACAACCTCGACGGGATCGAGGGACTCTTTGACGACATGAAAGCAGGCAGGCAGTTTGGCAAGCTCGTTATAGAGATTGCGGCTGACGACGGCGACGCTGCCACCGGCGGCAAATCACCTCCGAAGCTGTAATCTCCTATACAAAAGGGGGACAGATGTGATGTTTTCCCTTCAGACTCTTCGATATCATGCAGTCCAGTCTCGTATGATACCAAGGGAATATGTATGCCCTCTATGCTCGGATGTGAAGCAAGCAAACACGCACCGACCCTTATACAAAACACTCGCTCTATGCACGAGATGAGGGAATATCATCCGACCCATTTGATGCCTTTGTCTTCCGTGCGTACCTCGCCAGGTATGCAATCGAGGGAGCTGACGAGGTGAGAAAAAAAGCAGCCTGCGGCCCGTCCGTTTTCACTCCTCCATAGCATCACCGCCGTGGATACCTGCTGGTAACCTCCCCTCATTTAGCTCCTTTTCGAGTCTCAGGATCTCGTCCAGGCTCGTTGCTGTCTTGATTCTCTCCTGCAGCTTCTTGCGCTCCTCATCCGTCAGTTTGACCCGCGACAGCTTGGACGTCGGTGCGGCCGAGTCGGTCTTGTGACTTGCTGCCGCGGCGCCCGTCTTGGACTTGGTGCCCTTGATCTGCGTGTTGAGGAGCACCGTAAGTTAGTAGATGATGATACGGCCGAGGCTCACGAGTCCAGAGGATTATCGATGGGTTCCGTACCTTTATAGCCAGCTCCGTTGGTTCTTCAGCCGTCCCAAATAGCGACGTAGCACGTTCCCGCTCTGCCAGTTTGACCTTTTGGTAGTCGAGGAACCTCACACTGGGACATCTCCACAGGACCCAGTAGCGGTAGTTCTATTCCCAGGGCACTCGAGTTAGATCCGCAGCTCGCGTTCAAGTGGGGGGCGTCATGCGGCCGCACAAGAAGCACACGGTAGACCGTCCCAACGCACCTCCTTCTTGGTGACAGGGTTGTCAATCAGGACCAGATGCGTCAAGCGCTTGAAGCCGGAGAGGGGGTCAAGATCTGCGAGCTCGGCAATACTGTTGGAGGCCAGCACCAGGTTGGTGAGGTTCGGGATCGCATTGGCAAGCGAGGGCTGAATGCTGGTGACGCGATTCCGGGCGAGCAGCAGCGTCTGGATGCGGGGTGACAGCGGGAAGTTGCCCAGCGTCGTGATGTCGTTATCGGTGAAGTCTATGGCATCCTGCGGCTGTCGTCGGGCCGGCCAGTCAGTCGCGGGGGTTCCCAACGCGGAGGAAAAGCAAGACTGAAGCAAAGAGTACTGACACCAGCAACACCCAGATTCTCAATGGCCGGGATTCGGTGTCCTACAAGGCGGGCGGCTCCCCCAGGAAAAAGAGCGGGATTGATATCAATTCTGCTCCACGGTCAAAGTGTAGTATCTGCCCTTTTCGCGCGACATACCTCGAAGGTCGAGCTCTCGCTCCTTCAGAGGATTGATGTAGGAGAGAGAGTTGTTGATCAGGTCGGCGGTCAACCTCATGGCGGCGGTCGCGTGGCGTGCGCTGCTTTACCTTGGCCTGCAGCTGTCGATTGGTCGGTCGGCCCGGTTGTTTGCCAGGTCGTGGGTGTCGGAGGCTCTGGACGGGGGATCCAGGCAAAACGATCGCGTCGCGAGGCTGGCGCGGATGCAGAAATTCCACCATTGTTTGCGTTGCGAGGCTACTTGTGGTGGGGTGTTACTGTGCGGGGTGACAGTGTGTATCCTGTCGGCACGTTAAATGCCTGCAAAAGTTCCCTAGATCAATATCCACGCAAGAATCCGAGAAGCAATGAGGAATGAACAGAAAGTCAAGTTCCTGTATTATTCAATGTACATGCCGAACAACCGATTCCTCCATCAATACCGCGCCGCGATGCAGGTCTAGGTGTCTATCTGAAGGATATCGATGTAAACAAGTTTACCAACCCAGGAGTAACCCTGCCACAACAACCAACGTTCTACAAGAGGGATACAGGAAATATTGGAAAAGAATAGGCAGCTTCAAAATCTGGCGACTCGACGTCACCTTTCATGAACCCGGCCCAAATCCCCAAGCTGAGGGATGTCTTCCTCATCGTCGTCCTTCTCTACCGGCGTCACTGTACCGTCGACCTGCGGGATCGCCTCGTAGTCGCTCCGACCACTCTCGGCCTCAGATATGGCATCGGTTTCGGCATCGTCGTGGGCTGCATCTCCGCCAGCGGACCCTTCGTCATTGCGGCCGATGATGACATTCCCCGCCACCAGCATCGAGGCACCAAGCCACCACAGCGGCGGTAGGGACTCGGAGAAGATGATGAGTCCCAGCAGGGCCGTCAGGACAAAGTTGGACGACGTATTCATGATGGACACCTGCGTCGTCGAGTGGCCACGGGAGAGGGCCTGGGTGAAGAGCGTCCACATCTGGAAGCCGGGAGACATCAGCATCTGGAGTGTCGTGTGCTTTTGGTGATGATACATGGAGGGCCATGCGAGCCGCTGTGCAGGATGACAACGCGGGGAGCACAGAAAACACTATGCTCTTTCTTGGCAGGAGCACGGGGTGTAGGGGAAGCAGGGCGGAGTTCCCCAATTGGAAAGCATCTTACCACGCCATTAAATGCAAGATTTAGCCCGAAAAAGGTCTGGCGCATGAATGTGTGTCTGTTAGAACTCATTACACCTCGGCGACTGTTCTACCTGTTTTGTTCATTGTTTCTGAAATCCACCCGAGTCGAGGTTCACGACGGCGACGCCTGGCGCGGGCAGTCGGGGGACAAAGACACAGTTACTTACAGCGCGCACGATGAATTCAACAGCTCCCTGGGCCGTCGACAATCCCAGAAGATCGGCGATGTGATGTGATAAACTTGTGGTAAGATCGGTGGTCGTGCTGCCGTCATGAGACAGTCGTAAGCCCAGTCCAGGATAAAACACCGCTCGGGAGCACAGGCTAACATACACAGACCAAAGAAAGGAAGGTTTATGGTGATAGAGCCCCCGAGCGGAACGGCCGCGACAAAGAAAAGGGGCCAACCTACAGCTTGGCCATGACACCGTTCAGCGCAGCACAAGTGCCGCTGGCGATGGCGTAGATGATCCATTGGTTCTTTTGGCTCCAGGCCAGTGGACTAGTGGCCGCCGTCGCAGAATCCAAATCGTGCGAGGTCTCTCGGCCCGCCTCATCGAGAAGCGGGCTGCGTTCGGATGCCGACGATGGATCCATCTTGCGTTTCTTGTTGCGGCGCCGACGCACCGCCGCATCAACGCCGGCGTTGCTACCTGGAACCTTGCTTCGGCCGGATATGGCTGCCACTTTCTCCTGTTGCCCCTCGCCGGATGTGGATATGGATGCGGAGGGAGCGTCAGGGGCTGGGGCGGGAGCTGGATCCCGTTGTGGTTGGTGCTTGGGCGACATGTCGGGCAGAGGGGAGGAGAACAACAGCAGGGCACGCCAGATAAAAGCAAGGGGTGGGCCGGCGGGAACAACCAGACGGAAGCAGGGAAAGGACAATGGCGGCGTGCACACAGTCAGCGGTTTAGTCCAGGGGTGGAGGCGTGACAGATTGGGATTCAGCCTGGCAGTGCAAAGGCGAGACAGAAAACCCACTGCTGATCGTCGTGTTTGCCAACGAGTCGTCCGAAACAAGCACGCGCCAGTGTCGCAGTCGTTCGTTGGTCCCCTGGTCCCGGCCCTGCGCTAGCCTGGAACGTGCAGCTGGCCAAGGCGGATCGACAAGGGGCAGTCCGCAAGCGGGCTGCATGTGCAGCCCGTACGTAGCCTGTGCACTGTACAACCCTCCCGTCCGTGCCGCACCGCTGTCGAAAGGGGGTAAGCTCTCAGCCTCCTCCTGTCCAATCTGGCAACTCCTGCGCTATTCTCGGACGTTTGCCTTGACCGCGCCAGGTCAAGCTGATATGAGAAAGCTGAACTCAATGTTGTATGGATTGCATCTGACAACCTCGCATCAACTGTGCAGTCGAGCCATATCGTAGGCAGATTGCGCGAGTCGTTCATACACTGGTTCTGACTTGACTGTCGTATTGTCGGAAAAGAGGAGCACCCGGGCATTGAGCGTATAGCTTGCTTTGGCGTCTGTTGTGTGATACGGACCTAACAGTGATGGTGATGGCGACATTGTATAAACTCGAGATCCGAGTTATTCCGGGCAATAAGAACACTTTGGCATTGGCAGTTGAGATGGTCTAATGGTTGATTTCAGGTGCTCCCTGAATCAAGTTTCGTGGAGGGAGATTTAGCACCGAATCAATTTTGTTGGTCGTCGGTTAGGTGGTTTATTTCTCCAATCTTTCTCACCATTGGGTCGATCTTCCAAGGTTCCAAGCGACAAAATCGATTCTCAACCACTTCGTGCGCACCAATCAAATGATGCGCAACGGCAACGAGTGAGATAGTCTATCCCGTCACCATACCACTTCCCCGGCCGCCAAAGCTGGCAAACGCCGTCAAGTCGAGCGCCTGTATGGAAACTTGATCCATTCCTTTCAATGCGGCTGGGTTCCTTTCTCTTTAGCGTTACCGCGACCCCGACGAGTGGTGCTCGACATGTATTCGCAGGGCGTGTAACCGACGAGACCCGCATATTCTCTGCCGCGATGATAAAAGTACGTCTCATCCGAATCCCTTGTATACCAACGCTGCCAGTTTTTCACTAATGGAGATAATTGCGGGCGGTCACAGCCAAAAGTGTACTTACTATCGTGATCGTAAAAAAAAGGGGGGCTGCGAGCACAACACCATAAGCACAGCTCCGGGCGCCCAAGTCGTCCAGCTGGGCGAGGCGCTCCGGGCTGCCGACGATGAGCTCAACGAGCATCGTGCTTATCTTGCCTCGCTTTTGGATCTGGCTCCTACCGACAAGGTGATCCCATTTTGCCTTTTATCTTCTAGTTTGACGTCCTGCTAATATAACCGACACAGACTCGCGGCGACGCCACGACGGTTTTGGACGAGGCTAGAACCCACTACGAGGTTGCTCATGCAGCCTTTGGCCAGAAGTGCGAGGAGTAGTGCGGCCTCGCGGCGACGGCTCGGCGCGGCAACCAGGCATCGCTGCCGGCGCCTGCCGAAAACATGCAGCATGGCGTCGAAGCGGCACAGCCCAACGACGGTGCGGCCCAGCGGGACGGTGTCTTAGGTGCCTGGCTTCGCGACTGCCTGATCATGTGGATGGCACGGGCTGTCTACGAGTTCGGTGCGGAGGCGCTGTCTCGCGGCTGGGGCGAGGGCAGCACCGTCCTTGATGTGTGGGATCAGCCGGGTGGCCTGGCCGAGCAGGTCCACGGCGCCATGGCTAGTGCTGCGATGGGCGCCAATAGTCACGAAGGCGAGGATAGTGGTGGAGAGGAGGAGTGACCACCCAAAGCCGGTTCGGTTATAGCCATGGCGGGTTGATCTTGCTGCGCCCGTACCTGGAATCTCCTCGGTATGTCGCCCAATCGGGCCGTGGCGCCACCAACAAGCGACGTGGATACGTCCGCCGGATCGTCAACGTGTACGCTGCACTTTGACGTGTAGTTGATTTTCTCTATAAGTTTGAGATAGGCCCGCCCCGGAGTTATGCCCAACTCCGTCCCGTGAAATGAATCCCTGCCAGTCTTGACCAAACGCCATTCCCGAATATTCTAGTAAAAAGAAATGGCCATCGCGGGGGGTAGACAACGCCCAAGCCCAATCGGGACTTACAATAGTTTCGCCAGCCCGTCAACATCGTCAGCTGATATTCGGGCTTCTCACCCCGTCGCAGGCGCATTAACCGAGTGAGGAGACCAGAGGCGGTTCCTTGTTGATGCGTTCCTGGATAATATACTTCCACGGCCCGGCTTTCTTCGCTTCTTATCGGTCGTCTCTCCCATATCACGACTCGCATCGTCTCGCATCGCCGATGTGTCTATCTAAGGACCCTCGCCCGGTCGCTTCGCGTTGCAGCTGACGATTTTAATCTTGTCGGCCGTTACGGTTTGACCGCCGTCGCCCATCTTGAATGACACGTTCTTGATCAAGAACGTCCAGACGTCGTCGCAGAAGCGGTAGGTGTCGAGAGAGCCCTGAAGATTGGCGCCGGAGGAGAGAGGGGACCTTGAGGTTAGTCAAGAGTCTTCGCACAGGATGGCCGCGCCTGTATAGTTGTGTCTGGAGCCAGACGCCCGGGCAGGACAAGGAGGTAATCACCCTGAATGTAAGCTTGGACTTGACCTTCTCCTGCAGAGTCTCGGCAATAGCGCGATCAAAGTTTGCGACGATCTTCATGGCCAGCTGCGGATCCATGCGGTTTTCCTGGATGAGGTCATCTAGCGCATCGGTGAGAGTCATACCGATACTGTAGATTCCGCGCATCGAGCCGGTTAGCAAACATGTCTTGTAGCCCCGCGGCCCAGGCAGAGAGCGACAGACACAGGTATAGCAACCAACGCCCGCCGCGCCGGGACCTAGTGAGCCCGGGAGGGGTTACAAAGAAACAATGTAGTGGACGGAGTGAATGTACCTGCTACGGCGATAAAGCTCGTAGAACGTGGACTGGGCGCCGGTCGCCATGGTCGCTTGTCTTGCGCTGGTGATCGGGCGGGCCTTTCGTTACGTTTTGAGATGGCACGCGCAAGAGTTGGAAGACGGGCGGCCGGGTCGGTATTTATCAGGTTGGGGAGGCTGGAGTCGCAAAGAGGGTCGAATGCCAAACGAAGTCCAGGCAGGCAGCCTTTGTTAACGCCTCATTGAGTGAGTGGTGGAGCCTAGGCTGATAGCCACTGTGGCTGGAGCTGCAAGCTGATGAAATGCAGGTGGCCCCTGCATCCGCCCCAGGCTCCCAGAAGCCGCTGCAGAAAGTGACCCTCCCGAACCCCGAGTTGTTGCCATGACGGCTTCATACTCCGCGAACGACAACGAAATCTAGACACGCACAGCACGGCCGACGCGATGAGCTTGCTATATGGACTTGGGGGCACGGGATCCGCGCTGGCCGTGGTCGGGGCTTGTGAGTTTTGCTGCCTTCCAATCGATCCCTAGCGAATGTCGCGATCACCAGGGCGAAAAGCTCCCACACGACGCACCCATCTCATCGACAAGCGCTCCCCGGACTAACAATGCCGCCGCCCTCTCGCCAGATATGCTCTTTACCGGCAGCGGTGAATCCTTCGATGTACGCTCCCAGAGATACGGCTCGAAACCCCCATCCTCGAACCTCTCCGACGCGACGTTTTGGCCCTTTTCTAACACCAACCGCGTTGCTCCAGGTCGGCGCTTTCATCGAGGACGTTTCGCCCTACGCATGGGCTAGTATGGGCATCTCGCTCTGCATTGGGCTTTCGGTTGTCGGAGCGGCTTGGTATGTGCGACACACGAGCATTGTATTGTCCCTTTTGGAATTGCTCACCCGATTCCCCCGACCTGGACCGCGCACCGCTCTTTCTGGCCTCGAAAGGCGGACACGCGGCGGCGGCGGCTGGAATCCGCACGACGGCCGTACCAGGACGCTGACCACCCTTGCTTTGCCATTCGTTCCAGGGGCATTTTCATCACCGGATCATCTATCCTAGGAGGTGGTGTCAAGGCACCTCGCATCCGGACCAGGAACCTCATGTCGATTATCTTCTGCGAGGTCGTCGCCATCTACGGCGTCATCATGGCCATCATCTTCCAGGCCAAGATCAGCGCCGTCGAGCACGCAGACTACTACAGTGGCAACACGTACTACACCGGATACGCCTTATTTTGGTCCGGCCTGACTGTCGGCACGTGCAACCTGATTTGCGGCGTTACTGTCGGCATCAACGGCAGTGGGGCCGCTCTAGCAGATGCCGCCGACCCGACCCTGTGCGTGTTCCTCGTTTCCTATCTTGTCCGTTCCGTGTCCCTCGGACAGGGTGGCGGCCTCCGCTATCGTCCTTTCCACCTGATATGCTAACCTTGGATTCTCTTACCCATTGCAGGTTTGTCAAGGTCCTCGTCATCGAGATTTTCAGCTGCATCCTTGGTCTCTTTGGCCTCATCGTCGGCCTTCTTACATCGAGCAAAGCGGCAGAGTTCGGGAGCCACACTTGAGTATGTGGCCCGCGCAAGTCGCGGTCAGTATGCTCGAGCTAAACTAAGAACAGCTGGGGGCTTTCGATGGCCATGCCGGAGGAATTCAGCGCGCGCGTCTTGCACCAGACAGTGCACCATATCGTGCGCCATGTATTAAAACAAGTCAGCATCATGTGCCATGCACGCACGCACGCGTGCTGGTACGGGTCGTCCAAAAGGGAATGGGGAGGAGAGTGAACGAGTACTATTTGTGAGGGAGTCGGGCTTACGACATAAATGGGATTTCTGAGCGGGCCAAATCAAGTCCAGGCAGTCAGGTAGTGCGCGCATACTTTTTTTACAAGTATTTTTGGTCATTATAGGTATTCATCTTGTTTTTGGAGATTCGGATGGTTTTGAATAATGGATGGTCATCTATGTCTGTCTCCTTAGCCCTGCGCGGCATTCGTTCCGTTCGCCTCTGTGGCCACATTTGATGACGGAAGGGATGGAGGAACAGACTCCGAGCTGGCGTCGGAATTCCCACTCATGCCTGCGCCCTGCAGCTCATAGTTTGGCTTCCCCCACCGTTCCTCGCAAAGCTTCCATCCGCGCTACCGGATTCTCCTCTGGGGACAACGAGCTGCAACTCCGCGAGCCCGTCAGCCATGCATCCGGAAGAGAATAACCGTCATACATTAGTGGACCAAATGTGCTCCGGAAACGTGGCACTTAGAGGTCTGGTGCGACTCGCTATTCCGATTGCGAACCCTGCGGTGCACGGATTGTCCAACCTACAACAGGGTACCCTGGCCCGCCCGTGCCTGCCTTGTCCCTTCATTACACGAGCTGTCCGCCTGTTCCGCGTCCAAGACAAGACAGCTGCCCGCATTTTCTTGCCCTGTGTAAATCTGGAACTGGCTTGAATTCTATTGCGTCCGCCTCACAAGCCGAGGAAAGCCTGGGGCTGCGCTGGCTGTAATCATAAACCGTCTATCCGCCCTAGTGAGTCCATACCTTGCGGGTTTGTGTTTGTACACTGGCTGAGTGCTGATCAAGATCTCCAGCGCCCTCTTTTCTTTTGTTTCGTTTGTTGCCGGCCCCTCCTGCAATGTTCCGAGACATATCCGATCACTCTTCCACTTTCATATAATTTTTATCATCTCATCTCGTACCCGAAGCATTCCAGCTGGACTTGAGATCCGGATACGCATTTACCCTAGGCCTGCCTGGTCAAGAGGTGGCAAGAAGAACAAAGCCGCGGGCATCCTAGACCGGCACGCTGAATCCCGAGAGGCGCTCGGACCAGGCTCGCTGGCTTTTGTCCGCCGCTGGGCGCAAACACTCTCGCGACCACGCAAAAGTCTGGCTCCCCAGTCTGGCTCCTCCTTTCATCGACGGCTTCGCTGTTCCCCTCGCGGTAGCGATCAAGAACGTGGCAAAAGCCCCGACTAGCGCAAAGGACACCGACGGCTTCACCCCCAGCCAAGCCAACTCGAATCTCTCGAGTGATTGGAAAGCGCCCACTGTTCGAATCATCTTGTAGGTCCCATTTCGGTTCCCACATCCTTGTCTGCTTTGGTATCTTTTTTATTGATTTTTTATATTCGTTCCTTGTTTCCTAGGCCCTTTCCATCCATTTTGCGCTCAGGCCCTTTGTTCTTGCCCATATCCTCTCTGTTTTCCATTGTCTCTCGCTACTTCTTTCTCATTCCCGCTTGTGCGGCAACCGTGTTCTTCCCGTCGCCCCGGCGAAGCCGCGGCCCTGACGCTTTTTAGCTTCTGCTTACCTTAGCTTGTCTGGGTCAGTCAACCAACTCTACCGAGCTAGCAATTCCGATCTGCGCGCGGCGTGTCTTACCCGACACCAGAGACTGGGCTGGTTCCACCAGTCGCAAGGGACAGGCGACTCTAGCCGATACCTAGTCGGTACGGTTGCGACCTCATTTCGCAAATTGGATTCCATCGTGTGGAGAGTCCCGGCACCGGTCCACCCAGCATCCATCGACCCGTGATCCAGACCTGCTACGACACCATCCTCTTTGTCCCTTATCTTTGGCATCCCCTGGGCTTCTTTTCCATCCTAGATCTGGGGTGCGCCAAACGTCAGCCCGAGTACAATTTAATTCGCATCCACGACACCCAAGGAAAAGCCTGCAGTCTAGACAACGCAGATTGGAACACACATTGTCCGAACCTATCCTGCAGGCCGGCTTTCCTGTTTCTTCTATTTCTTCAGATCTCTTATCTCGTTTCCTTCAAACAATCCGGCTGTGCAGCCCATACGGGGTGCAAGCGTTTATTTGGGAACCGTCGCATCCCACCGCTACGATCCGCGCTTCGTCTCCTTGGACCCTGGAGCTTAGTGGGAGTCCCTCGTGTTATCAGCAGCTGAGGGAGGATGTCACTACGGCGTCCATCATCAACAAGGGGCGGTGGCTATGTGCCCGTGGTGCCATCGCCCCTAAACCCGACAGTTTGCGGCTCGACTGAGTCGAACCAGCAGAATCACCGCCGGCGCAGGATAAGAGTTGTCGGCAGGACCGGGTCTAAGCAAAGTCCTACCGAGATGCTATTGCGGTACAAAGCCGCTGTCGCCTTCCACGATCACTCCGCCGCCATCGAGAGGATGAGGGAATACGAAGCGCGGCAAGCTCTAGACAGCGAATACTCTGCCGCCGGCGACCTAGGTCTAAGCGGCACCAGCAATCCCTGCGCCAGCGAGAGCGGCAAGTCAGAAGCGGCAAGACTGTCCATAAGCGGAAACCGTCGAGAGAGACCGCGCAGCAGCGCTCGAAGCTCGGCTCGATATGCCCCGATCTCTAGGGATCCTGAGGTGGCAGATCTCGTCCTGAGGGTGGTCGCATCAGGGCCCAAGTGTCGGGATCTAGGCTCGAATCTACCAAATGTCCACAACAAAACCATCTGCATCACAACGAGTAGCACCACCACCACCACTCCCGCCTCAAAACCGACAAGAGCTGCTCTCGGCGACGGCAAGGCAGAGACAGACGTTGTCAGCGAGTTCCTCGTCGACTTCTCGGGAGTCACCATCGACACCCTGACGACCGCGGTGTTTATTGAGCAGCGTCGGACCTTCCTCGCCTGGGTGACGCCGGGTCGCATGTTTTGGCTCTTTGCCCTCATATCGATACTTTTTATCCTGGTTTTCTACCGCCTACAGGCGCTGAGCGCAAGGTACCTCACGCCATGAGCCGGGCGGGGCCAAGCGTCAAACTCGAAAAACCACCACGGAGTACCGAAGCGGCATTTGTGAATGATCATGTGAGAGCCAGGATGAAGACGAACGAAAGCAGAGCGCGTGTACTACTATTAGGAAGGGCAAAGGGGTCACTCACCCCGTTTTGTGGAAATTGGCGTTTTAGGGATGTCCGAATATGGCAAATCAGGGTGTTCGGTGTTTTTTTTTCTTCTTTTTTTCTTGGCATTACTTTGCCCACAGCCCTCCGTCACAGGTTGTCCGCGCTCACAAACCATGGGGTGCTGGATGGAATGAGAGAGCTTTTCGAGAGCTGATCGCGGAACACCTTGAAGGTTTCCTACTTTGGCGGCTACTAGTCTTCCGTCTGTACCAACACATGTCATGAACAGGGAGAGTACTCGTACGTCGTCATCATCATCTAGTATCATTACAAAAAGAGGAGGAGTGGCTTTTGTTGCACCAAAGGGCGTGGGCTAAGAAGAGATTGATTCCTCCCATATATGGGGGAATTAGCGAGGGGCCAATTGATAAGGGGAGAAATGTCATGTCTTTGCTTCATTGCTGCTTCCTGGTTCCAGATTTAGCGCTGGCATTGGTTGGTATCGTCGAAGTTGACGATGCCTTGGCCGGAGGGGTGGGGTCCGAGCCTGGGCTGGCCGGGGTTGCTGTCTTGTCGGCAACCTGCTCTGCGTCCTTTTCGCCATTATGTGATCGGATGGCCGTCTCGACCTGCCATATCGCCCGCTCGAGCTCGACCTCGAGCTGGGGCAGGTCGAGGGCCTCGGTCATCCGCCGCCCATTGTCCTGCGAGAGGAGCATGGTTTCGCCCTCCGGGTGCAGGGGCGCCGCGTCGGGCTTGGGGTGGTCGATCTTGCCGGCCTCCAAGATCGGGGGTTCCTCGGCGGCGGGCTTGGAAGCCGCAGGCAGAGGGTGTTTTTGGTTCGCGTAGACCTGATCAAGGATCGGCGACGGGGTCAATGTGAACAGGTTCTTCTGCAGGAGGAGCTGGATGTGGCGCCCGCCTGCGAGAGCTCTCCAATGCGACCAGGCGCGGTAGACGAGGTAGAAGAAGGGCAAGTTGGGTACGCTGTATATAGCGCCACACCGTTAGCAGAGGACTCGGGCCGGGTCACTAGCGTCCTATAGCCGTCTTGGCCTCTCTCTTAGATTCCTAAGCGGGGCACAAAAAAGAAGAAGAAAAAAAAACCTACATAGGAACCAGAGCAACGGGTGCAGTGAAAGGCATGCCCACGAAACACCAGATCAGCCGTCTCCTGTGCAGCCCTTCGCGCTCTGTGCTCATGGTTTGCAGGATCTCGGGGACCTGGTGTGCCTCAATGAGGGTGCGCGGGTAGACGACCTCGGCCCTGACGGACTTGTCCCCGCCGGCCTTCTTCCTGGCCGCCGCCGCCGCCTCAACGTTCTGCCGGACGGCCGCGGTGAGCGGCGGCACAGACTTGAGGCCCCACTCCTCAAAGGGGATGCGGCGGAAGGCGTAGTTGCCGTACTCGACCACCTTGCGCTGCCAGCCGCCCTCCTTCTTCTCCCAGCCGGCCCAGACGCGCGCGGCCCTGTCCTGAACCTTGTCCATCACGGTCCGCTTTTCGTTCGCGGCCGGCGCACGCTTGCAGTACAGCAGTGTGCGCCGCGTGGAGACGGGGAGGAGATAGAGGCGCATATTTTGTCCTGTCTTCTTATTATTTCGAGGCGCTGTATGGATTATGCAGAGGTGTCGGTATATTTGAATAGGGTAGCGGAAGGCGAACGTAAGACGGAGCGACCCAGCGCAGAAGGAGCTTGTAGTTTTCTCTTTCTAGACCTTTTTTTTTTTTTGTCTGTTGTCTTCCGTCTCGGGGACCCTGAGCAGTATAACCTACCGCCCCGGGTCTCAACAATTCCTGCACAGCCCAGAAGTTCACCGACGCGCGTCGAGCGTAGAGGCCTCCATCGTTGTCGTTGACTCGGGGGCAAATATGATTCAATGCCAGGGAGTGGGCAAGTTAGCCCGTGGCGGGAAATGTGGGATGCCGAGATGGTAGGCTCGAACCGGGGCGCCGGCCCTTGCACGCGGTCGAAGCTCTTGAAACCGGCGCAAGCTGAGCTCGCAAAATCGCAGGCAGCGCGTCGGGTCTCGTCGCCGAAGGCTGGACAAGGAGCATATTTCACCTACGTCGCCGGGGACAGCTGTGACAGCGTGTTCGGTCGTGGTAGGTTGCCTCTGGAATTGGAATACCAGCTCGTGCATCGCCCGCCATGGAGTCCGCTCCGCAAATCCTGGATTTTTTTTCTTCATTGGATCGCGCAGCCATGACGACATGCGCCCCAAAGTCGTGGGTCCGTGTGGCCATCTTGGGAGCCGGAGCAAGCATCGATGTGCGCTGCGTATTAGCGGGGTTCAAGTCTTGGAGAGCTCCAGCGCCCCTGATTGGTTTCAAAGCTGTGGAGCTGTCCTGTTCAGCACCCAGGTGGTCAAGCTCTTTAGGGAGCAGCAAGTGCTCGCTATCGAGCATAAAATAGGGAAGATTTTGTCTCGGGTGTTTTTTGAGCTTGCTGAGGCTCTCATGAGAGGCCCAAGAGCGCAATAGTCGCGAGGAGATGTGTATCGCCAAAACCATTTGACTTGTGAGGACGCTGAATACCGCGCACTCGGCATGCTGAGGGAAGACTCACTTTCGGCCGGCCCACTTGTGCACCACGGCGCGAGCAGGGGGATGAGGCCTCAATTCGATCGCGCTAGCCAGCCCCAACGTGGACGGACCAGGGTGCACACGCGCTGCCGAGCCAGCCAGCTTTTTTGGGCAGCTCAATTGCCCCAGCTTTTGCGTCCCGCGCCTTCCGTCTCACTCAGCCGAATGAGGGCAACAGGTGCTATCACCGGCCAGGTCTCGTCTCCCGCCTTACCTGGTGCACAACCAAAATGAGCGATGGGCTTATTGCCACTTAGCCCGGCGAATCTGGAGGCCGCAATCGTCAATCCAGCATTCCTTTGTCGCTCTGTGCATTCCAGTCTCGGCCGATCGACAAGCACCCCGCGCCTGCCACCTCCCTTTCCAGGGCGGAAGGCGACTCGCCCGAGCGATGGCCGGGGTTAGGCAGATCAGGACGCTGCCGCGTGAGTCCCCAGCCAGCCGTTCCTCGTGTTGCTGCGCATCTCACTGACGGCCCGTGACTCGACGACGCAGCATGGATTGAATCATACAGCCCCCGGCTCGGCGACGCCCCGTCCGCGGAGCATCTGAGCCCGCCCGAACCGCAACTCCCGCCCGCCTCTGTCCCGCCTCAGCACAACAGCCTTCCCTCTGAACCCAAGCGGCCTGCGCACAGCAGTGGCAGCAGTGCCAACAACCGCGGTGCCAGCCGCGCGGGCAGCCAAAAGAAGCAACAGCACGCCGACGCCCCAGGGCAGCCCGTGGACGGATATGCCGACTCGTCGCAGGAACGCCTGCAGCCCCCGCTGAAGAATCGCCGCCGCCCGCGCAACCTCCAGCAGTTCTTCACCGGCAAGGGGCCCAGCCGCTGGGATCACCTGCGCTCCGCCGACCCTGTCATCGTCCCCAACAGGACTCCCGAGGCGCAGCAGCCCTGGCGCGACTTTATTGCCGCCTCCAGCTACGGCAGCAACCACTGTGGCCCTCACGAACGCTCTGAGATTGTAGACGACGAGTTTTTTGAGCGCCTTCAGCCTGGCCTCAACGACCCTGTGCGCCTGCCCTCGGCCGGCGCGTCCGGCGTCGGCGTCGCCAAGGCTGGGACCAGCAGGCGGGCCTCGGCCAGGGCCCGCGCCCGCGCCGCCACACCTTTCCTCGAACGACTCCTGCTGATTCCTATCCGTCACCCACTCGGTCCTCTCTTTTCCCGCTTGATCGTGCTCTCAACATCTATCGTTGCCCTGGCCCTCTCGGTCACCATCGTCCAGGAAGCGAGGCGTGGCGGTGGATCCGTATACGACAGCATAGAGGAGCGGGGGCAGGCCATATTTGCCGTTGCCGTCGACTCGGTAGCCATCCCTTACATCGGCTACATCACATGGGACGATCACATGGGCGCGCCCCTGGGTCTGCGACAGGCAAAGGAGCGAGTGAAGCTCATCCTGATGGATCTCTTCTTCATCATGTTCAAAGCAGCCAGCACGGGCCTTGCGTTCGAGACGCTCATATACACTAGGGTTCACTCCACGTTCGGTCTGCTACGCGCTCTCGCAGCCTTCGAGTTGATCGGGCTGGCTTCGTGGGCAACGACTCTGATTGCCAATGTCTTCAGAGTTGTGGAGCGCCTCGGTGGCTGAAGATCGCTCCCTCCTCCCTGCCTCGTTGCCCTCTTTCGGAGGCTAGTAACCTCTGATCATCCGTCCCACTGGCCAAGTGTCAAAAGAGCAGCTACTTCCAGCTGTCATACTTGCCAGGGCCTTTCAAACCCTTCGTATCCAAATCTGCATCGTGTATGCAACCTCACCGCCACCACTTGATGGGCTGTAGGACTTTCACTACTAGTGGCAGTGCGTCGCCTGATAATGGCCCAGATTCTAGAAAAAAGCACCAACAGATACCCCCTAGACGCATTTTTTTGTGTCTTTTACGGTTATTCCATTGTCTTGCTTTGCTTTCTTCCTCAATATTCCCATCAGTTTAGAAGTCTGTCACTTGCGCGTTGGCAGGATGTAGTAGGACTATAGATTCTCATGTCCGAAAAGAGAAGCCGACCAAGACCAGGATAGGATGTCCCCAAGGAGAAATGAGGGAACAAACAGTCTCGGCAGTGGGAGCAGTCAGGACGGCTCCTTCCACAGGGAGACAGTATCACTAGGTAGCGAATGGATGTTTAGAGTCGGAAGCAAATTCAGACACTAATAACATCACCGTTGTGGATCTGCGCAATACGGCCGCCACGACTTCTCAGTATGCATGAAAGCGCTGCTCAGTACAATATTACATCCGCAAGTTGCACCAGACATGTGTTTCTCAAATATTGATCGCTTATCTGCCAGAACGACCTGAATGCGGGGCGAGACAGACCCGCGCCTAACCAGTCATCTCGACATCGTCGTCCGCATCATGACTACCACCGCCCTTGCGGCCCGCCTGCCTCATCTCCAGCTCCAGCTGAGTGCTGGGGTCGTCCTCGGACACGACGCTGGCGCGGTGGCCGTTGGCGGCGGCGGCACCGGAAGGCGAGGACGAGGCGGTAGCGCCACCATTGACGGATGCGCCGTTGCTCTGGCGGTGAGCAGCAGCCCCTTTGCCGTTGATGGCCGAGGACTTTTGGCGCTTGCCGTTGGGCGCCGCGGCAGCCAGCTGCGAGTCGCCCTCGCCGGCGTTCTCGCCGTCGTCACTGGGCCTGTCGCCCCGGAGCTTGGCCTGGGTCGCTGCGGCCTGCTCCCTGATCTGCTTGTAGGGCTGCGTCTTGGGCACGATGTCCTGCAGGAACTCTAGATTCTCCTGGTGCTGGACCGCGTTGGCTGCAATGTGATGGCTCGCTGTCAATACCGCGCCGGAAACAAGCCACCCTAGGCCGGGATTCATAGCGAGGGAGGGAGGGCCCCAAGAGGAGGGGCTTACACAAGTCCTTGTACTGAATGTTTCGCCTGGGCTTGCGGTCCATCTTGGCCATGTTGTGTGCTTCGCCCGCGATGTGCTGGATGAACATCTCCTGCTCCGAGCGAACAAAGGCATAAGTACGCAGCCACTGGGATTTGCCCGGCTAATGTGTATGTCCAGCTTACCGTGGCGAGTGTTATGATGAAGGCTGCATTGTTGGAGCAGACGTTGATGTCCGGGTCGACGGCTACGATCTTCTTCACCCTCGTCACTTGGCCGTATATACCAGGTCAGAGATTTCACGCACGGCAGACATGGGTGGAAGCAAGACGGGCTTACATGGGAGTTGAGTTTGGCCCGTGGCCTCCCTCCGGGGAGGAATTGCCGTCGTGTTGTAAGGCATTGGAGAATGACTGCAAGAATCACGTTCACCCCTTTTTTTATGGTGCTAGGATCACTGTGATAAATGAGAAAATGAGTAGATCGGCGGTTTGAGGGGCAGGGTTGGATTGGAATAAGGTGGATGGACATCAAGCAATGGTATTGGATTGCCGAGAGTCAGGTTGCACTCACAAAGCCGTGAGAACTTGGAGAGTGCAGATCCCTCACGCGTCGAGGCTCGTCCGCCGCTGGCGCGATGCCACGGCGTGTGCTGGGCCCACTGTTTTCCCGCCCACAGGGGTACCTCAATTCCTTCGGAGAGACCTGGGCGCCTGTGGCAGTTACATGAATACAGCAAAACACGAACGGATACCGGCCTAGGTGCCTGCACCGTATTCCATCCAGACAGTCTGCAGGCTTTACGTCCCCTTCAATGCTGGATTGGATACCACACGGACATGGAAATCACCTGGTGCCTCCTGTCTCCACCCCTTTCCACAGCTCTATGCCAAGCCGATCTTGTAGCCAACCGTCGGATCAGAAGTGGAGTCCGCAGACCTTACGTAACCGCATTCGACAGACGGCGCACGTCACCAAAGTGGCTGCAGGATTGAGGCCGACAAGCACTGGATTGGATTAGATATGCCCAGGAGCTTTGCCGACGGGGACCTTCATCGAAATATTTGACGATCTGATAGCCGCGAATAGACGCACCAACCTCCCATCCACCTCGAGGACTGCATCATCCGTCCGCTCCGTCCTGCTACCAGGCCGTAGTACACAGCTACCTACCTAGCCATGTTCGCGCGGCGCATACCATGAACTCCAGAACATCCTCCTACTCCTCCGACGTCCACCAGCAGCCACCACGCCGCCCGACTCTCACCCACCGCCTGTCGACCGCGTTCTCTACCGCCGAGAGTGGCGATCTGCCTGAAGAGCTGGGCGTTGCCGCAGAGCATCAGATCGAGGAGGAGATCGCGGAGATCAAAAGATATGAGGTTCGAACCGTCTCTGCTGTCCGCTGCTGCGTGACGAGCCAAGCGACCCCGACGCTGACGATGCGCGTAAACACTACAGGACTTCACAACTATAGGTACAATTATGCCCCTGCGCCGCGATGATCCCGCTTAGGAGGATAGCATGCTAGCACCGCCCGACATCAGATTCCCTGGCTGACGTTGGAACCCCCTCATCGGATGCAGATTGGGTGCAGGATGCGGCGCGCGAACAGCTCCGCAGGAACGCTCGGCGACGGCGGCGACAGGCTAGCGTCTACGACAACAGCTACGTAGGCTGGAGAAGCTGGGCGGCCGAGTCGTACGAGGCAGCGCAGGGCTGGATCGTCGTCACCATCATCGGCGCCGCCATCGGGCTCAACGCCGCCTTCCTCAACATCGTCACCGAGTGGTTATCCGACATCAGGCTGGGCCACTGCAAGACCGCCTTCTATCTGAACGAGAACTTCTGCTGCTGGGGAGAGAAGAATGGTGAGTTCACCGTGCGTGCCGCGTTACGATCTCTCGGGGCGCTTGGCTGACGGGCGGCGGCTTCGGGGAGCAGGGTGTGCGGACTGGCAGCCATGGACGGGCTTCGGATTCCTCAACTATATCATCTACATCCTCTTTGCGGTAAGGCAACAGCTCGGCGCCCGCACATGCTCACAGACGACGCGAAACGTCGCCGCTATCAACCCGCGAGCGCTGACACTCTTTTAGATCCTCTTCGCGTTCACGGCGGCGACGCTCGTCAAGGCTTTTGCCCCTTACGCGGCCGGCTCCGGTATATCGGAGATCAAGTGCATCATCGCGGGGTTTGTGATGAAGGGGTTCCTCGGCTTCTGGACGCTGCTTATCAAGTCCATCTGCCTCCCGCTCGCCATCGGGTCCGGCCTGTCAGTGGGCAAGGAGGGGCCGAGCGTGCACTACGCCGTCTGCACGGGCAACGTCATATCGCGCATGTTCGACAAGTACCGCCGCAACGCGTCCAAGACGCGCGAAATCCTCAGCGCTTGTGCCGCCGCCGGCGTGGCTGTTGCCTTTGGAAGCCCCATCGGCGGCGTCCTATTCTCGCTCGAAGAGATGTCGAGCTATTTCCCGCTCAAGACGCTGTGGCGAAGCTACTTCTGCGCCCTCGTCGCCACGGCCGTGCTGGCCGCCATGAACCCGTTCCGCACCGGCCAGTTGGTCATGTTTCAGGTCCATTACGACCGCTCGTGGCACTTTTTCGAGGTCGCCTTCTTCGCCATCATCGGCATCTTCGGCGGTCTCTACGGCGCCTTTGTCATCAAGTGGAACTTGTGCGTGCAGGCCTTCCGCAAAAAGTATCTTTCGCAGCACGCCATCCTCGAGGCGACGCTTTTGGCCGCCGCCACGGCCATCGTCTGCTACCCCAACGCCTTCCTCCGCATCGAGATGACGGAGAGCATGGAGATTCTGTTCCTGGAGTGCGAAGGCGCCGAGGACTATCATGGCCTGTGCGAGCCCAAGAATCGGGGCTGGAACATAACGTCCCTGGTCATCGCGACAGTGCTGCGCGTCTTTTTCGTCATCATCTCGTACGGCTGCAAGGTGCCCGCGGGCATCTTCGTGCCGTCCATGGCCATCGGCGCATCGTTTGGCCGCGCCGTCGGAACCGTAGTGCAGGCGCTCCAGGAGGCATACCCCGGCAGCGTCTTCTTCTCGTCATGCCAGCCAGATGTGCCGTGCATAACCCCTGGGACGTACGCGTTCCTAGGCGCCGCGGCCGCCCTGAGCGGCATCATGCACATCACCGTGTCGGTCGTCGTCATCATGTTCGAACTCACGGGTGCGCTCAACTACATCCTCCCAACCATGATCGTAGTGGGGATCACAAAAGCGGTCAGCGAAATGTGCGGCAAGGGCGGTATTGCGGACCGCATGATTTGGTTCAGCGGCTTCCCTTATTTGGACAGCAAGGAGGAACACAACTTCGGTGTGCCCGTGTCGGCCGTCATGACGTCTGACGTCGATGCCATTCCGGTGTCGGGCATGACCATGGACGCGATTGAGGGCCTACTCGATAATGACGACTACCAGGGCTTTCCGGTCGTTGAGGACGATGTCAAGGGCGACGACGGCGCCAGCATAGCCGACACGCTGACCGATGGTATCGGCGCCAGCGCTGACCCAGAGGGGTCTCGACCCAGACGAATCCTTGTCGGGTTCATTGGGCGCACGGAGCTGCGCTATGCGGTCGACAGGGCCAAGCGCGAAAACCGCACCAGACCTTCGACCAGGTGCACGTTTTCGCCGCCTGCAAGTCGCCTCTCGGCGACGCCGATAACGCCGACCTCGGCACTCGGCGGCAACACCTTGGACGGCTTAGGCGCCGGCGTTAGCGGTGGTGAGCCTGGCGGCGCGGTTAACTTCTCGAGGTATGTTGACCCGACGCCGGTGACAGTACACCCGCGACTGCCGCTGGAGACGGTCATGGAACTGTTCCGTAAGATCGGCCCGCGAGTGATCCTGATCGAGCACCGCGGACGGCTGTTGGGCCTCGTCACGGTTAAGGACTGCCTCAAGTACCAGTTCAAGGCCGAGGCTGCCGAGAGCGGTCACGTCAGCGGCAGCTCCCGCGTCGACGACAGGCAGGAGCGCATCTGGTTCCTCCTCAGGGGTGCAGCCTGGTGGGTGGGCGACAAGGTGTCGCTCGCGTCCGGAGGGCGCATCCGGCTAAGTGGGAGTTTCGACGAGCCTCAGTCCGCAAGGGGACGAGGCGGAGGCAGGGTCGGGGACGACGGCCATGACCACGAAGACAGTGGGCATATCCTGGACGGGACCGAAGACATCGGGCACGAGGAAGGGGTGGAGCTGACGAGGAGATGAGGGTGGATTTATGTTTGGGTGTAACGATACTGGGTTGGGCACACACGCGTGCGAAACATGTCTCTGGTTTGTTTACGCATATATCCTGGATAAAATATAAGAAACACGTCTGTTGATTTCAATACTCCTCCCCCTCCGTGACCGATGCAACTCGACGATAGTTCCCATTAATGCAGATACATTGAAACACCCTCACGCCTGATAGCAGGGAAACGTACAAAAGTAGAAGAGTTGGAAAGTCGAGTGACACGGAGCATATACCCAGACCTTGCACCAGCTCGCCGCCCCGAAAGAAAGTATGCCCGACGACAACGAGCCATCTATACAATGCGTATCCAGGCAGTCATCAATAATCCCCACGCCGAGACCGGCCTCTCCGGGTGTCGTACACATAAACCGGCGCCGGGGCAGTCGTCTCGACCATGACGGGCCGAGCAGAGCCCGACCGGCGTCTGCTGTGGTGCCTGCTGCTGCTGCGGTGTCTGTGCCCGTCGTGGTGGCGCCTATGATGGTGACGATGGTGGTGGTAGTCGTCGTCCTCCGGGTACACCGAGTACGACGACCGGGACCGGGACCGCGCCCGGGGGCTGCTGCTGCTGCTGATGTGCTGCTGGGGCGGGGAGCCTAGCCTATCGCCGGTGCAGGAGCGGATGATCCATCTGTGCGGTATTTTGTGTGTCAGGAGGAGTGGTTCTGTGTTTTATGTTGCCGTTGAGGAACCATCAAGAGGGGTGCAAGCGGAGGGCTACTAACACGAGAAGCAGGACGCCGACGATGGACCCGATGACGATGCCGGCTATGGCGCCCGGGTCGCGGCCGATGCCGTCGTCCTGCGCTGTGGTGACGACCTGACGGCGCAGCAGGGGTGCTGTTCTTGATGGGATGGGCGACATGGCCTTTGGCCGGGAAAGGTATTGAATGAATGGATTTGTTGTCACCTGTGCAGGTGATGGGGGACAGTCCGAGGACACGAGGAGATTGATGCAAAGTCGCCGCGATCTTTCCAGTTCGTTTGCTTGAGCCAGGAGATCCAAGGATCGTGAGTGGCAAGACCTGTGTCCCGCCGACTCTATCTGTATTCTAACGACCTGATGCTTCTGCTCGGGAGAGACATGCTATACAACTGGGTACCAATGATGGACAAATACCACCTAGGTGGGCGTGGGTCGTGGTCGTGACCCAAATGCCAGCCCCGGCGAGAGTACGGCAGTTAACCAGCTCTTCTTCGATCTTCGGAGTCATGAAGTCATCATGCCGCCTCTTGGCAGTCAATATTTGCTCCGGCACTCCGGCTTTCTCTCAGACGTCATCGTCATGGCCGCGGTAGTTGCGGGGATGTGATTTGGGGTCGGGGTCGTCTGCAGGCCACGCCAAGACGGTCATCATGATGCAATTTGCACGTATTTCCACATGGTGCGGAGAGGCTTTAGACGCCCGAATCCACGAATGGCAATGACCCATGTCGATCGGCCATGCATACCGGGCTTGGCTGGCACGGCTGGCCCTTCGAGTCTTCCAAAATAACGGGTGCCAATGCCCAAAAAGGTGAACATGATTGCAGAATAGAGGCTGCAGAATAAAAGCCCGCAGATCAGACATTGCTCATCGATACCATTATCCAAAGATGTCCTGTAGATCGCTTTTATTGTTCCCCGCACATTTTCCTGCCTATCATGACCTTTCCTTCAACCAACCTCGCTCTGCGCTTGCGTAGGTTTTCATCTTGGTAGCGTGCTTGGTATGGAACAGATATTAAACACAGGAGGAGTAGTGAAAAGTTCGCTGAATAGCACTAGGCCACAGTGGAAAGGAGATGGTCGTCTCCCAGCGCCGAATTGGACCCGTGGATTTGAAGCAAGTTCAAGTTGTCGAAATGGGAATTTTCCTTTCAACTCCAGCTCGACATGCCCCTCTATTAGGATTAGTTGCACCAAACTCTCCCGTCACCAATCACCGTCCACATCTCTTCCCCCGTGTTTCCCGACGCCGATATTACCACATCCCGAGTCTCTAAGAAGCCAGGGCAAAAAAAAAAAAAAAAAAAAAAAAAAAAAAAAAAAAAAAANAAAAAAAAAAAAAAAAAAAAAAAAAAAAAAAGCCCAAACCCAGCCGATAGCCGTCTCATGCCTCTACAACTACAAACGCGGCGCGACATTCCCCAACGCTCACATCATAGAGCGCCGCCTCGGGTCGTGGCTCGCCCTCCTTTCCAGCTCATCCCTGGCGCGCTCTTCCCACTGTGTGGCGGTCGGGAGCGAGTTCCGTCGAGTGTTGTTAGTAGACGATCTGGGGCCGGGTGGGGCCACGTAGCCGGCCGACGACGGGGTCGGCGGGAAGAAGCCCGGCGGGGCGGGGCTGTCGCTGCTGGTCGTGGCCGCGTGGAGGAGCAAGAGAGATGGGTTCTCCGGCCTCTCGCTTTCGTCGTCGGCAGGAGTGGCAGCTGAGGCGGTGGCGGCGGCCAGCAACGAACGCCGTGCAGCGGCGATTGCGTCGACGTGGGCGGCCGCGCTCGCCGCGGCCGCCGCCACTGCTTCCGCCACGGTCCCCTCCCCACCGGACTCGTCGGACCCGCCGGCGATCGTCGTGGTGTTCGTCGTGGTCGTCGTCGGCGTGGCGGGGAAGTTGGGCCCCGTAAGAGCTTCGATGAAAGAGCCACGTACCTCCTTTTCGCGGTCGCGGGCCGTCGGCGGCCTGGTGCCCCTTGCGCTGTCCGTTATCGTCAAGGCGTCCCCCTGCAGGTCGAAGAGCCCCTCGAGCGCCTGCTGCTGCTGCTGCTGCTGCCGTTGCCGTTGCCGTTGATGATCCGCCTTCCCTGCTGCTCGCTGCTTTCCGTCGTCCTCGATGCTCCTGCCTACCGCCTCCAAAGCTGCCGCGGGACCCTTTTCTCCGTCTACGCCGCCGTCCTTCGGGACCGCCCTCGAGTAGTCCCCAGGCCCGGCGCTGCCGTCGGGCACGTGGAAGCGGCGGTCGAAGCGGGAGACGGCGTACGCGACGACGACGACGAGCTCGATTCCGTAGTTGAAGACGTAGAACGGCCCGCGGCCGTGGAACCAGGCCGGGGCGCCGAGCGGCCGCTGGTCGAAGGCGACGCCTGTCCTGAACCCGGCGCCTAGGGCCAGCAGCAGCGACGTGCCGACGACGAGCGCGGCCTGGGTCCTGGGCGAGCCCTGGCCGAAGCGCTCGGGGAGCGGCTGCTGCTGGCCGCCCTGGGCGGGCCGCCGCTGCCGCCGCGACGCGGACGCGGCCGCGACGACGACGATGGGGGCGGGCGCCAAGGCGAGCAGGGCGAGCACGGTCGAGGCCAAGAGCTGCACGGCGCGGTCGGCGGCGCGGGCGGCCGGGTCCGGGGTGAAGAAGGAGTGGACGGTGGCGGTGACGACCATGATGAGCATGGCGCCGACGCCGACGAAGACGAGGCGGAAGGCCAAGGTCACGCGGGGCCGCCAGCCGAGGTCGGGCCTGCGGGCGCGCACGATGCGTTGAGCGAGGAGCAGGTTGATGAGGTAGAGCAGCAGGACGCCCGCGGCGAGCAGGGTGGCGGCGGCGATGCCCACGCTGGCGTCGGTCGGGTTCGCGGCCGAGGCGACCCGGGCCGAGAGCGCGGCGGTGCGGGCCAGGCAGAAGACGAAGAGGAGGACCGAGAAGACGAACTTGTGGCCGCGGGACATGTTTCGCACGAATATGGCCAGGTGCGACACCCCTGCCGCGAGGAAGAGCACGATCAGGACCGCGCAGATCGGCCCGTCGACCGACGTGGTCGCCCGCCCGCCCGGCGTCGCCACTAGCGGGAGGTATGGTGGTCCCGGGGGCGGCGTCTGTTTCCATGGGCTCCCGAGTTAGCAGTATCCCATGGGGAGGAGGAGGTGGAGAGCAGGGGTAACTAACCGGTTGGCCATTGTCTTCTCCCGGTTGAGGGTCCATCCCGCCAGGTGGTATATGCGGAGTTCTTTATCTTGTGCCGTGTGCGACTTTCCTTGGGCCGACACACACACACACACACCCCTCCACCACCAACAACGGCAGCAGCAGCAACGGGTTGGGTCTCCAAGATCGAGCAAGGCTTTGTGCGACAGCACGCTTGGCAAGTCTTTTTGCCCTGAGAAAACCCCGGATCTGTGACTATATGTGGGAGGAGATCAAGGTAGACTCGGCCGGAAGGGGAGAGCGAGGGAAGGGAACCTTACACAGCTTGGCTTGGGCCGGGTCCCGGATCGGTCAATCTGCGGGATTGAAGAGCAGTCCACGTAAGTCCGCAGGGCTCTTGGACTCCCCGTTGATTTTTTTGGTACCTGAATTCCTCGGACTGGTGATGAGATGACAATGCCTGCGAACGGACAAGGCGGTTGGGCTTGGACTGGGCATCGGTCTTACGTGTCGCAGTCCGCAGACCTACCTCGGGATCTAGACCGCTCCTGTCAAGCAGTTGACAGACAGGTCGAGGTTTGAGGAACAAACCGGTTTGTTGGTTCCTGTCCCTGTCTGTCTGTCAGGTCTCTACCACCTGCCGTCGGTCGCAGCCTCTCTCGCGCGGCCACAACAGGTCAGGATGGTGCAGTTTTTGCCGAAGAATGTAACGAAGACGGCAAGACTTTTTTTTTTGAGTTCGTTTCCATCTGTTCTTCCTACGTGGCGTGCGCATGGGCCTGCCTGTCGGCGACGTGCTGCTCCCCGATGACGAACCAAGCCCGAAGCGCTCAATATTGACCGCATACAGGACGGAAAAGTCCTGTGGCGCCTGCCCGGCCCTTGCTTTTGTCTCTTGATTTGCAGATCTTCGTTGGTCCGGGTAGGTCAGGCCTGCAGCCATCGCTGCCCTCAGGGGCTGCGAGACCGACCCGACATTGGTCCTGCTACCTAGCGGTGAGCCAGGCACTGTGACAGCGCCTTTCCCCAAATTTGGCTGGCGGCTGTCTTATCAGGTTAGAGGCTCTGCCCACGCCACTGCGCTTCAGCCATGTCTGCAGGTTCGCATCTAGACGGCACAACTCTTGTGCGTGTCCATCTCGGATCGGCATAAAAACCGCAAGCCCCGAAGGCAAGCTACTGGTGACCTACACCAGCACAAAAAAAAAAAAAAAACTCGCGGGGCGCTGTTGGCAGTCGACATTCAGGCGGCCACTTTCGCCTCGTTCGTCTATGCCTAGAATGCCGGGCACGTCAATTGGACATGCGTAACCAAGCTCGAATCTAACACAAGGATGTCTTTCTCCCCGCATCGATGGGCTTCGAAGTGCGCTACAGCAC
Organism: Magnaporthiopsis incrustans; assembly: GCA_003049425.1. Lineage (NCBI taxonomy): Eukaryota > Fungi > Ascomycota > Sordariomycetes > Magnaporthales > Magnaporthaceae > Magnaporthiopsis > Magnaporthiopsis incrustans. The sequence continues at coordinate 39,123 of PYSR01000074.1, forward strand.
CCACACAACATACAACGCAAGGAAACCAATGGGAACACCCATGCTTTCTTCCCCGGATTTCGGTTTAGAATCTCATTAAAACTTCCAACATGCGTTGAATGGCGAAGGCAAGCATTGTTGTCATCGATGCGTGTTGTGCTGTTTTTGGAAACCTGCTCTCTTGTACCACTACAGCCAAAGACTGTATGGCGTGATGCTGCTCTCCGGGGTGGCAACCGCGGGCGGCGTGTCTCAGAATAGCCCGGAGGCCCGCCGGAAACTGTCCGCGGCTGCCGAAAGAGGCCGGGGCTCCTAGCTTGTTCATTTGCTTCCCTTCGGCTCCGGTTCGGAGTCCATATTTAGAACGCGGCACGCAAATGTCTGCATCGGGTATCGCCCGCACCGGGCCAAGATATATCGCGTGTCGCATCTGGGCGCTTAGCAACCCGGCTTGGGATGGATCAATGCTTCCCTCGCATTGGCTGCATCATTGGACGAAATGTGCTGCTCATCGCACAACTAAGGCAGCACGAACGCTAGGAATAGAATCCCTGAACGACGTAACCTCCTGAGTCCACATGTAATCACAGCAATCCAAGGGGGCTAAGGAAACGCGAGGAGAAGATCGAACAAGATTTTTTTTTTGAATGAAAAAGCAGAGGCGCTTGCTTGATCGGACGGAACCAGCTGGTTGGGATCTTGACTGCTGTCAGGATGGTTCGTCCCAACCACTGATAGGCGGCAGGGTTTCCGTCATGATTCGCGCGATTCTCCTGCCCGGTTGCAGCCTTGCGACAAAGCAAGCCAGGTTGTGCGCTCGCACGTGAGGCATTTGCTTTTGCTACCTGGTAGGGTACACATAAACGTACGGAGTCGAGCCGTCGAGCACTTCTTTTGCAGCCGCGCGACGCTGGCGGCAAAAGGATTGTTCGTGAATCTGACGCCGCAAATTGCGTTCCCCAACAAGGACAAGCCTCGCCCCCTCGTCCAAAAGGCCGCCCTTTTCCTCCAGCAGTTGGCCGCTGGGCCCGGTCGGGTTTAATAATATCGTGCATGCTCATTTCCACGTGCAGGCTTATGCCTGCCAATTCCATGCGAGCCTGGAATTGCCCTGCAATATCGAAGCGTCGCACTGGAAACATGACAGACGCGAGGAGGGCAACGAGGAAAAAGCAAAGATGGAACACGAGCACACCCAACGATCGCTCGTCCGTTGGGACCAACTTGGAGCTTAATAAGGCCGAAGCTCACTCGCGGCTGTCTTAGCTAACCGTCGATGAAAACCAAGTTAGCTAGCGTGGGCTACCCGCGACGGTTGACCGCGCCGTTACCTGTCATGTTTTGTTTTGTTTTCTTTTTCCATCTAATACTATGTGGCGGAACAAACAAACAAAAAAAAAAAAAAAAAAAAAAAAAGAAAAAAGATCGACTGCATTTTGATGTTTCGGTCCAATTTTAATTAGCACGAGGCTAGCCGCGCGCGCCTCCGCTGGCTGTGGGGTTTTCACCGACGCCATTACGGGGCACCTATTTGGAGATGAGGAGACGGCGTATGTGTGGGCGAGTGGCTGCCCACACGGCGCAGAGGCCTTTATTGCGTGCTCTCCATCTGCAATCTGCCCCGCTCCGGTAGGTTCTTCCATTCTGGGCGTGATGAATGATGGAGTGACGGGGTTTGCATATCTTTTATGCTGCGTCGCAATCTTGGATGCAGAGCTGAATAATGTCGAAGCACCGAAGATCTCCATCACACAAAGTCTTTTGTTGTCGGGGTAGGTGGCAGCTTCCGCATGCGAGAGCGACCAATTTGTGGCTTAAGCTCGTCGAGCTGTCCGGCTCGATGCAAGCTCAACTTAATCGAGGCGACCGGCTTTTGGCCCCGGCGGCGCCATGCGCCATCGTCTTTGTTGCCAGGGTGAGACGAAACATCGGTTCAGGCGCGTCGGGACGCCGGCTCTCCCTATCTGCGGCACGCGATTTCACACACCTTTGAGAATTCCAGAGTCCCGTCGTCGCAACTTCGCGGGGGAGGACAGCCGCCGGTAAACTCGAGATAGGCGGATCAAATTACCATTATGCACGTTTGTTGGGCTGTAGCGGCTCAGGAGCGTGTTGATCTCAGTCAATGGCAAAATCCCCCGAAGGATTCGTGTGCTGTGCACGTCGGAGGGAGTCCAAGCTAGCTCGCATGGTTGGCTAGCATACGAAGCACACGAAAGTCGTAGCGTAGCGCCTTTTTGGTTTCCGCCAGGAGGCAGGAGGACCGCCGTCTTGCGCGATGCGTCTGAGCGCGTCAACGACCAGGCCAACTCTGCGCAATAGGACCAACAGAAAAAGAAGCCCGGTCGTGCAAGCCTGCGCCCCGGGTCGCTCGCCTTGACAGATGGATGAGCTGAAAACAGCAGGCAGTCCGAACTCCGAACTCTGTAACGGCCTCCATCCAGCTGCCGCCAGAAACCAGGAAGGACAGGACCCTTGCCACGTTTAAAATTGTCTTGTTGCTCCGAGTGGGTTAGGCGCAGGACACCCTGGCCAGATCCCTGAAATCTCGAATCGGGGGTTATCCTCGCCGTTTTCCTTCGGGACTCGATGCGATGCAAAACGCAGCAGCAGCAGCAGCGCGGCGCGGCGGGCGTCGGCCAAGGGCCCAGGAGCGCAGGCATGAAAGCAGCACGTCGCCCCGAAGCCCACCCGTCACCAAGCGGCCCACACTGACCCTTTCCCTGCATGGGGCGCAGTGGAACCGCTCGCTGGCAGCCCGCACCCTGGCACCATCCCGTCTGTTTTCGCTTGGGCGAGCACTGACCGTCTGCTGCCCTGTCGTGCCGTGGCTTTCATGTTTGCTCTCAGTGCCGGCTGCCATCGCTCCTGAACGTCCAACTCCGTGCTTTCTCCCCTTTCTTGTTCTTCTCTGTGCAGTGGTCGAGTGAACAGCCTCGCCAGTCGCCTTCCTCGACGGGCCCGGGCAAAGTAGGTTTATCCCAAGATCCGGACTTATCGTTGGATTCGACGTGACGGTGTCTACCCGTTGTCCTCTCGTTATTGCTTCCATCCGTCCCTTTTTGGCCCCCCCCCATCCACCAACCACCCCTTCTACTTCTCTGCTCTTTAATTCTTTGCGCATACATCTCTTTATTCCCCATAGACGCTCGCTCGCTCACCATCACCGTCAGTCATTCCCGTCCCTCCATCAGCATTTTCGTGTCGTGTCTTTCTTTCCCGAGGCGTGTTTCTCCCTCCCTGTCTTTTTGTTCTCGCATTGATCCGCAGTCCGAGTCTCCTTCTCTCACAGGCGGCCCGTCGATTCACCAAACCCATTAGCCTGCGGTCCAGCGGCCTGCGTGCATACCGACCGTCTCTCTCGTCTCCTGTGCGACACGCAGACGACGGGCCCTTCGCCAAGAATAGCGCACCGCCAATCGGAACATCGAAAGCTACGCCTTCCTGCAGCCGCCCCATTGCGCCTACCTTTCAATTATAGACCTGCCACCCGCATTTTCACTGCTGCGGCCCGACCATCTACCCAAGGCTTTTCGTCGTGCCGCCAATCTTGCGCCGTGGATTGGGCTCCAACTTCAACGCCGGGCCACGCTGCCATTGAGTGCCGTTTTGGGTATCTGGATCTATCAATTGGGCGGTGTCAGTCGCTCCGGACAGGATCGTTTTGTTTCTTGCGCCGCGGCGCTCCCCCCCGTCCGACACGGCTGCCGGCTGTTGTCCGTCGTGCAAAGCCCGCGAAGAACATGCGACGTTAGCGAAGGATGCACATCCAGACCAGTTCGAGGCAGTAATACAGCAGCGATTTGGCGACTCCACGGCGGCCACGCCCGACCGACGACCACCCGAACAAGGCGAACGACTCTAGGCCGACCGCACGCACGGAGCAGCTATTCACTATGGGACCCAGTCGAAGCCGCATAAGGGGCAGGAGAGGCGGTGGCGCTCCTAGCACGAGCGCCATTCTTGTCTCATCACTTCTCTCTTCTGCCCCAGCTGCCATGGCTGCGTGCATCTCGCTTCGCGGATCGACTACCTGTCCGGCTTTCCAGTCCGCCTCGATATCCAACGATGATTTTCTCGTCGGGCTTTTGTGAGTCATGCTAGAACGAATTACACGCGCATTATAACTCGGGGCCAGGAGAACACCATGATCCTGACTGCTCTTATCACAGTTCTTTTTTGAGGTTTGTCGACAGCACCTCATCTTTTGACACTCAGCTGCGGTCATACGTACGCACCAGCTACGTCCAAGAAAAGTAAGTTTCACGTTGCGCTTCGACGGCGACACGTTCGCCTTCTAGTTTTCGGCGCAGTCTGGCTGACTCCGTATCAGGTATCAGGCTCTTCTTGGCTGCGGGGGGATCACTCTCACAAACACAACAGATCACTATGCGCGGTTCACCACAACCGTCATCTGCAATGCGATCGTCCAGAACTCGATCGATCGCTGCAGTCTTTCGCCAGAGAACTCTCGGCCTGTTTGTGCTGAGACTTGCGTGAGTCTCCTCTGGCTTGTAGTCGCGATGGCGCGTTTGGCTGACAACAAAACAATAAACAGGCGCAATTTGCCCAGAGTGAGGCCTACGTCACGGCCAACACGAATCTCTGCCAAAACCCCAGCAGTAACGCGCAGAGGCAGATAAGAGCTGATTTTACGAACTGCGCTCTGCCTGCCAATGCGCTGTCCAGCAACTCCTGCATCCAAGGCATCACCAACGAGCCGACCAACTGTGGCTACTCGGGCAGCACCGTTGGGCTCTGCTCGTATTGCGCATCGGGCGGCATCAACTCGACCGACACGTGCTGCTACTCGTCCGACATCCAGAAGCGATGCGCCGGCGTCGTTCTCCCGTCGATCCCCACCATATCCTTCCCGACAACGATTCCCACCGGCACGTCCACCTCGACGCCCGCACCATCTCCCGCTGGTCAAAATGGCCTCTCTGGCGGTGCCATTGCCGGCATTGTCATTGGGTCCGTCGTGGGCTTGGCTCTCCTGGCTGGACTGATCTTCCTCTGCGTGCTTCTTCGGCGGCGTCGACGCAGCGGCAGTCAGAGCGGCAGCATACTCAACCAGCCGACCCCAGCTAGGAAAGGGGGCCCAGCGCCCATGTCACAGCCTGCAACCAGTCCTGGCTACGAGGTGCTGCCCGGCGGGAGGATTGCGCGCATGTCCGCGCTCGAGGGTCACTCGGGCGACTCGCCCTCGCGGCATGGAGGCCAAGGGATGTCTTCCGGCAGCATCGGTGCAGGCGCCATGGCAGGTTACGGCATCGGTCGGTCAAGAGGAGGAGGCGACAACCAGTCGTCCTCGGATGACTTCATAGTTGGTGATAGCCCCGGCGGCTCCGACCACCGGGCTGGCATTCTTCGGCCACCCCCGACCACGCTTCGAAGGAACGGCTCCCTCTCGAGCGGTTCCGTGCTTGCAGATGGGGACCCGCAATCACCGAACAGTGGCATGTCATCGCCACCCGGAGTTGCCAGTCAACAGTCCGAGCAGCTCCCCTTCTTCAAGGACTATTACTCCCAGGACGACATCCACCCCGGCGACCGGGTTGCCGTCCTCTGGGCCTACCAGCCTCGCGCCGCGGACGAGTTCGCGCTGGAACGTGGGGACATGCTCAAGGTCGTGGGCATCTGGGACGACGGTTGGGCTACCGGTGTCCTGTTGGATGAACGTGCCGAGGAGTGGGAGGTCAGGCGGCGGACCCAGCGCGATAGTGGCGTCTCTCATACGTCCGGCCGCGTGCGCGACGTGTCGCCTCCCGTCAGTGGGGAGATCAAGGCATTCCCACTCGTCTGCGTCTGCATTCCCGAGCACTGGAGGAAGACGATCGAAGGCGACGGTTCGACCGAGACCGGCTCAAGCGCCCGCCCAACACATGGATCGTGATACGCGTCAGCGAACCCCCGAAGTAACGAAAGTCACGACGAAGCTTCACGTTCTTTGGCTTGGCATTCCATGTTTTGCATTCCCCCACGGAGTTCGGCGTTCTCTTGCAGAGGCCCCTGGTCTGACGTGGCCTTGGGGAAAGGCGACGTCCTTCGGCTTCGGTCCCATTCGGTACACCCGCAACGGCCGAGGCTTCATGGCATTAACCCGCCCTCCCCACGCGACATTGTTATACTCTCTTGTCTTTCTGCACATAGAGACGACTTTCTTAGTTTGTTGCGATGGTCGCGACGATACGTTTAATGCCCCTGTGGGCTCGAGACGACCCCTCGTTTTTAATACTTTCCCTTTATTCGAGCCGGCTTCTTTCCGGGCTTCCCCACGTTGGTTCGTGCGAGAAGATTGGATGGATCGACTCTAGTTCTTGTACCACTCAGCCGCACTTTGAGCCCCTCCCCTTTCGTTTCGCCTGTTTACTCTATTATACCCGGCCTTTGGGGCCACCTGGTGTTTTTATATGTAGGGGTCGGGGAGGGCTTTGTGTTGCGATTTAATTTTTGTTGGCTTCCATTCGATGAGCCTTGGGTGCATCACGACAAGCGACGCGTCACCCTTCCGCCAGCGCTCCGCGGGAGTAAGCAGGGCTCGGGTGATGGGGTAGAGAAGGAAGCGTGCTTGGGATTGACGGAGGAGGTAGCGGGAATTGCTCGACATGGAGGGCCGTGGGCGCACGACATAGTATCTGGATAGGCTCGAGACTTATCTGGGGCATCAGGCTCAACCCTTCCTTTTTTGTTGTTTCCCTTTGTCGGTCGCGATCAGGATACCGCCTACCTTTGGCTATCGTTTACCAGTCGGCATCATACATATGCTTGGGGTATCTTTCCCGACTGGAAGCACTCAAGAGTTTACTTAGTTGAGCGGATGAATACGAGAGTGTGCCTATCGCCAAGAGCTACATGGCGCGGCCGAGTCAATGCCAACAAGCTGCCCGAGCCTCTCAGCCTTTATCGGAGGCGCCCGAGGTGATTACTGCGTGCGCTAGGTAGCCTGAAAGGCTGAGAAGGAGGTTCCGGTGTCGCCTGAGGAACTGCTAGATCGACGACGAAGCCGAAAGTCTGTGCGGCTTGGGTCAGATGCCGTGTTTCATTGACACGCGCATGAAGATCGAAACCTTGCCCCTTTTCCTACGTTCTGCGCTGGCTCCCGTTCAAGAAACGACCATCAAAATCCGAAACGGGGCAGGACGAATCGGGGCAATGGGCCGCCGTCCTTTTGATGCTCAGATATTGCTGCTGCGACCTTTGCTGTCTCTGCCCGGATGCCATCCCCAATCACAATCTCACCTCTGCAACCGCTCAGCCTCAGGGTAGTGTGGGGCATAAGAAAAGGGGTGGCGGCGTGATGCTGTGGGTTGAGGATGGATGGATTCTAGAAGGACCCCGCCCGCTTCCGTCTCCCGTCCATGCAACGCAAGGCATTGTCCGGAATAAAATGAGACGTGGAGGACAGGGGAGAAAAGAAACGTGAAACCACTCCTTTGGCGTTCGCTGGACAGGGCCCCCGTTTTGGAATGCCGCTTCGGCCCGGCATTGGTCCAGCGAGCTGTGCTTACGGCACAGATGCGGCAGTGTCTTTTATCGCAGGGGTGGCTTGCGGAAAGGGGATCGTTATGCCACGAGCTTTGGAGACGAAAGGCTTGGATATTGTGTCTGGCGTGTCGTGAACGTGCATGGCGACCATAAGGTGCAGAAGAAACCCACGTGAATGGTATGGGTACGTACTCCTGCAACCCTGCAATGGAGCGGTCTATCTACCTTACCTATCTCCACCTATGCAGGAGAAGGAGAAGCGACCCAGGCAAGGTGAAGCGTGGAGTTCGACACAAGGGCACCATTTCGCTGCCTCTCCTCTCCGCACCTTGCAGCGAGCTGAGACCCGACAAGACAAGGTCACCCAATTGGATATTCATGCCCCCCCATTGACGAATGACCTGCAAAAGAGCCCGACGGCACGGCGCGTGCTTTTTGCCCGGGGTGCACCTGCCTGTCGACTGTCGGTCGGGTGGTCTTGCCTGCCCCACGGTCCATCCCACCGGGTCCTCACATATGGGGGCAGAGATGAGCTGATTGGACACACCTCGACAGGAGACCCACACCGGGTCCTCTGTCAGCTCCATCCATCCCACGCGCGCCTCAAGACGTCACGGCGAATGCATGCGACACGAGGCCACGCCCTAGCAGCCCCCGAGAGGAGAGCCTGGCGCGCCACAACCACGACCCGCCCCAGGCGAACCCTTTTTCGAGAGTACCGGCAATCAGGTCGGCCGACGATCTAAAGCACAGGTCCAACAGCCTGGCTCGTGCTCCCAACACCCCCGCATCCCCTGGGAGCTATCGGCATCCGATAAACATGACCCAGAGTCGCCCAAGCAAAGCACCGAGGTAGCAACCGGCCGGCCGCCGTCCTTCCGACCCCCAGACCCTCCCCGCGGTCGCCGGCCCGCCCCCGGAGCCCACCATGGGTCAGGGCTTCTCGTCCACCACCCCGCCTGCGGGCTCGGCCGGCATCGACGTGCCGGAGCTGGCCGACCTCGTGTACGAGAAATCCATCGGCACCGCCCGCTTCCTCAAGTGCATCCGCGCGAGGCACCACGACGGCGTCGTGCTCGTCAAGGTCCTCACCAAGCCCTACACGCCGATGCCGCTCGACGAGTACCGCCAGATGATTGCGCGCGAGAGCAGGGCGCTCGCCGAGATCCCCAACGCCCTGGGCTACCAGCGCGCCATCGAGACCGAGACCAACGGCTACCTCGTGCGCCAGTACCTCTACAACTCGCTGTACGACCGCTTCAGCACCCGCCCCTTCCTCGAGGACATCGAGAAGAAGTGGCTCGCCTTCCAGCTGCTCTGCGCCCTGCGCGACTGCCACGCCAGGGACATCTACCACGGCGACATCAAGAGCGAGAACACGCTCGTGACGTCGTGGAACTGGCTCTACCTGTCCGACTTCTCGGCCTCGTTCAAGCCCGTCATGCTGCCCGACGACAACCCGGCCGACTTCTCGTACTTTTTCGACACGTCGGGCCGCCGCACCTGCTATCTGGCCCCCGAGCGCTTCTACCCGCCCGGCGGCGACTTCGACCCCGACACCAAGCTGAACTGGGCCATGGACATCTTCAGCGCCGGCTGCGTCATCGCCGAGCTCTTCATCGAGGCCCCCATCTTCAGCCTCAGCCAGCTGTACAACTACCGCAGCGGCAAGTACGACCCGGCCATCTCGCACCTCAGCCGCATCCCCGACAAGGAGCTGCGCGACATGATTGTGCACATGATCCAGCTGGATCCCCAGAAGAGATACTCGGCCGAGGAGTATCTGCGCTTCTGGCGCAGGAAGGCCTTCCCGGACTACTTCTACGACTTCCTCCACCAGTACATGGAGGTCATCACGGACCCCTCGTCGGGCCAGTACCCCGTGTCCGGCGCATCCCGGAACTTGGGGGAGCCCGACGAGCGGATAGACCGCGTATTTTACGACTTCGACAAGATATCTTATTTCCTAGGGTATCAGCATGACAAGAACCCGGCGTCGGCGGCGCCAGGAGCCTCACGTCTTGGGCTGACGCATTTCCCCGTGAATTTGAGCATACCAAACAACGAGCACCACATCTCGGATGCTGCACAGCCTCCGGCAGACGATGGCACCCTCATATTCTTAACTCTGGTCTGCTCTTCTCTGCGGAACACGGCGAGGGCAGCCTCCAAGCTGCGGGCGTGCGACGTGCTCCTGGCGTTCGCCGAAAGGCTCACGGACGAGGCGAAGCTCGACCGCGTCTTGCCGTACTTGATGTCGCTCCTGAACGACAAGGCCGACATGGTCGTCGTGGCGGCCCTGAGGAGCGTCACGCAGCTCCTGGCGCTGGTCAAGGTCGTGACGCCCGTCAACTCGCCAGTCTTTGTCGAGTACATACTGCCTCGCATGCAGCTCGCCCTGCTCGGCGCCCACAATGCCCCCAGTCCGCTGGTACGGATGACTTATGCCTCGTGCCTTGGCACTCTAGCCACTACGGCCGGCCGTTTCCTGGACATGGCCGGTGCCGTACAGGCGGACGGTGCGGCCTTCGCGGCCGACCCCGATGTCGAATCCGGGACCGTGGCGAACGCGGCGTTTGACGGCATGTTCGACAACGCGCGGAGAGAGCTCATCCTCATGTTTGAGGCCCACACCAAGGCGCTGATCGAGGACCCAGACCCGTTTGTGCGCCGGGCGTTCCTCAGCTCCGTGCCGGATCTCTGCATGTTCTTCGGCACGGCCGACTCCAACGACATCATTCTGGCCCATCTGAACACGTATCTGAACGACCGGGACTGGACCCTCAAGTGCGCCCTGTTCGACACCATCGTGGGCATCGCCGCCTTTATAGGCAGCACCAGCCTGGACGAGTTTATTCTCCCCCTCATGGTGCAGGCCCTGATGGACACGGAGGAGTTTGTAGTCCACGCCGTCCTGCACTCGCTGGCCGAGCTGGCCGAGCTTGGCTTGTTCTCCAAGGCGCGGGCTTATGAGCTGGTCGAAGTGGTGGCGCGTTTCACCATGCACCCAAACATCTGGATCCGCGAGGCCGCGGCCGAGTTCGTGTCTGCCGCCACGAGACACCTGTCGCGGGCCGACGTCAGGTGCATGATATACCCGCTGGTGGCTGCGTACCTGAAGCCCGGGATCATACCCGATTTCTCGGAGCTGTCGCTGCTGAGCACGCTCAAGAAGCCGCTGACCAGGGCCGTGTTCGACCAGGCCCTGGTCTGGGCCCTCAAGTCCGACCGGGGTCTGTTCTGGAAGGCGCTACAAAACGCGAGAGCGCTGACGCTCGGCGCGTCCTCGTCGGCTTCTGGCACTGGCCGTGGGGCCAGGGACGCCGGCTCGGCTGCGCTCGCCAAGATCGCCAAGAACGACGAGGACGAGCAGTGGCTCGCGAGGCTGCGCAGCCTCGGGCTATCCCAGGAGGACGAGTTCAAGCTTCTGTGCTTGCGCGAGTTCATCTGGCGGCTGAGCCAGATGAGAATGCGGGACGCGTCCCCGGCGGCCAGCCAGGACGAGAGGAACCTGCTCAACAACATCATTGCGCTACGGACCCTCGGCGTGACCCCGCAAATGGTCTTCTTCGACGAGGAGCCGCATCGGTCGTCTTCTGGGCTGCCGGAGCTGGAGGGCACCCCTCGCACCATCACGGACGCCCTGCGAGACGCCTCCATGACCATCGACGACCCCGTAGCCAGACGCCGCCGGGCCGCCTACAACAGCCACCGATCTCGCCTGAGCCTAGACAGCACGTCCCCGGTCTCTACAGACGGACGCCGGCGCCCGCTCGACGATGCTGCGGGCCCATCGGCGCCGCCGCAGATATCGCCACGGCTGCTCTCGCCGCCACCTGAGAGGGTAAGGGGCGGCAGCGTTACGCCTTCAGAGCACGGTCCGAGGAGGACGCTCCACCGCCAGTCGAGCGCCCTCACCCTCCTGAACAGGAAGGAGAGCGCAAAGTCTGGGCCCGAAACGGGCACAACTGAGGCCAATGCCTTTGGGCAGGTCGGCGGAGGTCACACGTCGCATGCAGCAAAGGGCAAGGCGTCGATGGCGGCAGCCGAGCTGGACGACGCGCTTTCGGCCAAGGTGAAGCCAAGGGCAATACACACCTACGAGGGCAACGACCCCAGCATTCTCAAGATGCTAGACTCAATGTATGTGGAAAACTACCCGCACGATCTAGCCGAGTTTGGGCCGCTGGTGACGCCGGTGGCACGCGCAAGGCCGAGCCGGCCGACGGCGACGGCGGGCCCTGGAACCGTAGAGCAGGGCTGGAAGCCCGGCGGCAAGCTGGTGGCGACGTTTGCGGAGCACCACGGGGCCATCAACCGCGTGGTGGCATCGCCCGACCACGTCTTCTTCATCACGGGCGGCGACGACGGCACGGTGCGGGTGTGGGACACGGCGCGGCTGGAGCGCAACATTGCACACCGGTCGCGGGCGACGTACTCGCATGCGCCGGGGGCGAAGGTGCTCGCGCTGTGTTTCGTGCAGGACACACACTGCTTCGTCAGCTGTGCCAGCGACGGCAGCGTCCACGTGGTCAAGGTCGAGTGCTCGACCTCGGGCGACGTGACGCGCTATGCCAAACAGCCCCGGCTCGTGCGCGAGTACCGCCTCGGCCGCCCCGGCGAGCACGCCGTCTGGTGCGAGCACTTCAAGCAAGGCGGCGACTCGGTGTCGACGCTGGTGCTGGCGACCAACCGGTCCCGCGTCGAGGCCATCGACCTGCGCGACATGTCGCTGCTGTACGCGCTCGAGAACCCGGTCCACCACGGCACGCCGACGTGCTTCTGCATCGACCGCCGCCGCAACTGGCTCTGCCTCGGCACCTCGCACGGCGTCCTCGACCTGTGGGACCTGCGCTTCAAGGTCCGGCTCAAGGCCTGGGGCGTGCCGGGCAAAGGCGCCGTCTACCGCCTCGCCGTCCACCCGGCCAAGGGCCGTGGCAAGTGGGTTTGCGTTGCCGGCGGCACCGGCCAGGGCGAGGTGACGGTGTGGGACCTCGAGAAGACGACGTGTCGCGAGGTCTACCGCGTGGGCGGCAACAAGGAAGGGCCCCGCGGCTACGGTGCCTGGGAGGTGGACGAGGACAAGCCCGAGGGCATGCTGGGCAGGTTCGCCACCGACATTGAGCCCGCCGTCCTGTCTGGAACCGCCGTGTCTGCTGCCGCTGCCGCTGCCGCTGCGGCGGCGGCGGCGGGCGGTAATNGGGGCGGGGCGGACCGCGGCGTGCGAGCCATGGTGGTCGGCAACAGCAACGGCGGGCCCTCGGGCGGCGATGACGGCGGCGGCGGCGGCGGCGGCGGGGCCGGCAGCAGCCGCGACGTCAGGAACGCCTACATCGTCACGGCCGGGTCGGACAAGAAGCTCCGCTTCTGGGACCTGGCGCGCATCGAGAACAGCACCGTCTTCAGCGGCCTGGGCCCGACCGAGGGCCGCCCCTCCTTCACGGCCAGCCACCCGACCACGGCCATGACGCTCAACACGGAGCGCCTTCCTCGCTCGTCGTCGTCGTCGCCGCACGACGCTGCCGTCACGGCCGACGGCACCGCCAGCGTCAGCAGCCGCGCGAGGGGCCGTCCCAGGGCCTCGCGCTCGACCGTCGTCGCCATCCAGCAGCAGCAGCTCCTGCGCAGCCACCTCGACGCCGTGCTCGACGTGGCCGTGCTCGAGAGCCCCTACACCATGACCGTCTCTGTTGACCGAAGCGGTGTTGTCTTTGTCTTTCAGTGATGCGATGCATGCTCTTTCTCCCCGAATTTTATTCCTTGCTTCGACTTCGTTTAGACTAGGTACCTAGGCAGGGCGGGCCACGGGCAGGGTGTCTAGAGTGGGTTTCCTATCTAATCAGCTTCCAACGGATTCACAAATATTTCGTATGCATTGTCTTATTCCGGTTTCTTTTCTTTCCTCTCCTTTGTCTCGCCTCGAGCATCATCTTAGATTTAATCAATCGGATTGGATACGGCTAGGGTATAGAACTAGGGTTACTACGGCTCCAACATGGAAAGCTAGCACAGACGAGGTTTTTCACGACTCCCAACATTAATCCAACACTAACTAATCAGCTCTGAGCTCCGTTCGGTCAACTACAACACCGACTATCTGTTGGCCGGCGTCATGAATCTAGGGTACGTGCTACACACGAGGTCCACCGAGACGGCTGGGGCGAATCCGGCGTCTATATCAAAGCTGGCCGGCGCCGAGAATAAAAAACAGTAGCCCTCTCCCGACTCCCGCTTCCCGTCACCACGTCCGTTGACCAATACACGCCCTTGTCCTAAATGCCTCTGTCCCCCCACCCGGGATACTGCACCTGACAACGCCCTGCAAGGTGAGTTTTGTCTTCTTGTTCTTTTCTATGGAAATTACATGGAAGAGGTCTGTGCTCCCTCGTTCCCAGAGAGTGAGACATTGAAGACATGATCAAGCCACGTCGTTTCGAACAGGCACAAGAATACCGACTGGGTATATCTGCTCGCTGCACGACAGGCAGGACAGGCGGTGTTTGGTTGTGGGATGCGGTGTCGTCTTGCAGGAAATCGAGGGGTGGTGTGGTTGCACCGAGTAACCCTGGCTCGTTTTCAGCTCTCCCCCACCCTTCATGGCCTCGCTACAGTTCATTATAGGAAGTAGTCGGGTGTCCCTGCGAAACGCCGAGTCAGTATCGGACATCTGTTATAAAAAAAACGGGGATGAAAGAAGACAGTTGTAGATAGACTGAGAGATACTCACGTCTTGAGACCAGTGGCTCGCCCGCGCGAGGGCACGGGTCGAATTGGAGGCTGGCGGTAAGGTGGCGAGTATGTTAGTTTACACCCAGTCAAAAATTGCTCATCATCAGAAGGGCTTGCTTACAAAGTGTATTTAAGGTGCTCGTCAATCTCCATGATGGCGGCCTGGTTACCGCAACGGTAGCAGTAGTTGGGTGCTGGTATTCGGTGTTACGTCAAATTAGCCTCTAAACAGCCCCTGCTCCTGTTGCATCTGGGGACGGCAGGTTGCGGGGTTTCAACGACCCGTCGGGATCCCCAACTTACCCGAGAAAATGGTGACGACATTGCGGTCCTGGGACCAGTTGTAGCCCTCCATAACCAGCTGGTGGGCTCTGGCAATAAGGGTCAGGCCGTTGTTGTGGTTGAAGGCCTCGGAAATGTCCTGGCCAAAGGTGTAGCCGGCGCCACGGGGAGAGATGCCCCAGCCGCAGCGGTCGTCGGGGTCGGACCAGAGAAGGTCGCACATGGGTCCCTCGTGTGGCACCTCTTGGATCCTGTCGAGCGCCCGGATGTTGTCGAGCGTGTCGATGCTGGGCGAGAGGCCTCCGTGAAGGCAGAAGATTTGGTTGTCGATCAGGGCTGTGAGGGGGAGGTAGTCGAACAGGTCCGTGAAGTACTTCCACACGTTGGCGTTACCGTACTTGCGCAGGCACTCGTCGTAAAAGCCGTAGACCTGCGTGATCTGCCGCGACTCGTGGTTCCCCCGCAGGATCGTGATGCGCTGCGGGTAGCGAATCTTCAGCGCAACCAGCAGCGTGACCGTCTCGACCGAATAGTAGCCTCGGTCGACGTAGTCACCTGTTTATTGGTTGGTTGGCATTCTGGTATACGTGCGACGCGGAGCCCGCCTGGTACTTCACGAAGATGAAGGAAGGCGCTACATACCCATGAAAAGATAGTTCGTATCGGGGTTGGGGCCTCCAATCTTGAAGAGCTCCATCAGGTCGTGGAACTGGCCGTGTATATCGCCGCAGACGGTGACGGGGCATTTCTATTGGACGCAGGCAGACCAGTTGTCAGCAGTCACGATCATGTCGAGCGCGGGGGCAGAGAAAAAAAAGAAGAAAAGAGATAAGATGGCCACTTACCACTGGCTGAACGTTGGACTCCTCCTGCAGAACATCGCGCGCCTATCGGAGAGCGAAACATGTCTGTCAGTACGCGCGCAACACAGGCAGGGAAAAAGAAAAAAAAAAAAGTCGAGAAGCGCGACGAGTGTGATCGAGGCGAGGCTAAGCTAGGCGACAGGCCAGATATGGACGCAGCGCACGCGACCGCGAAATCTAATGAGCCGGCGGGGCGAAGAGGGGGCTCGAACCTTTTCGCAGAGCCTCTGGACGTCCGACTCGACCAGCTGTTTGCAGGCCATCAAGCTCTCGATCCAGCCGTCGAGCGTGGGGATGGTGGTGGGCTCCAGGGCGGGCTGGGGCGCGAGGTCGGTGGGCACGCGCCCGACGTCCTCCATGTTCGTATCCATTTCGCCGTCTCCGTCGTCGATGACGATGTCCAGCGGTAGTACCTCCAAGGACGCTATCCTGGGCGGCAGCTGATTTCAGCTCGACAACGAACGGGGTGAAGGAGGGGCGGCGCAGCAGCGATGGCGGGATGCGAGAGAGGGGACGCGTCGCCGATAGAGGGACCGATCAGGTAGGTACCAGGTTGGGTGGTGGCTGACGGGTTTGTTGTTTGGTGTTCAAATGTCGGCCGTCATGACAGCCAGACTCGAGGGCGGCGGGCGACAAAGCGGTGCTGGAGCTTGACAAGAAGGTGGCGGCGGCCTGGGCAGCAGTAACAGCAGGACGCAGGGTCAATGCCAAAAAGAAAGTGGCAACGATTTCCCGCGGTTGGTGGAGCACGAGCCCCAGCACGCGACGAATGAGGTAAGTCTGTTTGGTTGACGCTGGAAAGACCACCTACCACGACGGAAGAGCGCAATCAAGGAAGAATTAATGGTTACCAGGCAAGTTGAGAACGAGACGCACACACACACACACACACACACACACTAGCACAGCTAAGAGGTGCGTGGGCTGCGGGCTGAAATGGCTGGAGATTTGATGTCTGATTGTGCTCCATCCAACTGGGGCGGGCTGCTGTGAGATGGAGTGCGGGCGACTTCCAGCGGGAAATGCAGTGACCAGCCCTTGCACAGCAACGCGCTTGGGTCAGTCGCTACCACTTCGCCTGGTGGGGTAGGGGGGGTTCGAAAGCTGCCTGCCATGCACGGGCGGTGAACCCAGGCTGATTGGAGGGGCACCCTGAATTGACTCGGGGCACGTGCACTGCAGCCGCCTCCACCGTCCAAGCTCCGGGCAGCTTGTCCACGCAAGGATTTCTTACGAGGCGAGATATACCGCTAGCCCGGTAGGTACCCAAAACATGGATCATGACGGCCCAAGCGATAAGAAAAAGAGCTTATTCCGAGGTAGATGCAGCTCCATGTCTTAATGCCTCGAATGTTAGATATCTAGGTAGGTAGGTAGGTATCTAAGAAGATTAGGTAGGTAAGGCAGGTAGGTAGCCAGCCGTACGAGCCCTTTGATATGCTGCTGCGAGTCTCGGCTCCAGGCGCTGCTAGAACATAGAAGAAATAGTCGGCCCAGGGCCATCTTGCCACTCGGCTGCCGCTTGCACAAAGTAACAAAGCGAGTAAATACTAGTACTACACCTCGACGGTTCGTGGCAGCGTCGAACGCTCAGCTCAAGCCGAGACCGAGCACAGGAGTGCCGGAAGACGACGATCCGTTGGCCGCGCCCCCGCCGGGCACCGCGCGCCCGACCAGATTCCTAAAGTCGAGTCCGACCTCGGACAGCATGTCGGCGTGGTCCTTGGCCCGCTCCATGCAGGACTGCCACACCTCGCCGTCTCGCTCCGTGCCGCTGAGCTGCCGCGCCAGGATCGCGTTGAAGGCGTCCACCTCCTCCTTGGCCCACTTGACGCACGCGCTCATCATCGGCGGCGGGAAGCAGCCCTGGAAGCACGCCACCGTGTTCTTGATGATGGTGAAGTACACAAACGATATCTCCCAGATGTACCGGTGCAGGTCGCCCTGAAAAATGCATTGCCTGAGAGGGGAGAGTCGTGTCAGCAAGATGGAGAAGGAGCCGCTGTACTCCCGTTGGCAGATGCCAAAAGCGGTAGGTAGGCACTGACCGTGATCGCTTCTGTATGATGTTGCTCCGTGCCTCGAGGTAGGCCTCGCGCGCCCGATCCTCGTACCCAAGCCTGGTCAGCCAGCCCACATTCCGCTTGGCCTTGCGCTGGTTCTCGTGCGTTTCGACCAGCTCACGCGTGATCAGGGCCCCAAGCTTGGCGCTGCGCTCCTCCACTTTGAACTCGATAAAGTCCTGCGCGATGGCGTTGTTCTTGAGGCTCTTGGCGAGACCCTTGAGCTTCTCGACCCGCAGCACGGCCGGCTCAAACCGCTGCAGCGCAATCTCGATGTCCAGCTCGTCCATCTGGCCCTCGACCCAGCGCAGGTTCTGCTGCTTGCCGTCCACCTCGATCAGCATGTCCTTGATGTCCGACAGCGTCTCGAGCAGGTCCGTCTTCTGCAGCAGGCCCGGGTCGCGCGACGCAAAGTAGTTGATGGTCTCCTTGGCCTTGTTGTTGGCGTCCATCTCGGACTGCAGCCCCCGCCGCAGCTCCTCCACCGCCTTGCGCAGGTTGAGCATCAGCGACCCCTTCTCCGAGTCGTCCGCCTTCTCGGTCCTGTAGATGACGGTCTCCTGCCCCACTCCGCGGACCATTATGGCATCCGCCAGCTTGGTCCGCCCACTCGACGCCTCGCCAGACCCGGCCATGTCGACAACCTCGATGTCGAGCAGCGGCCAGCAGCGGTCCGCCACCAGCTTGACCTGCGGCTCGCGGAACTCGGAGCCCTCTGCCCTCTTCTTCTTGCGCGACGCGATGAGGAGGTGGTCGTTGAGGAGGAAGATCTGCATCGCCCGCCGCGACTTGTACGTTGCGCTGTCCAGCTCGATCCAGTGGCCCGCGTTCTGCACCACGTGGCGCCCAGACGAGTTTGGCAGGAACTTTTGCGAGCCCTCGACGTGCTTGTACAGCGCCTGCATTTGCGAGTTCCACAGCGCCGTCCGGTCCGCCACCGAGCTGCGCTTGTCCCGCTTGCTGAGCGACGCCGAGACCCCGCCGGCGCTCAGGTTGACCGCCTCGCCCGCACCGCCGCCGTCGCCCCGGGACGACGCCGACCGCAGCGCCGTGGTGTTGGCGCTCAGCTCCGACATGAGGTTCTTTAGCGCCCGCATCTCACCCTTGAGCTTCTCGGCCTCCTTGCTGATCTTGATGAACTGCGTGCGGTTCTGGTACACGTTCTGCTGCAGGTCCGCCGCCGCCCGGTTCCCGAGATTGCGCAGGGATTCTTCAAAGTCGCGGATCTCGTCCTCGGTCGCGTCGCTCAGTATCTGGGCGACGTACTGCTCGACCATGAGCTTCGGGTCGCGCAGCGCCTTGGCGTCCACGACGGGCGCGGACCCTCCCCCTCCCGCCCCTCTCGAGGGCGGTGCTGCTCTTCTTTCCCTGTCCCTACTTGAGGCCTCATACTGGTTGAACGAAGGCAGGGCCGGCACGGGCGGCGCGAACCCATCGGCCGGAAGGTCGTTGAACCGTGTAGAGAAGCGACGTTTCACGAGGTCCGAGGTCTACCGAAGGGGAATCTTCCGGATCAGCTTCCAGACTCCTTGGACTACAGCCCGACTTGGCGCGCTAGACTCCCTCCCCAGTGGAGATCTTACCTTGCCGCCGGCCATTGGCGGACGCGGAGGCGCGACGCCGCCAGGTCCCGGGAGGCCGGGCCGACTTCGAGGAGGGCCAACATTGCCGGGCAGGGGTTCGGTGACCTGCCTCGGGGCGCTGATGGTCGGGCGTGCCTTTCGCTTGGGACCAGCCCGGAGCGAGATCTTGCTCCTTTCCTCACTCATGGCGTGTCGATGGCGATGGCGTCTGGGGTAGGTGTCCTGCCATGCACGTTGAGGAGACGTGGATCGATCACGGCTTTAGACGTCGAGCGGCTGAAACCAGGTTGGCGGGCGTCCACAATTGAGCACTGAGCTCCACTCGACTCGAGCATCCAAGGTGGCCTGCCCCACCCCTGTGGCCAGGCCTTGTCCGGGGAGAGTTGTGCTGTAACTGCGGGCCGTTGACAAGGCCCGGCAGCGCTGAGCCCGCCCGCCCATGACGGGATGGGGGAATCCAGCGCAACTGGCGCTGATAAGATTGGGTAAAATTTTGGCAACACAACAAGACGACCACAAAGCCATCCAATGCGTGCGGCATCGTGACCCTCAATTCCAGCTTGCTTGCGTCGCCTCAACCTCCCACCCAGCACGCCGATTCGATCTTGACCGAGCTCACCTCTCGCACGCCCGTGCCAACGTTGAGACGCACCCTGCAGGAGCACCCCGCCGACCGAATTTCGATTGCGGTTTTGTCATAAACCATGGCCGACACCAGGATGATAGTGACGGCCTCGGCCACGGCTGTTGTGACGGGACTGTTAGGTTAGTCCCCTCCTCTGGGTGGATCCCGCTCTCTCTTCCCTTGTTTTCTTTGTGGCATAGGAGAGCCGCAAGACCAAGTGTTAGTCCCTGCGACATGCAGAGACAGAGAGAGGAAGAAGGCAGTGAGGCCGGCCATTGGGGGCGTCCCTCTTGCGTCTGTACTCAGCGGCTCACCAGCACTTTTTTTTTTTTTCGTGTAGCCTACGCCGTCTACTTTGACTACCGGCGGCGACACAGCCCCGAGTTCCGCCGGCAGCTGCGCCGGAACGAGCGCAGGCAGGCGCGCAGTGAGAAGGAGAACGCCGAGGCCGCCGAGGCCGGCCGCCTGCACGTCATCAGGCAAATCATCGACGAGGCCAAGGCATCCGGCTACCCCGACAACGTCGAGGAGAAGGAACAGTACTTCCAGGAGCAGATCACGATCGGCGAGACGCTATCCACATCTGGTGAGCAGCCACCGAACGAGCCCGGATGAGGAGAAGAGCTGTTTCGCGACGGGCAGGGCTAACGTGTGCCGCCACTGTGTGCGCCGAACAAAACAGCCGCGGCCGATCCGGTGCAGGTCGCCCTCCACTTTTACAATGCGCTCAAGGTGTACCCTAGCCCCGGCGACCTCATCCACATTTATAACAACATTGTGCCCAAGGTATGAAGGCCTGCGTGTGCGCTTTTGGGCTCCTTCCAAACCAACAAGAGTCCTGACCCCGGATGCTTTCGTCCCAGCCAATTCTCGATGTCCTCGCCGAGATGATCGCCTACGACACCACGCTCCAGCTGGGACCTTCCTCTGGCGCCAAGGCACCACCCGCCGGCGCCAGCATTTTCGAGGCCGGCGAGGGCAGCATGCCGCCTGTGGTCGGCTTGGACTAGACGACGTCAGATTGGGGGCTCTCGTACCCGTCTCGGTACCCACGTCGATGGTTCGTCAGGGCATACACATGCCACTTCGGTAGCTCTCCCCGAAGCCATCCGCCCAAGTTGCTTGAGCGTGAAATTTATATCACGACACGAACAAGCAAAGAAAAAAAAATTGGACAGACGGACAGACCAACAGCTACCCTCGGAGAAGCAAGGAGCCAGAAATTCAGCGCCGCGAGAGCCCCTGGAAGGCTGACGGCTCCTTCTCCGAAACCCCCTCCCACGCGACTGTTCACTTCCTTTCCTTGTATTAATACGGAGAGGGATATATACGGGCCAGCGGGAGGGAGGTAGGCCCATACTGTAGAATATCATGTATATAGACACGTCATTTCCTGTTTCTTTGATGACCCGTGGTTGGGCGGCACCGGCGCGAAAACACAAGGAAAGGGGTTCTGACGATTTGGACGGACATGGTGCTAATACCTCTGCAGTCACCAAACGGTCGGCACACAATACGCACAAAAAAAAAAGATGAAAATACGTCAACAGACAATTCATTACGCATCTCGGTGCTCATGCCACGCTACCTGGCCTACCTAGGCTTCTATAGGCCGGCCCTTCCGGTCCACCCGCTGATCCCTAGGGTCGAAGCCGCCGTTGCCCCAAGTCGCCCACTCGGGCGTCTCGGGTCCCATGTAGTCCTCGGGAGAGAAGTCTCCGTGCGGGCCCTTCTCGTCGAGCAGCTCGAAGAAGCGGTCGTAGTCGATGCGGGTGTGCCACCTGCCGTCGACCCGGAACCGCTCGCTCGCGAGGAGCACGCAGCACGAGTGTGCGTGCTCGGCCGCGAGGCCGTACGCCAAGCCCCTGCGGCGGAGCGCCGCCTCGAGGGCGGTGACGAAGTCGCACACCTCGTGGTAGAAGGGCACGTTTGCCATGCTGAGCCCGGCGCCGGCCGAGGTGGAGGTGCCGCAGTACGTGACGCCCTTGACCTCGACGAAGCAGGGCAGGGCCTTTTCGACCATGTCGGCGTACCCTTCGACCTCGTCGTCGACGTTGAAGCCCTTGACGAGGGTGAGGCGGAAGACGGTGCGCTGGCGGAAGCGGCGGTCGCGCAGGATGTCCAGGCAGCGCTGCAGGCGCTCCCAGAAGTCGCGGTGCAGCGGCCGGTCGACGCGGCGCAGCGACTCGCGGTTCGAGGCGTCGATGGACACGTACAGCTGCGTCACGTGGCCCAGGGCCGCGAGCTGGTCCGGGTGCTGCGCGTTGCATACGAGGAAGGATGAGATGCGCTCGCCGTGCAGCAGCGCCAGGAACTCGTTGATGTGCGGGTAGAAGATGGGCTCGCCCACGAGCGAGAGCGCGCAGTGCCGGATCCGCATCGCCTCGGCGAACCGCTCGGCCCTCACGCCGGG
Source organism: Magnaporthiopsis incrustans (assembly GCA_003049425.1). Lineage (NCBI taxonomy): Eukaryota > Fungi > Ascomycota > Sordariomycetes > Magnaporthales > Magnaporthaceae > Magnaporthiopsis > Magnaporthiopsis incrustans. The sequence goes on from PYSR01000074.1 coordinate 61,148, forward strand.
CACGCCCCGCATCATCTTGATCTTCTGGTAGTGGTTCTTGCGGATGCCGTCGAAGATCAGGTCCGGCGCGTCCGCGACCCAGCGCCACGTCGTCCCCACCGGGTTCGTGCCGTGCCGCCAGCAAAAGACGCACTTGTTGGAGCACGAGAGCGACGGCGTCGCCTCCATGCACTGATGGCTGTTGATGCCGTAGAAGGAGTACTTGTAGCAGCTGCCGCGCCCCCGCAGCGCCGACTTGGTCCATCGGCAGATCTTAACGCCCGAGTGGGAGCCCACGATGGCGTACCCTTGTTTCGTCAGCGCCGCATATGTGGGCGAGTTCTTGGGTACCATCTCCTTGATCGTCTGGGCGGCCGGCTTTCTTGTCCTGCCAGCGCTCGTCTTATCTTTGTCGTACGTGGTAAAGTCGACAGCGACGGGTGCCGCCGCCGCCGTGCCGTCTGCCCGCGACGCTTCCAAGACCCGGCCGATGTCCTCCACGTCGTCAAGAGCCTCCGAGAGGGCCTTGCGCCCAGCCTTCCTCTTTGCGGTTGGCGCATCCTCCTCAATGAGCACCTCGCCATCGCCCACGTCGGATGCTTCTTCGTCCTCACTCTCCACAGCGTCTCCCGAGCCAGGTACACCTTCACCGAGCGAGCCGGTCCGGGCTAACAGGCCTAAAACGTCGACAACGCCCTCGTGCCATTCAGATAGACGCTCCGACGCGTCAGTCTTGCAGTCTCCAATCCCAAGCGGACAGGCCCGTTTACGGCCCGTCAGCTTGGCCATCCACCTGTCGACCTCCTTGGCCTGGAAGCAGAACCCTTCCTCCTCGGTGGGCCAGCCCTCCCTATTGCCAAACCCGAACACCGAGTATCCAAGCAGCGGCGACAGCGGGGCCGTGTCTATTCTGAAGTCGTGGTGCGTTTCCTGCAGGTGCTCGAGGAAGGTGTCGTTTATGGTGTCGATGTTGAAGCTAGGGAGAAGCAGCAGGTAGAGCAGCTCGACGCGCCCCTGTGCCTGCTGCGGCTCCAGCTGCGGCGGTGTGATGAAGTACTCGTCGTAGTCGATTTCGGAGAGGTCGAGCACCTTTGGCGCAAGTATCTGGCACCCCGCACTGGGCGGCAGGGCGCGCGCCGAATCCTCTAGCCTGGTAGCATACTCGCGCGCGATCTTATCCGTCGATCCGGTGACTGAAGAAAAGAAAACGAGCGGTTGTATTTCCCGTGACCACCCGGACTCTGCCCTCCTGCCGGTCTTGTCTTTGTTCGCTTCACCCCTGATCCGACGCGGCCCCACGGCCTTTACTTTTGGCTGGTCGACCGGCCTTGGTTTCTCGTCCGTCACTCTGGCCTTGTTCGTCGGTGGCGGTGGGTCTGGCTTGGATTTTGCGCTGTCGGCGCCGCCAAGAGCGCGAGCGAATGCGACTGGCTCCTCTGGCCGACCGTGGACGAAGTGCAGATATATCCTAAGCAGAATCAAGCAAGCAAATGCGTATAGGCATATTGGAGTGCGATGGCTGTGCCATGTTTCGAGTACGTCTGGCTCCGGCCGATAGCATCACGATGGTCAGTTTGGGGCGCGCGCGGAAGTTCATGCCAAAATAACTTGCGAGGTGAGGAAGAGAAAGAAACTTACCAGAGCTCAAGCGATCAAAGTGCAAGCGACCGTCTTCCAATGTGGAATACATGGCTGGCTGCAGTGCAACAACACGGGTCTCGTGTCGCACGCTCTCTACGGAGGAGCGGGAAACCACATTATTTCGTTAGCATTCTCAGCCCCGCGATCCAAAATTCTGATAAGCGCCGTTATCGCACCCGCCTAGCCATGATCCCCACAGGGACAAGGGGTGGGGAGAGGTCACTGCTTCCAAGGTTGCCCCGGCCTGCCTACCTCAGTCCAGACGGCACTGGAAAACCGCCAGCAACATAATTTAAATCCATCATTACCCTGGGTGGTATTTTTGGGGTAGAGAAGGAGAGCTAGTGAGGGACCCAAGGAGGTTGGAATAATCGGAAGCGGTAAATTTGGGTTATCTTTCAATGCGTCTCGTTTCTCCAACAGATTACCAGGTCCGCGACATCCTTGATGAAGATCAGCTATCAAGATGCAGCATGATAGTGTTCCCACCGTGGTGGCCAAAGCTGCCTTTTCCGTCGGCAAAGGGCCATTCGGGCTCAGTTCGAACGTGATCTCAATCCCGTTTTATTTCATTATGTAACCTCAACGCAAAATCCCCCCAAGCATCCCGGACAACGGAGCCAGGTACAAAAGAAACAGTCACCCGCCACATTCTCAATCAGCTTTGCGTCACACCCGCACTGGATCGAGATAGGGATAAGCCGTGGGGAGCCGTCGGGGATCCGGTCCATACAGGGAGGTGCGGTGGCATCAAAGATAAGGGATGCGGAAGCCCACATCCTTTATCCGACCAAGCAGCAAACTTCTACCAGCACAATCTGGTCGGTGCGAGACGACGCGTGAATAAAATGTGCTTATGTGTAGAGTGTGTGTTAGCGAGATTTGGACGAAGATCGGGTGGCGTAGATGGTGATTGAAAGCGGTGTGGATGATTTTCGGCAATTAGCAGCGTCTGGTATGACGACAATCCTTGCTAGAACACCGTGGGTGCACACAGCGCAGGGCTTGCTTGCTGTCCGTGGCTAAGGCAGCCCGTCTTGTGACCACAGCCAAGATGTGCCTTTTGAGTTTCGCCTTCTTCTGGATGGCCGGCCACCTCTCGTCCGTGGACTGTCAGGTGAATATAGCCCAGAATTCTGCACAACCGCAAGGGCAGAGCCCCGTTAGGAAGGCGGTTGGTCAGGAATCGACCGATTCGAAACTTACCTCGCAAGCGGCCGGTTTCCGCTGTTCTTTCGGTTTTGCGTCTTCGGTTCGAATCGCCCTTCCCAGCCCGGCCAGGGATGCAGCACGGCCGGTGCCCCTTTTGGCACAGTGACCCACTCCCCACGAGGTTGGCGACAAGTAGCGAGCCCGGCCGCTGTGCTGCGCACCACAATCAAATCCGACAGTGTCCGGACGGGGCCCCAGACATCAGGTCAGGAGCCATCCGCCCAGCACACCAGACCGCAACTTCAGGCAGAAAAACCGAAGTGCCCACATCCCGTCTTCCACCACCAGAACCAACGAAAGCAGAACCAGAAGCCCAACCAACCTTTCGTCAACACATCGAACAAGACCAGAACGTAGAATCCAAGATGGCCGTCGGTATCGTCCAAAAGGTGTCCTCGGTGCTGCCGGCAGAGTGTCGATCCGAGGCGCCCGTAGGCTTCGCGGAGCTCGTCATGGAGCTGAAGGACGCACTCGGTCCCTCGTCCGGGCTGACCTCCGACGACGTCGACGTCAACCACCTCACGTGGCTCATGGATGGATACGACGCCGGAGAGCAGGGCTGGCTGCCGTTCGCCATGAAAGATGCCAGCAGAGGCTACACTCGTAACCTGGTTGATGAGGGCAATGGCAAGAGCAACTTGGTAAGGACAACGCTTGATGTCCCTCCCTTCCCCGTCCGTACCGACCCCTGGATGCTGACGTCGAGCCTCGCTCCTTCCAAGCTTGTCCTCGTTTGGTCGCCTGGCAAAGGCAGCCCGATCCACGACCACGGCAACGCACACTGCCTGATGAAGATCCTCCGAGGCGAGCTGACCGAAACCCGGTACGCCCATCCCAGGGAAGGGGTCGAGGAGCCGATGACGGTCATATCCGAGAGAACACACAAAGAGAATGCCGTGGCGTACATGGCCGACGAGCTTGGCCTCCACAGAGTGTGGAATAAGGGCAGCGACTTCGCTGTGTCCCTGCACCGTGAGTGCCGTCGCCCATACCCCATGAGCCAGTCGCCTTGAGGTCCGTGTCAAGCTGACCGAAGCAGTGTACACGCCCCCCAACGTGGCTAAGAATGGCTGCTCCATCTTCAATGCCAACACGGGGAAGAAGAGCCACATCAAGAAGTGCGGCAACTTCTCCGAGTATGGCCGTCGGCTCGAGGAGGCTTCGGGCTTGTGTTAGTGACCGCAGGGGAGATGAGGGGTTGGAATCCGAAGGGGTGAGGAGCGACTCGAAGCCATTGGATAGGGGTTCTGGTTTGCTTGTTTTGTCGTCGCATTGTGTTCGTGTTGATATGGTAGCGGTCTTGGGTATAAGCGATGGATGAGTGGAAGGGCGGAGCCAAGCCTCCAGCATGTGATGGCTTGCCACATCGAGTGCCATCAACAAAGGAGATAAAGGTAGAAACTGTTTCAATACCACGAATACAACCGCCGCGAACCAGGAAAACTTGAAGCGAGGTTGGATTGTCCCTCGTTGGGCGTGTTCGGCACGTCTTAAAACAGATGCTGGAAGCCACTGCCCTCGTCTGATTGGCCAGTCGAAATGGCGTGCTCGACGACTCCATCATTCGGTGCGGGAGCGGCTGTCGGTGTTTGGTGTCACGTGACCGCTTCAATTCTCCAATTCTCAGCGGGGAGCTCGGGCTGAACAGCACGCAAGGGTGTTTTTGGCTTTGGCATCGCTAGGCCATCCTAATTCCTGGTTGAGTGGCGTTTTCTCTTCTTCTTTTTTATTCTTTTTTTTTCTATAGAAATAATGCCAAATCAAGCGTTGCATGTTTGTCTCGGTTTTCAAAGCACGCCTTAACTTCGCTCCGAGCAGGATGCTCTGCATTTTCTCTGAACGGCGCTATATGGAGACTCTTGGTGCTGCCCGGAAGTCCGTATCTAGCTCTGTCTCTGCAGATACCTGCACCTATTCCTTCGGTCGGAAGAATAATTTCAAGTGAAATGAAACGGCAAGGATCGACCTCGTGTGCCTGACGGTCCACCTTACCGTCTGCCTTGGACAGCTTGTCACCATCGCGGCCATGCCAAACTTCCGACGATAGAAGTGCCCCCTGTCCATGGCTTCCATTGGTAGGACTGGGCCGTGTCACGGCAGTGCCAAGCTCGATGTCCTACGCCCGGCATGCATGGATGCTGCGCCGATAGGACTAATCGAGGTGGCGCACAGCGGCAGCCTACCTGTCACTCGAGCTAGGCCTAGTTCAGGCGCGTTGCGCGTCCAACCGCGAACCGGAGGATGGCTTGGGTCCCGCTAGACCAGGAATCCCCTCAGCCGCCGTCACCTAGGGCTTCGTCGCTCGGCCCCAGGCTACCATCAGGCTGCGTGTCCGAGAGCTGGGACGGAGGGGAAACAGTCACACCGGATGACTGCGCACAGAGGGGAAGATGAACAAGGGGAAAAAAAATAAAGTATATTATCAGCCCTCCTTGGCCGTGTCCTCGCTGCCATCTGCATCCCTCTTCGGTGCAGCGATAACAATATATCCAGCCGAGCCAGACCTGAAACACCACACTCCTCCGGCCTCCTTGTCGCTGAACAACGACGAGCATCAGGAAACCAACATGCTTGATCGGGACCAGATCTCTGAAACGGCCTGGAAATGGCGCTGCAAGATCAAGCAGTCCGTCACACGGAGTGAGAAGACCGCCGCCGACTTCTCGACCGATGACAGCTCACTTGAGGCTGTCAAGGCCGGGCAGCCAGGCGGCGCAGTGACAAAAGCCGGTCCTGCCAAGGACCCCATCCTGGGATCCAGCCCGTCCGTCAAGATGTTGTACGAAGGACGCTCGTGTGGGGAGGACTATGTGGACTGGGTCGACGTATGTCTATTTTCTTCTTTCATTCACACCTCCTTTTTCCTATTCCATACCACTCTCAGGATCACTACCATCATCCAAGACGGCTAACTCTGAGGATGTGTGATAGTATCCGCCCAAGCAGTTGAGCAAGACGGCGGCGCGTGCGCAAGATCGTGTGGCTATCAAACTCTACAAGGTCAAGGACAAGGATAAGCCCGTCATCTCTGGCCGCTTCGCTCTCAGGTACCATCGGATCGACATTCAGAACCCGGCTCTTGTGGCCGCCCTTGAGCCCATCTTGAAAAAGGAGGACTGCCACCTGGACGCCAACGAAACTGCAACCTTCACAGAGCCCTTTCGCCCGCTCTATTTCTGTCAGGACCAAATCGTGGCCAAGTATCGGAGCCTCGCAGATGGCGATGCCCTCAAGCCCTTCATGTACCTGCTCGTCAAGGTCCTGGATGACGTCTTTTCTGACCTCAAGGCAAAGACGGCGGCTCTCAAGGAGAAGGGCCTCATCTCCTTCAAGACCGCCTGGACCTTCTTCCCCCGGGACTCCATCGTCATATCATACGCCCGGAACTGCGAGATGCTGTGCAAGGTCGTCGACACCACGGTCCACAAGGACATGTGTGGCGCCTTGCTGGTTATTCGCTGCAAGGTCATGCGCTTCAACGGCGAGGCTTTCCTCTGGGACGATCACGAAGTTAGAATCCCCTCGTTTGCCGGCAACTTGCCCGTGTCCGAGCTGCCTCACTATCCGCTCGACTTTCACCCGGATGCCGGCCAAGTCAAGTCCCGCATGGTCTCGAGGGGCGCAAGGGTCTTGGACTACCAAGGCCTCACGTACTGCTGCTACACCGGTCTCGGCATCCGCCCGGTAGAGAGCAAGGACCCGAGTGAGAAGGACGCGATCGAGAAACACAATGTCGATGGTCGGATCCTCATCGACGTGGTCGGCTACAAGAAGCATCACCTGGCGCAGGGTGTCCGGGAAGACAAGGATCCTCACACGACGAAGAACAAGGTTCAAGGAACCGGTCGAACTGGCGCTGCGCCCGGTAAAGCGACGGCGGGCAAGAACTCGCCGACCCCCGAGAAGCGCCTGACGGAGGAGGAGCAAGCGAAAAACAAGGAGGCAATGCTCCACGACGAAGACAGCCTGATGTTCATGTACCCGCTGCTGGAGGGGTATGCGCTCAAGAACAAGCTCTGGATGAACTTCTACATCGAGGACATCACGCCCATGGTCTGGAACGACGAGGCCTACGAGCATTTGGTCTACGACGAACAGCAGAAGGACCTTGTGCTCTCGTTTGTTGAGAACCACACCCAGACCAACAACCACAAGGAGCTCGACGTCATCATGGGCAAAGGGCAGGGCTTGATAATTCTCCTGTCGGGCCCGCCGGGCACGGGCAAGACCCTGACGGCAGAGGCGGTTGCCGACAAAACCCACAGGCCGTTGTTTTACCTACAGGCTGAAGACCTCGGCATCAACGCTGCGGCCCTGGGTGCCAACATCAAGACCATTTTCGAAATGGCCACCGAATGGGACGCCGTCATCCTTCTGGACGAGGCCGACGTGTTCATGGCCGAGCGGCACCCCCAGGACATTGCAAGGAACGAGCTCGTCAGCATCTTCCTGCGTGAGCTCGAGTACTACAAAGGCATCATCTTCCTGACCACCAACCTCTACGACACCATCGACAGCGCCTTCAGGAGCCGCGTTTCGCTGCACCTCCTGTTCAAGGCGCTCAGCACGGAGGCTCGGCTGGCGGTGTGGCAAAAGTTCCTAGGACGGCTTCCCAAGGCCGAAACCAGAGCCTTGGCTTCCGGCGGCCAAGGGGAAAGCCCCGGCGGCAGCAGCAGCGGTGGCGGCGAGGGCGCCGTGGCTCCCGATGGCGGCAGTGAGGAAGTGCAGGAGCTCACGCAGAAGGACATCAAGGAGCTTGCCGGCTGGCAGCTCAACGGGCGCGAGATCAAGAATGCTGTGCGCATGGTGCAGTCATGGTGCTCGCACAAGGGCTACAGCATCACGCTGGACCGCCTGGAAAGCGGCATCAAGGTCACATCGCCCCACGCGCGCAAGCAGACCGAGCACGATACGAGTCTTTACGAGTGACAAAGCTTGTGGGGGCGGGATAATTTGGATCGCAACATAATCAAGAGCGATTGGAAATGCAAAAGAAAAGAATAAAAAAAAGAAGAAGAAAAAAAGAAGAAAAAGCTCACACTGCCATTGACCGATAGTCACCATAATGTTGTGTGGTGCGTTGCCATGCGGAGTTACCATTTTCTTGCCAATCCTACGCTGGAGCGGGGAAGGCATGCAGGCAGGTTGCGGTGACATGAGGCCTTTCTCGCCTTGCGCCCAGGACGGCAGGTGCCAGTAAGTGTAATCGGCGGCACTAGTCAGGAGGCTCCTAAATGAGGGGCAATGTCAAGAAACAAGGGTATTTTATTTTATCTGGACGTACCTCTCCTTCTTGTTTTGGCTACCACAGCAGCGTCTCACTGTCCTTCCCTGCCCGAGCTTTATGCAAAAAACACGAGTTAGTCAAGCCAATGTATGCTACGAATCGCCACGGTTTTGACTAGAGGTCGGAGATTTGGTCGGGTAGGTCGTCAGGGAGCTCGTTAGGAGCGCTTTCGCAGGCAAAATCAATCTGCCACAGTGGACTTGTGTAGGTAGTGCTTATAGTATTTTCATACCTAACCAGGCTCCCTGCCAATTTCTCTTCACGCAATCCCCGGGTTGGTTTCTAGCCATCGGCCCCTTGTCGCGACTTTTTCCCCACTAAGCGACAAGCCTTGCCAAAACACCCAATTCCAGTGAGAATATCTCACGAGAACACTGAGATTCACGTCGTTTTTTGTATTTCCTAATCACACAAATTTGAACGATTAGATTGTGATATCAGGATCTGGAATTGTGCCTTTTTTTTTTCTTGTTTTCTTTTCAGGTAGCAAGGTCGCGATAGGGGCCCACAGCTAACAAACCAACCGCGGGTTTGCGTGTATTCCTTCTCCCTGGTCTGGAGTTCCTGACTGGTGCTGCCGATTAGATAGCCGGCAGATCCTGGTATAAATAAAGTACTCAAGTTCCGATACAAAACCCAAAAACCGACAGACCGATAAAAAAAATATATTGAATGCCCGCCTGCCCGGCCAAAGGCCTGCCATCCAGCCGGTAGACCGCCTGAACTGCCATCGATGTGACGCTGCATATCCCACTCAAGGGCGGGGGTTGGTGGGCTGTTACCTATTGCCTGGTGTTTTCCCGGTCTCGGCTGACCGGTCGGGGATTGGAATTTCCGCCAGGGGAGTGTGGCTCTCAAATAATCCCATGTATATAACCAGGGGCCAAAGATACCATGTGCAGAATGGAGGAGGCACAGGCTTGGCAAAGGGTTCGTGGACGTATTGCTCTCTACCTGTCTACCCAGGAATAAAGGCATATATACCCGCAAGATCCGGTTTTTGGCACTTGGTCCGAAGCGGCCGAGCCCTGATAGGAGCCGATCATCGACGTCGACGTCGGGTCCAAAGCTGCAGCGGTCATGATGGGCGTCCGTGTTCTGGTAAACTCGGTACTGGTTTGTCTGGCCGGAGTCACGCTCACGAGCGCGGCTGCGGTGCCGAGGAGTGACCCCGCGACAGTCAACCCGACGGTTGACCTTGGGTATGCCATCTATAGGGGTCTCGAAAACGGGACCACCGGGTTGACCACTTGGAAAGGGTAAGCGGAGGCAGAAACGCATTTTGTCGTGAAGGGGACAGCGGGATGGAAGAGAAAACATGGGCGGCGTCACTAACACGAGACCACCTATGCCCAACCCGCGCTTTCCGCCGCCGCCGCCAAAAAAGAATACGATATGCAGCACCTCCGACAGGAAAGCTGAGGTGGCAAGCGCCCAAGCCTCCGCTGGAGAACCGGGCAGGTGTCGTGGTTGCCGATACGTCAGGGCCGCAATGTCCACAGCAGCGTCAGGCCTCGGCTTCCGCCCTGCTTTCTGGGTCACTCGATGAGGACTGCCTCTACCTGGACGTCTACGCACCCACGGAGAAGAATAGACCTGCTGCCACCGAGAAGAGGGAGGAAGTAGACGATGAGGACTCGGATTCGTCGACGGGCGGCCTCCCCGTCCTCGTGTTTATTCACGGAGGCGGATATGGAACTGGCAACGCGGGGGCGGACATGAGCGCGCTCATCAACGCCAATGGCAACAGTCTCGTCGCCGTCTCGATACAGTACCGGGTAGGTTTCGTCCGATATTGGTCGGTGCAGTAAATTACCTATTATATCGTCATGCATCGGACTCGGCTCGCCAACACATGAGCTGACTTCTGAACAATCAGCTGGGTGCGTTTGGTTTCCTCGCGTCACCCGAGATTAAGGCCAAGGGAGCTTTGAATGCGGGTCTTTTGGACCAAGAGTTCGCCTTGCAATGGGTTCAACGCCATATTTCCAAGTTCGGAGGCAACCCACGCAGGGTCACTCTCTACGGCGAGTCGGCCGGCGGGGGCTCCGTGATGATCCTCTCTGTCGCCAGGGACGGAAAGACGGGCACGTCGCTCTTTAGAAATGTAAGAGCCTCCCTCTGGGAACAGGGAAGACATGGGTGCTGACAGGATCAAACAAAAGGGCATCGCTGCGTCGCCGTATTTGCCCACGCAGCCTCGCTACGATGACGAGATCCCTAAAAACCGTTACCGCGATTTCGCGATAGCCGCGGGCTGTCCCGACTCGGGTCCGGTGTTCGACTGCCTTGTCTCGACAGACAGCTATACGCTGATGCTCGCCAATGCCAACGCCACGAGCCCTCGCAGCGGTGTCCCGTTTGGAAATTGGTAGGCTGCGCCGGTTTGCGGCATATTTTCAAGATTCTCGACACGCTTCTCCATCTTCCCCCGACCTGCTTAAAACAAACTGACCACAGCTCGTTCCCGTAGGGCCTTTATCCCCGTAACGGACGGGACTTACCTCACAGCTCCAGCCAGCGCCCTCCTCTCTCGAGGTCGAGTCAACGGGAGAAGGATTCTCACAGCGGTAGGTATCACCACCCTACCCGCCCAAGACGTGATAAAAACACCATGGGCCATCGTAGAGCTTGAGCCCCGGAGCCGCTGGCGACCTGGAGATCCATAACTCACCATCTTGCCATGGCCGAACAGAACAACGCCAACGAGGGGACCTTTTTCGTGCCCACGACGGTCAAGACCGAAGAGACTCTGCGGGCGTGGATCAAGAGCAACTATGTCAGCCTGTCGGAGCAAAACGTCACGGCCATCCTCGGCGCCTACCCGAGCGTCCCGAGCCCCGACGATCCGACCAGCCCGCGTTTCGAGACCAGCGGCCTCGGCCCGGCCACTGCCGTCAACGTCAGCCAGGTCGCCGCGGGTCACCAGCAGAGGGCCTTCAACATCTACGCAGAGTCCACGTTCGTCTGCCCGGCCTACTGGCTGGCTGACGCCTTTAGCAGCGCCAGGGATCGCGAGAGCTTTTTCTACCAGTACTCGATTCCCTTTGCCCGTCACGGCCTCGACCTCACGGCCGCATTTCTCACGCCCGACCCGTCGCAAGGTCCCGACTTTATCCAGGCTTTTAGACGTAGGTTCACGGTGTCACTACAGGTCCCAGCTGGCCACATGACTTGCGTGCGGGTTTAGGTGATGCTGATCATATCTCCGTTCTCCGAGCAGGCATGTACGGCAATTTCATTGTCGGCGACAACCCGTCCATCGACAACAGGCTGGCCAACGGCGCCTCGGCCCCAGACCCAAACAAGCCGAATCCGGCAAGCCGCTGGCCGAGGTGGACGGCGGACAACCGCGCCTTTCTCAACCTGAACCAGACCGGCGGGACCCCGTACAGGGTGCTCACCTCGACCGGGGTTGTGGTTACACAGTTCTCCCAGCCAGGCTTGAGCAACGACTTCTCGCAGGCCGACGCCAGCTCGTGGGAAGGTGGACGAGGGCGGAGGTGTGACTTTTGGAAGACGATCAACGCTTTCGTGCCTCAGTGAAGCAAAGGAGTTATACTGGCGCACTGGCAGGGGCTAGACAGCTCGGCGTCCAATCCAATAGAGGAAGCAACTACACAAGCTGCCACAAACTTACGTCGACCGATGGTCACGGTATCAGAGCAGCCAAAAACGACAACGCGGATAACTCCTCCTTTCATAACCGGGCACCCTTCACCTCAGTCAACATTCGTGTACTCGGATCTAGGCACAGAGCTGCCGGACATGTAAAAGTCGGACGGCAGATGGGCCCGACACCGCCGCATGATGGAGATGACAGTCCCGAGGTCCAGCCTCGTGTCCACCACGACGTTGACGGAGCCTTCGGCGCAGGTGAGCAGGCGCAGCCGGCAGTGGCGCCTGGTTTCGCGGAGGAAGTCGGCCAGGACGCGCAGGTAGTCGGCCATGTCGCAGCGCAAGGTGTCGTCCATCCCGACAAACATCTCCGAGTAGTCACCGTCGTGGTTGCGGTCGCTGTCCATGTTGTGCCAGTACACCCGGAGCTCCGGGTGCGAAATCCCCCGGGGCCTGCCCCGGTCCAGCTCGGATTCTTGATGTGCCGCCGCTGCTGTCCGGGCGCGCTTGGGCCTGTCCCTTCCCTGTCCCGTTTTGATTCGCGCCCTATGCTGCGGACGGGCGTTGATGCCCATTTTGGCGATGACGATGCCACCGTTAGTAGAATGTTACGTAGCTGAGGCAAGCAGGTGACAATTATGTTCTACGCCCTATGGACATGTGTGTTAGCCCTCATGTTTGAGTTCAGGTTTGGTTATCTGCGGGTAGGAATGCTTAAGCGCCTACAGGAAGACGGAGGATATTCTGGTCAAGTTGTCCGCTTGTGTCTTCAAGGATACAACAGATTGCGGGAAGATAAAGAGGAGGAGGAAGCCGTCATGGAGCAGTCAGAGAATAGAAACAGCCCACCGAGACATATATACATAACAATTGATACACATTGTGGTTGTGACACTATAGCTAGGTGGTGATAGGAGGCACAAGCGGCGCATCACTTTTGCCAGAGAGACACTTCAGTTCTCAACTGAGGCTTTAGACACCAAGCAGAGGTGACTAACTGATTGCCCCAACAAAAGAAACCCCAAGCTCAGAAGGAAGTCATCACTTTTAATCCCTACATTGCAGTCTTGCGCATTGCTGCATCCGAGAAGCTTCTCTGGTTTTGGCGAGCCACGACCAGAAAAGGGAATTATTGGACGGACGTGGTTGTGGATATGATGCGAAGGTCTTTGGTACCGGGAATGGTACCGGGAATACCTCGCTCTGCGGTTCCGTCTTGACGAGCCCAGCCATCTCCGTAGAGAGTTTCCAGCCCTTAGGCACCCAGGCCGCAAGCGAGAGAGCCGGCCATCTTCCGGCCCAGGCAAACGTTCTAGAACTCCGTGGCCAGGGCCTGACGCGTCTCGGGCTCATGCACGCACTACGTGGATGGACGAGATCCCGGGTTGATTGCTGGCGGGGCTCGTGAGGCAGCAGAGCAGCATGCAAATCAAGATGCTGGCTGCAAACGTGCGTGGACGGGAGACGATGATCTGGCCTGGCCTCGATGCCGGAGGGTGGGTGCATTTGATTGTGTGCATTTGCGTTCGAGGGAAAGCGCTCCACTCGTTACCATCACCCGACGCCCCGCCATCCCTGCTTGGGCTGCGGGACTAACTCCAGCACCAAGATGGGGCTAGCCTACCGCAATCACAGGGCCCCTCCCTCCGGAAGCCCACCGCCTCAACTGTTTCCGGGTGCGTGCCCCTCCTGTCGGCACCCAGGCGACCAGCTGGGCTGTCCACCAGACGCCGATGACGTAGGCCTTCGTCCGAGCTCTGACACAGCACACAGCACACAGCACAGGACGTCGATGAGCCCGACCTCGACAACTCAGCCGAAGTTCTAGGCAGCGATACGACACGCGGAAAGCATGAGAGCGTGCCTCGTTGTACGACAAGCCTAATGAGTAGAAAAAGAAAGTGGGAAAAATGGCGGGTGCTGGCTGCTGCTGCTTTGTCCGCATGCTCTTGTGACACGCACTGGTGCTTGCTTTGGTGTCGCGGGGCACTGCGTTGCCCTGCAAGCACATCATTTTATTATTATTATTATTATTTTTTTTTTTTTTTTTTTTTTTTTTTTTTAGCTGCCAAATGAGTCGGGCTAGTCCCGCACGCGTGCTGGCTTGGTGGGGGAAGCAGCGGAGGGGAGCCGGGCCAAGGTACCATGGTACCTATTACTGCACCTAAGGTACCCAAACCCGGCTGGTTAGCAATCATCAGCTGGCCGGCTTCTCACCCATCCATTGTGGGCTGGCGACGGGCATGCTTGCATGCCTGCCCGGTCCATTGTGCATCAATCATCCGTCCGGTCCTAGCTTCCGCCGCTTCCTTTCTTCTGCGCTCGACCTCGCCCCCGCCCCCTTGCCGGTCTTTTTCTTTCCGTCCGTCCCGACCTCCCTTGTTTCTGTCAAGACTTATTCTCTCTGGCGCCGACATGACGGCCGCCCTCCTCGACCCGCCGCCTCACAAGACCAGATAGAGACCGACCCCCCAGACCTAGACCGATCCGACGGCCGGCGCCCTTGGCCTGCCGTAAACCACTTTCGCCGACCATGTTTGACATCTTCGCCAAGACGCTTTCGTACGTTGCTGCCAGCGCCGCCACAAACACAGACACACGCAGACAGACGGAACCCCGCCCCGCGTCGACATCTAAAGGCTAACCCGAACACTCGCCCAAGCAATACAGCTCAATCGCGTCCTTCCTCTTTCCCCTCTTTGCTTCCTACAAGGCCCTCAAGACCTCAGACCCGGCCCAGCTGACGCCATGGCTGATGTACTGGGTTGTTCTTGCCTGCGCTCTCCTGGTTGAGTCCTGGACCGACTGGTTTCTCTGCTGGTATGCCAAACTGAGTCTTGTGTGTGCTGCTCGCCCCGGCTGTTTGCTGACCTTCCCTCGTTGCCATACTCAGGGTGCCCTTCTACGCCTATATGCGCCTGTTCTTCTTCCTGTACCTCATCCTGCCCCAGACCCAGGGCGCCCGCATCATCTACCAGGAGCACATCCACCCATACTTGCAGAAGAACGAGGACGCCATCGACGAGTTCATCGCCTCGACCCACGAGCAGCTGCGCGCCGCCGGCCTGGCCTACCTCCAGGACGCCATCGAGTGGTTCAAGACCAAGGTTCTTGGCCTGCCACCCACGCCCGAGCCGGCTCCACCCCCGACGGCCGCCCAGTCTGCCCAGTCCTACACCCAGAATCTGTTCGCCAGGTTCAACCTGCCCGCTGCGAGCTGGGGTGGCGCCGCCGGTGCTTCTTCAGACCCTGCCGCGGCCGGAAATGACGTGTTCGGCATGTTGGCAGGCGCCGTGAGCGCCGCCCTTGGCGCGTCCTCCACTGCCGCCCCCAAGGACGGCGGTGCCGCGAGGGGCTCCAACACACGGGGTAGCATCATCCCCAGCTCCGTCGGCGAGGCCGACAAGGCCGACTTCATCGCGACCCAGCGCGATCGTCTCACCACATTGCTGGCCGCGCTCGACCGCGAGGCGGCCCAGCTTCCCAACTCCAAGGCCCCGACCTCGTCGTCGACCCCTTCCGCCCCGGCGCAGTCGAGGTTCGGCCGCGTTCTTGAGGTCGTGGAGGGCCTGAACCTGGAAAAAAACGTCAGCTCGGGCAGCTTCCCGTGGAACAGCTCGAGCGCAACCGATGAGTCCTCGAGCAGTGGGTTGACCAAGTCGCGCAGCGAGCAGGACTTTGAGAAGATCGAGGCCGAAAGCGGGGCCGAGGACGCCGACGACGGCACGGGCGTCCGGCGCCGCGGGCCTCAGGCCGGTGGCGCCTGGAACCCTTTCGGCTGGGGAGCTTCGCCGTCGGCTGGCGGCCCAGGCCCCCACCCCAATGCTGGCGCGAGTTCCGGTGTTGACAAGTGAAGCGAATGGGTTACGACGCACGCATTTGCGCTTGCCATTGCTACAGCCTTTGGTTCACGTTGGTAAACCTCGAACGCCTTTCATTCTTCTTTAGTCAAGGGAGCCGTTGGATTCAGTGGGTTTGCATGGATCATTCTTTAGCCCGAGGATTCGGGAAACCCGTACAATTAGAGCTTGTTGCAGGGTGGACTCATTATGTCCTACTCGGCCTAGTGCCTGCTTGCCTGTGGTTATGTGCACAGGCTTGTACATAGGTAGCTGCCGGCATCTGCAGAGACCACAGCCTATGCGCAGGTTTCTGCCAATTTGCGCTGGTTCGTCATCACCGATCATTGACAACAAGGCCGGCAGGTACTCTGTATATATAACATAGGCTAGTGTCCGGACCCTGGTTTGGTACATGTTTCAACAGCATGGACATGCTTATCGGTTTGCATACTTCTGTTCTATTGTACATGTTAGTTCGTGAGACGGGTAATGTTAGTATATACAACATCAGGTATCCAGACAGTCCATAGTCTAAGCTCCTGTAGTGAGATCATGCCATGGACCCAGATGGCCGGCAAGCGAAATGTTCTAAGAGCGGAGGGTGTGGTAGCGATTGCCACTAGCGCGCGCTTCTATAAACAGTTCGCCCATAGCCAAAGAGTCGATCGAGGTCGGCACGCCTTCTGGGTGTGCACACGCTGCATGTAAAGCGGCTTCCCGGCAGGGACGACAGCAACAACATGTTCCCCGCCGACCAGCCAGACAGACCCCGTGGCTCACTCCCGGTCTCATGTCCTCTTGTAGGGGTAGGCGACGTCGCCGTCCTTGCGCATCCAGATCTGGCGCTTCTTCTTGGTGACGACGTGCTCGACCCAGACCTCCTGGGCGTACTTTTTCTTGAAGGAGCGGATGAAGCGCGGGTCCCAGAGCTCGGAGCCGATGCCGAGGTCCTTGCAGCAGCGCATCAGGGCGTTGGACTTGCAGCCCTCGCCGGCGGTGGGGATGGACTCGTCGCTAAAGTATTGGCACTCGCCTCGGGCCTGGCTGACGAATCTGCGTTTTGTACAAGTTTTTGTTTTAGCGAGGGGGTCGCAAGAAAAGGACAGAGAGACTGGGGTGGAAAGAACTCACCTGCCATGGGCAATAAGCGCATACTCCCTCGTGACGAGCTTGTCGCCGACGATGAGCTCCCCACGTGGCGCCAGGCCCCAACCGCCGGGGCCAAAAGCACGGTTCAGGATGCGACGGTACTTGATCTCGGGCAGGTAGATGATGCCGTCGGGCTTGACCTCGACGTCCTCCGGGTCGAGCGGGGCCATGAGGATCTGGGCCGCCTCGGGGCTGTAGGGGACCGAGCCGAGGCCGTGGAAGGAGGCGGACCAGTCGATGGTGCCGTCGCCGGCGGCCGGGTCGGGCACGGGCGCGAAGCTCGAGGCGGCCGTCGCGGCCTCGCCGGGCGTCGCCGCCGCCTGCGGGTCCAGGACCGGGGTGGCGGGCGGCTCGGGCGCGGACGAGGACTTGGGCGCGGCGGTGGTCGTCGTCGTCGTTGTCGACGGGGCGGACGACTTGGAATAGACGGTCCTGGATGGCGTCTTGGGCCTGCTGGCTGCTGCGGGGGTCGCCGCGGGCTTCATGGAGCTGGTGGTGCCCACCGATCGGCGGCCGAGCGCCCTGAACGGCGATGGGAGCAGCGCTGCCGCCGCCGCCGGCCGGAGTGGCCGCAGTGTGCGCGTCGCCGCGGCTCTCATCTTGGCTGGGCTTTGCAGTCGAGGGGGTGCGGGGGCGCGGGTATCCAAACGGCGCGAGGTCGATGCGCAGCTTTACGTTGTGCGGCAGCTGGCAGGTTCCTTTTGCGGATACCGTCGCCAACTTCGATTGCAATCGACCGATTTCGTCAATGGATGAATGGAACAAGGAAACCACTTGCCCGCGCAACAACGGAATATCAGTCGGCGAGCACATTTGAGGACTTGGGTGGATCCACTGGTAAATTTCCTTGGCGCGGCAGGCTTCCCCCACGCTTGAGGGGTGGGAGCTTGGGCCACTGTTTATCTGGTGACATATGATGCCCAGTGTTGCTCCATGAGAAACCAACTCGACAATGGGATACGTTTTCCATATCCGTTGACGGGTAGGTGGTTGGAATAAAGTGAGAGATCTAAAGTTTGGAGTTGAGTGTGCAAGCCCGATCGGGGAGCTTCATTCAAAAGAGCGGATCTCCAGCACAACTCTCTACGCATCCTTAGTCTGGGTGCGCTTGTCGTTGTTGTGCCGTTTCCAGCACTCGCGGAATCGTGTCAACTACACCTCGTAGCCGCAGCATTTCAATGGCATCAGTCAATTGCCCCTGGCATTGCATTTACGGACGCACAGGCTGGAAGCAGACACACGTACCTCCTCGGTGCATTGCCTCCAGTCCTTCTTCTCCGAATGGCACTCCGTGAGCTTCCAGTTCTCGTCTGATACAAGGTCAGCCGTTGAGCTCGGTTGCTGGGCGGAATGGCACAGAACGCCACGCACCTGCACAGCCGGTGCTGGATATGCGCTTGTCCCTGGACATGGCCGTGTTAGAAAGGCGCAAGATTAGGATCACAGCCTCGCGTGCATACCACTCGTCTGGCTCGTCATCGTCCTCGACCGCCTTCTTCTCGGCATCGCTTTCATTCTTTGGCATGTTTGACGCTGGAGCATGTACCTAGGTGCTGATGAGGCAGGACTTGGCCAGTTGCAGATAAATAGGGAGGGTCGAGGCCGAGTCAATATTTGCTTTTCAGGTTCCTCACGGTGGCACCGTTAGGAGGTGTTTCAGCGGCGCGGCGGCTTTCTTCCGGGCGGTCCAGTGCACCAAATCGGACCTCCGCGGCTGATTCAGGCTAGCTTACTCCTTCCCCAACCATCTTTCCGCTCACATGAAGATCTGGCGTCAACACCAAAATACGACTATAAATATCTCACCCCATTAAAGCCTCATTTTCCCCATGATTTAACACAATCAACTCTCACCGCGGCCATTCCAACACCGGCCCGACTCTGCCAAGATGGTCGTCAGGAAGCTGAACATCCTGGTATACAGGGGTTAGTTCCACCCATCTTCCTGTCTTATACCTGTTGACTGACATCGCCATCCCCTGGCTCAAAGGCAGCGGCGCCGCTGCGGAATCAGTAAGGCATGCCGTCTTTACTTTGCGCCAGCTCCTGGCGCCGAACTACGCCGTCTCCACCATCGGCGAGTCTGCGCTGCTCAAGGAGCCGTGGACCTCAACCTGCGCTCTGCTGGTGTTCCCCGGGGGCGCGGACCTTGGCTACTGCCGCGTGCTGAATGGCCCCGGCAACGCCGCCATCACGTCCTTTGTACGCCGCGGTGGCCGCTACCTCGGCTTCTGCGCCGGCGCCTACTATGGCTCCGCCCGCTGCGAGTTCGAGGTTGGCGACAAGGCCCTCGAGGTCGTCGGGCCTAGAGAGCTCGCCTTCTTTCCGGGCACGTGTCGCGGCGGCGCCTTTTCTGGATTCCAGTATCACAGCGAGGCGGGCGCCAGGGCGGCTCTCGTCAGGGTAAGCCGCCACGAGTTCCCCGTCCGCCAGCCGGGCATGTCGGACACGCTACGCACGTACTACAACGGCGGCGGCGTCTTTGTCGATGCCGCAGCCCTGGCGCCCAAAGGAGTGCATGTGCTCGCCGAATACGAAGATGAGATCGATGTCGATGGAGGAAAGGGGAGACCCGCTGCTGCCGTCCATATTCACGTGGAAAATGGACACGCCTTACTCTTCGGTCTGCATCCAGAGTGCGTGCGCCGCTCAACGGCTTCCTCTCAGGAGTCTGAGCCCCTGAGACGTGAAACAACACAGAGACTTCATTGGCCAACAAGGCTCACACTCTACTTGCCCCCACAGATTCTCGCCCTCCCTACTGCCGCCTCAGCCGAGCGTCGAGGGATACGACAAGCTCATAAAAGATCTCACGGCCGATGAAGAGGCGCGGACCGCGTTCCTCCGAGCGTGCCTGACCAGGGTCGGCCTAGATGTCGTGCAGGAAGCGGTGGCGACGCCATCGCCGTCCAGCCTGCACCTCACGTCGGCCACACATCAAGAAGTCAGCGAGCTCCTCCATTCACTTGAGAATATCATCACTAAGGAGCACGGCACAGAGCTCATCGAGGCAGAGAGCAACACGTTCCGCATTGTGAACTCGGCAACCGCATGGTCCATGTCCGATCTCAAGCTCGCTATCAACGGCGGCAACACCGGAAAGGAAACCGACCGGCAAATAGGCACCCTGTTCGCGCACGAGGAGGGTTGGCCCAACCCCAATATGACACCTGCCTTCAACCACGCCCTGTACTACTCCAGTCTACAGGACTACCGCAGACGGGAAACAAGCGCGTACGACTGGGGCAGTCCCCTGATGTACGGGGAGGTGATGACCAGCACAAACACGATGCTAGAAAAGTACAGTGCCGAGACCGGTTTCACACGCATAACTTGGCTTGTCTTGACGGCTACTGACCAAGTAAACAGGAACCAAAAGCTTCTAGCCAAGCTACCTACTGGCTTCACTCTGGCCGCCACCACACAGACCTCGGGTAGGGGCCGTGGCAACAATGTCTGGATCGCACCGCCTGGTGCTTTGATATTTTCCACCGTCATCAACCATCCAGCCCACCTCGCCGCTTCCCGGCCGATCGTTTTCATCCAGTATGTAGCCTCGATTGCTCTAGTCGAGGCAATTCAGAGCTACGACAAAGGCTACTCGGACATGCCAGTGAGGCTGAAGTGGCCCAACGATATATGTACGTCTTCTTTGATCAAGCTCCGCGAACCGGTCGATGGCTGACAAGCCCATGACAAACGACAGACTGCTGCGATCCCACACAGCCTGCAGATCCGCCGCAGTGGGTCAAGATCGGGGGCATGCTCGCCAACTGCTCCTACGCGTCTGGGAACTACCAGGTGGTGTTGGGCATTGGCGTCAACACGTCCAACCCGCGGCCGACGACATCGCTGAACGCGCTGGCTGAGGCGGCCAAGCGACCGCCGTTCCAGATCGAGCGGCTGCTGGCCCGTGTGCTGACGCGCATCGAGGCCCTCTACAACGAGTTCGTGTCGCGAGGGTTCTCGGACGACCTCGAGCAGCGCTACTACAAGCACTGGCTTCACTCGGGCCAGCTGGTCACGCTGGAGGCTGAGGGCGGCGTGCGGGCCAGGGTCGCCGGCATCACTCGAGACTGGGGCATGCTGAAGGCGGAGGAGCTGGGCGCCGGGGACAGGCCCACGGGTCGAGTGTGGGCGCTTCAGAGCGACGAGAACAGCTTCGACTTTTGGAAGGGTCTGGTGAAGAGGAAGATTTAGACGGGAGTGAAGGCCTGGCGGAAATATATAGAGGAGATCGGGTAGATGGGGGCTCTCGCCGTGTCCAAAATATAGAATAGAAGGACAAAAAAGCAGGAGACAGGCAGATAGAGAAAAGAGCGAACCGCAATCTCACGAACGGAAGTTAGCCATCCCTGGCTAAGATCATGTTGCTTGCAACAATAGAGGCATCACAGGACGTCGTCAACACCACCTCGATCGGTGCTGAAGGACGCAGACGCGAAGACCCGGCAACGGCTGGTGGCCAACAATCCCGTCCATTCGTTCACCGCTACACGAAGAAATGCTTTGACACCCTGCCTGCTTCGTCCCCTAGGATGGGAAGGCAGGCGGCTGCCAAAGGTTTCATCGCCCGGAACCTCGTAGCCTTATTTTCGGAAGGCTGTTCGCCACCCGACGGGCCGGCAGGAGCGGTAAGGAGTTGTGCGCTCACCGCTGACCAAAAGAACAAGGAAAGAAGGAAAGAAGTAAAGGGGAAAAAAGGGGCGTGTAACAATCGTAGATGCAGCTGTCCGTGTCCATGTGTGTGTCGCAGTGACACGGCGATGCTGCATTTCTCGCGATCGCCCCTCTGGCATAAATCGTGAGAACTTCCCCGCAACATATCGGCTGTTATCGCTTTTTTTTCTTCTCTCTCCTTTCCCTCTGGCGATCAATCCTATTCCGTCTTTTCGCCCCAGCATTTCACCCTATTCTGCCTCAAACGCGACGACGAATGGGATGGGGCATGCATGCTCGAGCACGGAAGACGGAAGCAAGCATGGAAGTGGGCCAAGTCTTGCCCTTTTCAGGCTGGGATGGGGGTGTGGGTGCGTGTACCAGTACCATGTGGTGTGGGTGGGCCGCAGCCGTTATCCATTATCGACATGCCGCCCGTCCCGCCCCTGGACACTCCGCATCGCCGGATGTAGAATGGGCAGAGAGGGCCGCCCTCGCAACCGCAGAAAGAAAAAGGCGGCAGGCGGCCCGGGAGCATGCAGACTAACCAGACCTCTCGCTTTCTGCCACGTCCTTGGTCGTCCTGCCGTCCGTCTCGGCCGCACACGCATCCGAATCCTTGATGGCATGTGTCGCTATATTGCCACTGCACGCGCCATCCCGGGAAAGAGGAGGGTGGGCCAGCGTTGCCGTCGTTGGCTCCGTGCGCACACCATTGTTATGCCGCTTCTCACGGCCGTGTTGCGTCGCGGCTCGACGAGTGTCGAGTTTGTTCTCGCCCATGCTCTCTCGTATAAAGGTCTACGGGGCCGCGGCCTACGCCCGTCGCGGGTTCCCGGTACCGCATTCAATCACTTTCCTCGCCCCTGATCTGTACGTTAATCCACTTACTTATATTGTCTCATTCGAGCAGGCCGAGGCTGTATCGCATCCTCATCGCATCCTGGGTCCTTGCCCGGAGAGGCTCTTCTCAGAGACTCCTCCATGGTGTAGTACAGGGCCCGAATACTTGGGCCGGAAGCCATACCTACAGCCGCACTGTCTCGATAGCTAACGATTGTTTGTCCCTTCGATGGCTCCCCTCAACCAAACCCTAACGACAGCGGTCTGGCACGGCCCGTCAGCGCCGCCGAGGGAGGATGGTGGCTCTGCCATCATCGCGGGGCTTCTGGTCCCACACGCCGTCTGTACGGTCTTCATTGCCACGCGGGCGTGGTCGCGGCTGCGGCTGCTGCACAAGTGGTTCCTAGACGACACACTGATAGTTGCCGCATGGATCTTCTCGACCGCCGTCTGCGTCGTGTACACCATAGCTGCCGAATCGCCCAACATCAGGCAGTCCATGGTGCTGACGGCCAACGAGGACGCGGGGCCGCTGGGCGGCGACGACCTGCAGCCGTACCTGCTCAGGACGTACCTTGGCCTCATCTTCTACCAGATGTGCCTCTGCCTGACCAAGCTCTCGATCCTGAGCTTCTACCTGCGCATGTTCAACTACTCGCGGCCGCTCGAGCGCCGGCTCGCCTGGGCGACCGTCTGCCTCGTCCTCGCCTTCGGCCTGCCCCTGCTCGCCATGAGCATCTTCCAGTGCCACCCGGTGACGGGCGAGTTCTTTGGCGGCGGCAAGCCGCCGCTCTGCTTCTCCTTCACGCCGCTCCTCATCGCCAGCGCCAGCCTGCACACCGTCACCGACGCCTGGCTAATCGTGCTGGTCATCCCCTGCGTCTGGAGGCTGGAGCTACCGCCGCGGCAAAAGGCGGCGCTCGGCGTCGTGCTCTCGCTCGGCGTCTTCGTCATGGCCGCCAGCCTGACGCGCCTGCAGCTCTCGCTGCACGAGAACCTCCGGCCCAGCGGCTCCGGCGTCCAGACGGCCGACACGCTGGCGTTTTTCGTCGTCACCATCCTCGAGTGCGACGTCGCGCTCATCTGCGCCTGCGCCCCGACCCTGCGCCCGCTGCTGGCCAGGCTGTGGCTGCTCCGCTCCGGCATGGGAGGCGAGGACCGGGCCAAGCGGCAGGCAGGCAACGGTCGGCGTCTCACGAGGCGCCGCACCCGCAGCGTCAACCTGACGAGTGCTGTTGTTAGCCGTCAGGGAGTTTACCCCTGGACGACCAAGAGCGAGCAAGATGGCGTGTCCGCCAAGCAAGGACGTCAGCAGCAGCAGCACCAGGAGCCGTCTCGCATCCCGGTGCCGCCGCCGCCGACCCACTCGGTCGCTTACAGGACGCAAACGACGCTGAGCCTCAAGAGCCTCATGAGCGTGGTTTCTCCCCGGACCCGGAGCGCGACGGTGACGGTGACGGACCGCGCTGAGGACCGCGCCGTCTTGCTCCGCCGAGGCGGAGACTCCATGGACCGTCTCACGTACGACGAGCAAGCTCCAGGGGACCGCGGACGCCAGAGGAAAAGACCATGCGGCAGCGGGGAATGGGCACACAGCCAGGAGAGTTTCGTGCTGGGGATGAACGACCCTGCCAGCCCGCACAGGCTGAGCCCCGTCTCGGACTTCAGCGGCCAGACGTTGGCGGACCCTGACAGCCAGTCGAGCGGCGACGAGGACGCTGCTGGGTTAGAGATGAGAAGACAGAAGAAGAAATCGACGAGTACGGCGAGGACGAGGGCGGCCTAGCTTGGGGCTGGGCATGTGATTCCCTGGCTCACAACCAGGTGCGTGTTTGATTGTGTAGGCTATACCTGGCTTGTACATACACATATCGCTGCAGGCGTTGGAGTTGAAAAGCAAATCTGCTCGAAATGAAAGGCTTTTTCCAAAAATCTCCAGCATAGACGTGGGCAGCGGGGTTATCACCCCCGCCAATTTCCCCCAGTCGATCCCCGGCATGCTCCTTGCTTGGCGTGGCGGATAGGGGTCGGACCCGTCCGGGGATTGGTGCCATTTGATCTGATTTCTGCATGTCATATCACACCCGCACCCCTGGCCAGATGCAAAACCAGGAAACCCCTGGCGGCCTTGGAGCCGGCTACCCGCCGTGCCGCATTACCGCCAGGGGCTCTTTGTTGCACCCGAGCACGACGGCCCCTGCTCCTCTACTTCTCCATTCCTCCAACAACACCTCCCATCCACTAGGTAGCGTCCATCGGCCCGGGAACTACCAGATGACTGGTACCATACGCGCCTGTCAAAGCCCACGGCCACGGCAGGAACCGTCCGTTCTAGGGCCGTTGAGATCCAGACTGGGACCTTACCTGGCGGCTACGCTGCCTACCTGGCCGCCACCCTTGCTGCAGCAGCAGCATCAACTCATCTGCCTCGACCCCCGTCGCGACCCATCCGAACTCTGCCAGATCTCCCACCCCGACATAGGAGGGGCCGATCCCGCCGCCTTGATTCCCGGCCTGCACAACTGGACGAGCCCTACGACCCTTGTCTCCCAAAAACTCCACCTGTCACCACCCGCCGTCATGTCGGCTATGGTCTGGGCATGGACCGGATCACGCCTCCGTGGCCCCGTCATCATCAACGTCCTCATATAAGCCACCCCTGTGCTTTCACTCGACTGCTGACTTCATGCCTTGGCTCGCCTCTTTGCCCTTCTCGGTAACCGAGTGTGGATTGCTTCCCGGCTCCGAAGGTCCAGCCGTCGTGCACGTCATCCGATCCGTTGTATGGGTGCCGCAATGGGCCTCGGCCACATACCCCCGTTGTGGTGAATCCCTGGCTACCTGTCCTGGATTCACCATCATGCCGTCTCTCTTTATTATGGCCTCCGCCTTTTCAACCATCCCATGCACCTTTCGCCATGCTGGCTCTCTCTACCGGGCTTACCTCATTTTTTCCACCCACCATTTTCGCTCTTCCCTTTCCTTAATTTCTACCATCTCTTTATTCCGCCCACCGCCTAGAAGAATCGAGGCTTAATACAACCTGCTGATTTCATGCAGTCCGGTTTACAACCCTCTCCCATCCGCTCTCTTCTTGCCGC
This sequence comes from Magnaporthiopsis incrustans, assembly GCA_003049425.1. Taxonomy (NCBI): domain Eukaryota; kingdom Fungi; phylum Ascomycota; class Sordariomycetes; order Magnaporthales; family Magnaporthaceae; genus Magnaporthiopsis; species Magnaporthiopsis incrustans. The sequence continues at coordinate 86,479 of PYSR01000074.1, forward strand.
ATTCGAAGTTCCCGGCTGCAACACTGAAAGAGCCCGACTTCTGTTTCTTCTCTCTGCTCTCTCGCCAGTGTATATGCCACGCTCTGAACATGATGCCCACGGCTGCATTATGCTGATGCTGAGGGCGTTGCGGGTCCTTTTATTGGGCCTATCAGCATTCGCCGGTGCTGATCCTGTCCCTGGACCGCAAAACCTCAAGCACAAACCGTGCTGTCAAGAGAGAGCCCGCTGGGCTAGTGGCCTGGCAAGGCATGTGGCTGCGCTCTCCCCTGAGCCAACACCGCAAGGACCCGGCAGAGGACAAAAAATATCTCCAAGGCCGTGGAAGTTATGGAGATCCGGATCCGAACCAAACTCTGGGCACGCTCGAGGCCTCGATTTGAAACATGCAAGATTGTATTCGAAACCGCTCGGGAGCTTCCCAGGTGAGTCTACATACATAGTCCAGCCATCCATCACTATACGGAGTATTGAAGGCATTCACTACGTACTATACGGGCAGTCAAGGCATGCATTACTATACAGAGCTGACACGTCGGCCAGTCTACTAGAAAGAGACGTGTCCACAGTCATTGCGACGGCCACAAAAACAACTACAACAGTCACTTCCTCCATTCTCACGGTCCTTTCCACAGCCACACACACTCTTGCCTTTGTCGATCCTACGCTTCAGACACAAACACAAGCACAGACCGTCACCATCAGCTCCGTCCTTGCTCGGTGGAAAAGGTCTCGTGGAGCTGTCGCCACCGGAAATTATGCACCAGCGGCGGCTACATATTGTCCGCCGACAGCCACAGATGCGTTGCCATACTTTCTCCTCGCCCATCACAAACGGCAGGCTGGTGAGACATCTGCGGTGGCCGATATCACGGCTGTTCAGACGCCGACCACCACGGCAGCAATAACTACCACAACAACAACGACGGCGACAGTAACTATTCAAGCAGGGACTCGCACGCGGATAATAACTATTTTCGCCACAGTCGCGGTGGCACCTAATGCTAAAACAACAATTTTTACCACTACCACATCATTCACAACCCCGCGGCAAGGGACTTCAACCGCCATCACGACCAGTCTCACCAAAGAGCCAACCACCGCCACGAACCCAGGGGCGACTGGGGAAATCACGGGTGGCCCCGCCCCGGGCCCCGGGACCGACACCGCTAGTGAGACCAGCGCCAGCGACACAGCGACCACCGCGGCGGCTCCAACAACTGCCACAAGTCTGCCCTCCACTTCAGCGGCGACATCGACCAGCAATCCACAGCCCTCAACCGCTACTCCATCCGCCTCCTCCAGCAAGACCGCAGATCCTCCCGGCACCTCAGCACTACCCTCTCACACCCTGGAACCTCAGCCTCCTCCGCGTGGCACCGCAATCCCGGGCTCCATCCTCAGCTCGGACCAGGTAGCAGGGGTCGTGCTCGGGTTGACCTTCTTCATCTTCCTCCTCATAATAATATGTTTGCTGTTACGACGACGCATAATTCAAAAGCGGCGGGCGGCCGGAAGACCCGGTCCCGAGCAGGCCGCCACGGCCCCATCCAGCTCCACCGCGGCGTCCGACTCGACGCCCGGCGACGCCAACAGGGTTCGCATCGTGATCCGGCCGCCGCCGCTGCGCGATGGCTCGCTTGCTGACCGGCCACCGGGGCACGACTTGGGCCCCACGCTCTTCCCGGACGACAGTGACGGGCGCAGCGGCTCGCCCGCGCCGCCGCCGGAACCGCGGCGCTGGAGCATCACGAGCGACTTTGGCGGCACCACCGGGGCGGCAGCGGTGCGTCACTCGGGCGTGCCGTCGTCGGACGTCATGGGGCGGTACGGCGACGATGCTGGGGACGGTAATAGTGCTGCGGCGGGCGGAGCTGGACACGACGCGACCGATGGACGCGGGCAAGGGAGCGGGAACGTCAGCGGCGCCGAGAGCGGGAGCAGCGGCGCGCCCCGGACGAGACTTTCGCCACCCCCGGCGCGCGGCAGCGCCCCAGGATACGACGTGGAAAGCATAGGCGTTGGTCGTGCTATATGATGCCCTATTCCCCATATATCCGTTTATAATTCTGCTTGCAGTATATGCTTGCAGTATAATCTCGTCCCTGATTAAAAATCACGTTTCGACGCTTGCGTTCCCGGAGTGTATGTGTAAAGTCGAGGGTGTTTACGTTTTGTGATGGTACAGATTATATTTTTACACAGGCCGTCTCAAGTGTCTCGTGGTAAATAAGCAAGTCGCCTGGTTTTCACCACCCATCTAGCCCCAGGGCATATCCCGCCAGATTTAAACGCCAGGCCATGCAGCAGTCGAGTGAAGATGTGCTTTTGTATAGATGAAAGAAAAAAAAAATCGCCGTGGGCAGGAGTAAACGTCATGGCGAAATGCCTGTAATGTCGCTCGATAATGTATGCAGCGGGGGTGTCTTGAATCGAAATGCGCAATCGGGACCGCGGCTGGTGTGGCGGCTTTGCCAACGTCGCTGTCGCAGCCATCGTCGTCATCTGCTTCCAGGGAGCCGCGGAAACAGGGCACCGAAGCCTCGGGGAGACTGTCCAAGTGCGGGGGATGTGAATAGCCGGCCGGACCAGGTACCTAGCCGGCATCCCCCATGGCGCCCGGGGCTATAGGTCCTTGGGCCGTTCCTTGGGCTGATTGTTGTAAATATTGGGCTTCCACCCTTCCCGTATCTCGGCCTCCTGCTCCGCCTTCTCCATCATGGGCCGCAGCTCGTGCTCGAGGCGCTCGCGGGCGCGCAGGATCTTGCTCTGCAGGTAGAAGGAGCCGCCCTTTTGCGGGTCGTTTGCGTCGAAGAGCGTCTTGAAGCGCGACATGACCTCCTCGATGTCGCCCCGGCCGCCCTTTGGCGGCTTGACGTTGAGGATCTGGCACGCCTCCTGCAGCGTCATGCTGCCCACGCCGCCGCCGGCCGCGCCCGTCCCGGCTTTCGCCTGCGCGCGCGCAAACTGCGACGACGCCTGCGCGTGCCTGTAGGACTCGGCGAAGGCGCGGCCCAGCGACCTGCCGGCGATGATGGCCGCTTGTATCACTGCCCGGTGAGCCTGTTTTGCCGACGGGAACCGGTTAGCCTGGGGCCCGACCTCGGCAGTATCCTGCTGCGCCCTGTGTGCGCATAGCGGGCGCTTGGTGTGGGGGATATTTATATGGGTTCAAGTCCTCCTCGGCGGGACGAAGTGGGTGGTTTTGTACCATTGTCGGTGCTGCTGCTGCTGCTGCTGCTCGAGACTCCGAGCCAATATCTCGTTCCACTCTGTTTTCTTCCGGCACACTCGGGGGGAGGCGGGTTCCGGCCGCAGGTTAGCCTCGGGGAGCTCGTCCCAGAGTCGGGCGGCGGCTGTCTCGCGGGAACAGGTGGGCGGGTTGGGTGGTGGCGGCAGCAGGAGTGGAGAGGCGGGATCGCGAGAAAAATCAGAATGCGCCGACAAGTCGGGAGTTCCGGCGGCTGTGACCCCACTTTTGATTAGATCGAGCCGTTGTGCACAAGGACGTGGGTGGCGCAAGCTTTCGGCTCAGCCACAGGCAAGCCTCCTGCCGTCACCACCTGCATTGAATGGAAGCGCGAGGCCAGACAAGCCAGATCAATCGCGGAAAACAAACGTCGCACTATTCCCCGAGGCGCAAGCACCGCTCCCCCCTGTCAGCCAACAAGAGCGACGTCCCTTTACGAGCTCCTATCGCACACGTGTCTTTGGTGTTTTCCACCCACATATCTCTCTTACAGTGGTTCTCCGTCGTCTGCCCACGCCAATTCGCAATCCCCTTGGTTTCTCCTTTCCTGCCGACCAGCTGTTGCGTGCGAACGTTGCGACGACCCGCCGGCAGCGCCTGCCTGCCCCCTCCTCCCCGCCCCTGCGCGCTCGACGTACCAGCCTGTATCTCCCATCCATATCCTCACACAGCCATGTCTGGCTACTACGGCGGCCCGAATAACCAAGCATACGCCCCCTCGTCGGCGCAGAACCTCCAGTTCTACCCGTCAACATACTCGCCCGGCGTCGGCGGCGCCTCGCAACAACAAGGTGGCGGCTACGGGGGCTATGGCGTGCCTCCCCAGGCCGGCGGCGGCGGAGGCCGCGGTGGAGGTTATGGCACGTCGTCTGGTTTCAACTCGGGGTTCGGCGGCGCCCCGGGCGTGTCGGGTCGCATGGGCGAGCAGGGCGGCCTGAGGACGGGCTGGCTGGCCGCCTTCTCGACCGAAGGCTACGACGAGGAGCCGCCACTGCTCGAGGAGCTCGGCGTCAACTTTGGCCACATCCGGGCAAAGGTGCGCGCGCTTCCTAGGCCGGGCCATTGCCCCTTTTCCCCCTTGTTCCCCCATGTAACAAACTAACCAGCCATCGCGCTTTTCTTTTACAGACGCTCGCGGTCCTAAATCCCTTTGCGCGCATAGATCAGCACCTCATGGACGACTCGGACCAGGCCGGCCCGATCCTGTTCTTCCTCCTGTTCGGTTTCTTCCTCCTCTTCTCGGGCAAGCTACACTTTGGCTACATCTACGGGCTCGCCGCCCTCGGCTCCATCGCCCTGCACCTGATCCTCTCGCTCATGTCGCCCAGTGACGGCCCTTCCCCCCACGGCGCGGGTCCCGGCGCCCCTCCTTATTCGTCTTCCTCGACATACGCCGACGTCTCGGGCCCCGGCGTCCCGGGAGGCTCCGCACAGGGCGGTGCCGCCGGCAGCAACCTTTCGAGCACCCTCACCATCGGCCGCTCCGCCTCGGTCCTCGGGTACTGCCTCCTGCCCTTGGTCGTGACCTCGGCCGTCGGCGTCATCATACCCATGGACACCCCGTTCGGCATCATCCTGACCTCGTTCGCCATCTCGTGGTGCACATACAGCGCCTCGGGCATCTTTTGCGCCGTCGGCCGCATGAAGGCCATGCGCCTCCTCGTTGCCTACCCGCTCGGGCTCTTCTACGTTGGCTTCGGTATCATGAGCATCTTCAGCAGCCGCGGGAGTGGTGGATCCATGGCCAAGGTCATGGCGAGCGCATCTGCATGAGCTTCTTGGTGGTTGCAACACTGATGCTTTGACAAACAATATAAGGTCGGGGAGTCGCAAAACGAAAGAGGGAGCGAGGAAAGCCTAATAGAACAAGGCTAACGGCTGTGGGCATTCAAGGCGCTTCACGGACGCCTGGTCTGATCCTAAATCCGGAGACACGCGATCTGCTCATGCCGGCAGTCAAGATATCAGTTGGGCATACCCTTCCCCTCCAAACAACCCTGTCGTGCGTTTTCCCCTTCGCGCTCGACATGCGGCAAACCTGACTGGTAAACGTTACTCTGCTCCCGCCCTGGTCTGACAGGGATACCGGCCTGGGTCGGGGCTCCAAAGAAGCGTGGTTGGTGATCGATCTTGCCATCCACGTCAAGCCGACTTGGACAGAGACTGTCGAAAAACGCTCGACAATGCATTTTCTAGAACTGGGGACACGGGTGGTTCGCCTTGCCGGCTTAACGAGATTAGCTCGCACCTTGTTGAATCTAGCTCGGGCCATTTATCACACATATGCTGGTGTTTGGGCGTGTCACGGAGGCGGGCGGTATTTTTATCTTGTATAAAATCTCTAGGGCGGGTGTCTGCGTCACGGGTTGCACCTTTTGTGCTTGTTATAGAAGGATGCCGAGGGCGACTACAAGGAGGAGCCCCACAAGCGTGTTTAGCTTCAGGATTGCATTTTGAGACATTTGTGCCTCGAGAGTCTATCGTACTGAGCGGGTGGAACAAGGAATAAAAAGATCCAAATAGAGTGTCCATCCCCAGCTCCCTAACCCAAAGCCGACCAGAACCAGAAGCATTTCCGCATATAATACATGGACACTGAGGAGATGGACTATCAAATCCGAGAAACAGAGAAGAACAAGAGAAGAAGAAAAAAAAGAGGAAGAAAAAAGAACTCCGAGCGTTATCTTCCCTGGCATTTCTGGCTGAAGGCATTTTCTTTTTGTTCCACAACACTCCGTCAAATTACCAACCAGCGCCCAACCAAGTTAGTGAAGCCATGAGAATTGAAAACGCGCAAGAGTCAACCAAAGATATTAAATCGTATCGTCTCCCGCAAAACCCAGACACGGGCTAGGCCAAGAAGCTAGGGGGACGAGTGCATCAAGTCGAGGTTGGTATAGAAGGCAAACGGATGTTGGTACAGGTTTCCGAGATGTAGTCTGATGTCATGAAACTCCGAGCGCCCCGACGGGGAAGCCTTGCACATACATGTGCGCTCAGGAGTCGGCCGGGCTGCCAATTATGGAGTACTGTCCACCGGCGCCAGCAAAGGTGATCTTGCGATCCTTGACTGCCGTGTTCTCGATCAGGGTCGGAATCTCAACGTCGTCAGAGGTGCCCAGACCGGTCTGGTAGTTGGTCGAGAAGCCCCAAGAGTAGGTCTTGCCGTCACCCGTCAGGGCGAAGCTGTTGTCGGTGCCAGCGGCGACGGAGACAATGTTTTGAAGGCCTGAGGTACAATGTTAGCACAGGCTTGTTCAAGGTGATTTGCCTCAAGAAGTATGGATACGGATAGCGCATGCCGGAGGGGAACTCACCAGGAATAACGGTGGGGACCTTCAGGATGCGCGGCCTCTTGGCCTCATCGTAGATGGCGTTGTCCTCATTGAAGGCCTCTTTCGGAAGTCCCACTTGGTGACCATCAATGCGACCCCAGGTGAGCAGGCGGCCATCTGTAGTGCAGGCCACCGAATGGTGCTCGCCGCCGCAGATGTCAGCGATCTTGTAGTCCTCGAGCGCCTCGATGCGGGTCGCGCTGAGGACTGCCGCATCTGAATCTCCAGCGCCCTGCTCAATCGCGAGCTCGCCAAAGTTGTTGAGACCCCATGCGTAGACGATGCCTTCGGAATCCAGCGCAAAGCTGTGGTACGAGCCGCACGAGATCTTGGTGATCTTGATGCTCCGCTTCAGACCAACGCCGCCAGGCCGCAGGGCCGACGAGAGAACGTCACGCTGAACGCAGCGGCGACCAAGCTGGTTCTGCTCAGGGCAGCCCCATGTCAAGATCTTGCCGGCTTTGTCCAGAGCCATGACGTGGTTGGAGCCGGCCGCCAGCTGAACAACCTTCTTGGGTTCCGCAAGGAGTGTCGGAGTCTTCTGGATCTTGATGGAGGGACTGAAACCAAGGATACCATCGCTGGCCTAGAGGGAAAGACAGAGGTGTCAGAGCCGGCCCGGATGCTCAGGAAGTCATGGGAAGACAATAATACTTACGCGGAATGTTCCCCAACCATAAACACGACCATCCTCGGTCAGCGCAAAGGAGGCACTGTCGCTGGCCACAACTTGCACGAAGCGGGTGCCCTCGGCAACCTCGCTCATGTCAACCTCGGCGGGGATACTCTCTTTGGGGTTGAGGCCACTATCGTCCTCGTCATCCGAGTCCGAGTCCTCGGCGTCAGCGTCCCTAAGGCCGCCGTCCCAGGTGGTGTCACGACCCAGGGCACCCTGGTCGTTGACGCCCCATGTCAGGATCTTGTTATGCTTGGTCAGAGCGACAACGTGCATGCCGCCACAGGCGATCTGGACGACACCAACGGCGGCAGCGGTGAGGTTATGGTTGATACGCGGACGCTTGACATCAATGGGCTTCTTGCCCTCGTGGCGCATGTTTCCAAGGCCGAGCTCACCCGAGGATCCTTCGCCAAATACGAAGACATCTAGAACGGTCTCGGGGGCGCTGTTGATCTTGGTGCCGATCTTGACCTTGGAGATGGGAGCGGCAGTCCGCACCCGCTTGACGGGACGTGCCTCCTCCTCATCCTCCTTCTGCTTGGCAGAGTCGTCGGCAGCCTCGGAGTCGGCGTCTCTGGGCGTGGGCTCTCTTGCAGGGGTGCGCTTGCGCTTGGCCGGAGACGAAACAGGAGCAACATCCTTGGGAGCCCCTGGGGCGGCGTTCTCCTTGCTGGGTCCGGGCTCGGTAGACGCGGCGCCCCTCTTTACGGCCTTCTTGGGTGCAGCGGCTTTCTCGGGCGCTGCTGGCTTCTTGGGTGCGGCGGCCTTCTTGGGCTCGACCGAAGCTGCCTTCTTCGAGGCGGGAGCAGGGGCTGTGTCCTTCTGCTTGGTGGCGGGCGGCGCGGACTTTTGGCGCGTCGCGGTAGGGGCCTCGGCAGCTCCGTTCACGTCGGGCTCCTCGGTGGTCTTGCGCTTCTTGGGCGCCGCTTTGGCCGGTGCAGGCTTTTCGCTCGCGGCCTTTTTCGCCGCGACAGGCTTCTTTGGTTGCGCGACAGGCTTCTCGGACTCAGCCGAGGCTGCCTTCCTCGTAGCAGCGGCCCTCTTCGAGGCGACTGTGGCTTTTGTGGTGGCAGCCTTGGTCGCAGTCGCCGTTGTCTTCTTCTTGGGAGGCATATTTAAAGTGCAGCGCAAAAACGCTGCAGGTTGTTGGTGGGTGATGGTGTGGTGACGGTGATATGATGCGACGATCAAGCGCGACGGCTTGGTCAGGCGTAGAGGTTGCGCCCAAGTACAGGGCTGGCGCGAGAAATCAGCCAAAAACGCGGGGAGCAAAACAAATCAGAAAGCTCGTATGAGGGCTACAAATAGTCGCGCGCGCTCAAGAAGAAGATTTCTGGGGAGTCGAGATGATGTGGTTCGGAGTGGTGAAAGAAGGAAGGAATTTTTCGGCGTGGGCGTTTTGGGGTCTGAAGAAGACGCGCCGTGTTGCTGATTGTTGATAACGGGAAAAAGGGACCCACCCAGCAGGGCAATCCATGCCCGAACGCAATTGACGCAGACTTTATTCACCGCCGGCGCTGGCAGAAAACAAGGGGCGGCCCAAGCTCCCCTGGAGCTCGGCGAACCGGGGGTCTGGACCCTTGGAAGCTTGCCAGCCCCAGCCCCATCGCATCATTCCTATTGTTCTGTTACTGACACGATCCACAATTGGCGTCAATAGGTACCTATCCAGTCACCGTTAGTCGGTCAGGCGCACCTGCGACAGCAGCACGCTCACGCTGGCACAGTGGACTGATCCATTCTGCTGGCCGCGTGAACAGCAAAATTGTAAAAGCCCAGACAGCTTTTTCCGGATAGAAGCCCGATCCACGGGGGCAAGCCTGCGATGGGTCCATGGTCGATGGGTTACGACTTCATAATTGCCAGCGCACACGACCTGACGATAGAGACTGCAGAGCAAGAACAAAAGTTCTGAAAGCCTTCTCTCGTAGAAGCTACAGGGGAACTAAAAAAGAAGAACCGTGAACTAAAACCACCCCAGTGGCCCGAATCTCCAACGCAAAACGCCAACTCAAATCCCGCATTCCCCAACCCCGAACGCCGCAAACTCCAGTGGTGGGCCGAAGGACAGGCAGGTAAAAGCATGCACCCGCCCGAGCTTCCCAAACCCAAACTTCCGGTCCGCCGTTGAGAACATGACGTCTAGTAGGCTCCTGCTGCGGCCGAACTTTTAACAGCCAACGCGGAGCTCATCATTTCTTGGTGGTGAAGTCGGTCTCGTTGGCGGGGTCATAGACACCCGAGGCACCTCCCTTCTCGCAGGTGCAAGCATCTATAACACGGTAGCGATGGATGGTCAGCGACGCAGCCCCCTTTTTTTTCTTTTTTTTTTTATAACGGCCAGCCGGTGGGCGGTAACATACCAGCAGGTCGTGCGCCACAGGCACAAGCAGATCCGGTGGGGCGGACGTTCTCCGATGTGGCGCGCTCGCAGTTGCACTCGCCAGCCGGGCGGGCACGGCAGGAGCAGCGCGCACCCGAGACGCTGTTCTCGGTGGCAGCCTTGTCGCACGTGCAGTGGAGAGCCGCCTGCTTGCCACAGCTGCACTTTGCCTGCGTGGCTGGGCAAGAGGCACAAGACGCATTAGTTACGTACCATTTTGCCGAGTAGGGTCAGGCAAGGACTTACCACAGACGCAGATGTCGCTCTTGCCGCAGCAGGTGGAGGCCTTCTGGGAGGACATGGCGACAAGTGGTGCTGTATATGTTGAATGTGGCGGGTTGGTTGGAAAGGCGAAATTGCAAAAATTGCACGACTCCACGAGGATGAGAAGAGCAGGCAATAAAAGATCAAGGGCTGAAAACGGTCGATGTTCGGATTGTAAATGATATCCAGATCATTGCATTCAACCAAGACTGGACAGCACCCCGTCCCCTTTTGTGTCCGTTCGACGCCTCCTTTGGGCGATAATGCGCAAGCCCATTGATCAATCAGCATCGTCCGATTTGCGGTCATCACATCGCCCCTGATTGGCCAGAATCCTCAGCCCTATGGGCGGGTCCCAAAGCCCTGGGTCCTTTCGGCCAATCATGCATGCTTCATTTGCCATCATTCAAGCACGGCACCTGGCCGATTGCCTGCGAAGCTCCACCAGGAGGCGGCCTCCTAGCCTGCCCGTGAAGCGCCAACTGCCAACTGCCAGCGACAGCCCCGGCTTCCCGTCTTGCGCCTCTGGTCTGTGCGTGCTCCTAGAATTTGAACGAAACGATAGGGGAAATCCCATTTATTGTTAGTGAAAAATAAATGTCAAACAGTCCGCACCGTGTATCCGAGATACAAGGGATAAGAGTTTTTCAGACAAGCCCCCTATCAAGACACAGGGACAAAACACCCATGCCTAGGTAGGGACCTGGATCAGCACGGACAAACGATATATATTTACCCCCTGCATAGATACACAGGCGTTGAACATGTCAAATAAAGTTCCATCCGCTCCTTGTGTTTCGGGGTGAGCAGCCTTGTCCAACAGGTAGATAGCCGACAGCTTTCCACACTGCTCGGCCGATCGTCCTGAACCATAGGTAGTTCTGTAAAGACCTGATCACGTCCAACCTATCCATGCCGCCTCCCCAATGCTCCTGCTTATACCCCCTTCACTCGTCCGGAGCTTCCAGCCAGCAGCTCGGAGACGCTCTCGTCGTCGACCTGCGATGCAAACTGGCACAGGAGCAGGGAGTCGCTCTCGGACTCAGCGTCGCCCTCGTCTCCCGACAGCGAGGAGACCTCGTGCGGGCCAGCGTCCAGATCCGATCGCTCTTCGGCACCGTCCGAGGTCTTGGGCAGCAGCCAGAAGTCGGGACTCGCAGGCCTAGAGCCTATGGGCTAGGCGAACGTGATGGTGGCTCCGGCAGCGCCCCGGGACGATCCGCAGGACCGCTCGAGCGCCGCCTGCACGCCGCCGCCGTCGGGGTACGACGACGTGCGCGTGAGCGGGTACCGCCTGGGGCGGACGTCCCCCGCCAGGACGCTCCGGGCGGCAGGCTCGAGCTCGTCCGCGAAAGCGTATTCCGGCTCGCCGTCGCCGCCGGGAATGTCGTAGACGTGGAGGGTACGGCTGTCGGCCTCGCCGTCTGCAATCCTCAGGGCTTTGCGTAGGCGATACTTGCGCTCGTCGCGCCGCGCCGCGAGATTCACCATGTCCTCGAGGTGGCACAGGTTCGATGGGGCTATTGCAGCCCACCCTCCCCAGCTGGCGACGTAGTGATCGAACCTGTGGCGAAAGTACAGGCATCGGCCATCGAAGAAATGGTCGGCGCTGTCTAGGGCGTCCACCACGTCGACGAGCTCCTGGATCCCGACAAAGAAGAGCTGCTTGGCCTCGGCCGGCCACTCGGGGGGCGTTTCCGCCTCGTCTCGCATCTTCTCCTCTTCCTCCTTTCGCTCAGCGGCCTGCCACTGCAGCTGATCCAGGACCAGCCGGATGCCGTAGTCCCGGCCCGGGCCAAAGTCCTTCCACAGCGCCAGTGCCAGTGAGGCACCGTCTTTCACGCTCGCCGCGTCTTTGCCCCTGCGAGGACCCAGGACGGCGCTCATCACGGACGCGGCCTGGGGGACGGGGCCGTACGGCTCCACGTGTCCCTCGACGTTGAAGAACACGGCCATCTGGAGGACGAAGCGGAGATGTGCTGCGCTCCGCTGGAACACCGGGTGCGGGAGGATGTCTTGGAGTCGCGTGAAGAACTCGGATCTGCCCTCTGGCTGCTGGGAGGAGATCTCAAGCTAAGGATCGAGCCTCAGACCGTATGTGAAGATGCCGGGAATATCGGTTTCGAATAGGAACTGTGCCGTCTTCCAGGCCACGAGCTCCAGCTCGCCCACCTGGGTGACGAAGGTTGGGCACTATTTACGGTAGGGACACCCGATGCCGTCAGATCCACAATCTAGAAACGGCGGCTCGGGGCTATTGGGTGGTGTGGAGGGCGTCCTAACCTCACTTCGTAGCCGAAAATGCCCTCCCTTGCCCCAAAAGCGGCTCTCGACTATGTCCGCCATCTTGAGGCGGCTTTTGGGCAGGGGATCGCTGGACGTGGGCATCCGAGTAGATCTGTGATTATATGTCTAGATCTGGCGGACAAAAAAAAGTCGCGGAAGGGTTCCTGGGAATGAGGAGGGAATATTGAGGGAATGTATGGAGCAGGTTCGATATTGGTGTGCTTTAGAAAATGTGGGATGTCGGCCAGGTGAGGTGAGGTTGAAGTGAGTTGTGCTATTCGATCCCCTCCTGTGCTGCTCTGAACGACAAAAATCGCAAAAGAACCATCGTATCTGTGATAGAGGCCAATTGAAACTCTGGGCAATTCCCGTATGCACAGCAGCAATTGAGACAGGCAAAGTAGGCAAACATAAAGCCCTGCTATCGCCAATCACTTCCACACACTGGCACTATCTGCCCCTGCCTCTTTGCCGGCCTGGTAGGTCGCGCCCAAAGAACTATAAAGCCCCTTTACTCTCTCAATCCGCTCCTTCCATACCTTTCTTTCATCCTCTCCATCAATCTCCGAAACAAGTTCCGCCAGACTCCTACCCCTGAAAAACTTGTTCGTCCTGTTGTAGAGCGGACGGGCAGCCAGCGTCTCTGGCGTGTCCGTGGGCGCAGGGACACGAAAGACTTCCTGCAGGATGTCGATGTCGTACGGGATCCCAAACAGGTCGCGGCTGTCCTCGTACGTAAAAAGGTAGTAGAACTCGTTGAAGCCGCTCCAGGCGATACCGCTCAGGCAGAGCGAGCACGGCTCGTGGGTGGCGAAGAAGACGCAGTCGGCCGTCGCCGGCCTTGTCTCTGGCGGCCGTGAGGCGAAGAACTGCTGGATGCAGTTGATCTCGCCGTGCAGCAGCGGCGACACGCGCTCGTCGTTGGTGGCCACCGTCAGGGGCATGAGGCCGTCGCGCGACAGCACCGCCGCCCCGAACAGCTTGCTGCCCGAGGAGACGCCGGCGCGTGTGAGAGGGACGATGTCTTGCTCGGTGACGTCGAGCATGGCCGAGAGCAGGGCTGCCGGGGAGTTTGGGTTCGAGGCAGTGGATGCCATGGTGGTTGTCCAACAAGGACGGAACTTTGTCGCTAGCGGACAGAGGGTAGGCTTCGTGCAAAGGATGGGGTGAATTATCACAAGCGGTAGTGTTTCTTTGTATTGCGACCACTGAAGTGAAGACCTCCCGTCGGGATATGCTTGAGATATAGCAATAGATACGGCGAGCTTATGAAGCGTGTGAGCTGTCGTCTTCTTATCTCGAGCATCCACGTCTTCGAGGGGAAAAGGAGGTTTTACCGACCCGAGACGACGTCGGCACCAGCCGAGTGATTTAGCTGCCCGATTAAAATATACGTTCCGGGCCCGGCGACCTCCAATTGGTGTGGTTTCTTTCGGCTCCCAGAATTGATCAATTCCTCAGCGACGTACACCAAGAAGGGGTGTTGCAGATGAACGTATAACCCTAACCCTTCGCATATTGTACGCTGGAAGGAAAAAAACAACTTGGGTCCATGACTACTACTTATTATCTGCCTAGAGATTATTGCCATACAGACGGCAGGCAGCCCTATGGCACCAAAAAAAGTCTTTCGGGAACAAACAGTCCCAGAAATGAAGCTCAGACCTGCCAACGATGCACTACATCCGGATCCTCAGACCGCCGTCATTCGTCAGCAGCAAGGCCCGCGGCGGCACGCAACTCGAGCTGCTGCTCACAATCACCACAGACCTCGGGGAGTCGTTCCTATGCCCCTGTGAACCGGTAAACCTAGAGGTCCTACTCTATCCGCACGGCTCGGTGGATGCGGCAGACGGCGGCATCAAGCTCCCCGTCGCCGAAGGCGGAAAGGCACTGCTGCGCTGGACGGCCGGCAGCCGGATTCTGAAGGTCAAGGTCAGGCTGCCTCCACAGGCCAGCACTGCGTCGCAGCTGAGTCGAGCCATTGTCTGCGTGCGGCCCCTAAATACGGACTTTTCAGCCTCCAGCATGGCAGACGTCTTGTCTTCCACTTGGGGGCTGATCATGCCGCTCTACGTGGCGCTACGCTTGAACCAACCTGATGAGACTGTGGCGCTGCGCAGGCTGAGGATGCCGGAGGAGTGTGCAGAGGCGTCGGGACTGTACGTCGAGGTCGAGGAGGAGTTAGGCGAGAGCATCGCTCGGCACGTCTGGGACGCCGGCGTCTACGTGTCGGCCTTGCTGGCGAAGATATGCTTCTGCAGGTCCTCTCCCAGTGACGGCAAGAACCGCATGCCAGCCCTGGAGAGGATACTGGCCAACAATGAAAAGCTGGACGTGCTGGAGATAGGCAGCGGCGTCGGCATCCTGGGCCTCGGTCTCGCGACAGCCATCCTGGGGAACAACGAGTCCACCGCCGCTGACAGCACGCAGCGGCCGGTTTCGATCCTGATGACGGATCTCCCCGAGGCTCGGGACAGGGCCGTTGCCAACATATCGCGCTATAACACAACGGCAACCCAAAGGCTGCTGCAGCAGCGCCTAGCCGAAGACGATGCGGCGGCGGCGGCGGCGGCGGCAGAGAAGGAAGGTGGTGGCGGCAGCACCGACATATCGCAGGCGGCCCCAGCTGTAGGCTACGAGAACCTCGACTGGGAGGACGGGCGCAGGGGTTCATTTGCGCCCAAGATCCTCGCGCAGCCCTGGGATCTCGTCATGCTCAGCGACTGCACGTACAACGTCGACATGCTCCCGGCGCTGGTCGAGACGCTCACCGAGATCCACTCGGCCGCTCCTTCGCCGAAGCACGCGCGCCTCGGAGGGGACGAGGCCGCGTGCAGCAGCCACGGCCACCCCCGGGTTCTGCTTGCCACGAAACCGCGGCACGATTCGGAGAAGGCGCTGTTCGATCTGATGGCCGGGGCGGGCTGGGCCATTGAGGAGCATGCTAGCTTCGAGCTCCGTGTTTTCGACGCCGCGCCGCAGGCTATCGAAGTCTATCTCTTCGGGAGGAAAAGGCCATGAGCTATTTCCCGGGCTGGGTCTACCACTCTGGCCTCTCTCCCTGGTTCCCGACGTGTGTCTGCCTCTCTTGCCCTTTTCTGGGGATGGGGTGAACATATCATCTCGTTGCTGTAGCCGGTCGACCGACCGACATCTAGCATACATGTACACGTCACGTTCCCTTAGGCGACCGCTCGTATGTGTACACAAGGTGTGTTGACGCGCATGCGTTGGCGAGCAGGCCGCATCCTGAGACCCGACCGGCCGGCTGGCCGGCCTTGTTTGATATTACATCTATGTGCACCATACACCACCACCACAACAAAAATAAAAGCCCGTTTATGTTTTATGCACGGCGGCCGTGAAGCGGGTCGGCGGCGCTCGAGCGGGGCAAAATAGCCCGACTGCCGACCAGAACGTGAGATTGCACGGAGCAGCAGCGAGACCGACCCTCGGCTCCCAAGAAAAAAAAAAAAAAACGGAGTCATGGGCCGCATCGAGAACCGACGTGGAGCGAACAGACGACGGCGGGCAGGTGGGCGCGGGGTCCGCAGTGTGTGGTCACTGGCGATCAGCTGGTGGGTGGTGGTGGAGTCCCGCCCAAGAACAGAACGTCCTCGGCGTCGCCTCAGTGTCCTTGTGGACGGCCCGGCATTCTGCTGTGCTGGCCATCACCCCGTCCGTCCTCGTGCACCACCGCTCCTTTAGACGGAGATGGAGATGGAGATGGAGGATGGTGGGGATGGGCGTGTGCGTGAAAGACGATGCATGTGGTCAAGCAAGCCCTCTTGCTCCTCATGCGCTGCCCGATGCCGATTTCCTGCTTTTACGCCGATGATACCCCTTTTTTGCTCGTCTAGCAAGTCATTGATTTTCCCCATTGGAGCACGCTGTCGTCATTGCCTGTGGCTGGCAGCCCAGCATCCAATTTTCGTCCATTTTTTTTTCCTGTCTGTGTCTTTCATGTCCTGTGAGTGCATTCCTTTGCCAGTTCGCCAATTGGCCTCTCATCCATCATGCAACAGAGCCATGCCACGGCTTACCCGTTGAGGGTCCTGGAGAAGCCGCTGCCTGGACATGCAAGCACAGCTCCTGACGTCGGTCGTATTGCAACAAGTCCGAGCTGCCTGGTTTTCTCGTCGGGCTGCGCCGAAGGAAGCACCGCCCAAGCTGCAGAGCATTAGCGGGCTTTTTTGCTTCTCCTGTTCGGTACCTAACCTGGTTCGGGCACGCTGCCTTCTGTCACCGCAAACCGACCGGCGCGCTGAGTGCTCCTACCGTATCGTATGGCTATTGGCTCAATGGTAGCGAAATGGTCCGTGGTGGATCACCCCGCCTGCTACGCACCCCCTCTGCACTGTGTTCTTTCACCACCTTGACAGCGCCGGGGCTTCCCATGGCTGGACTCGTCGACGGTTGTTTGTTTTGCTAGGTAGAAGCCCGCCTGGATCGGCGAAGTCTGTGTGCCATGGCCTATCCGTGTTTAGCTGTGTGGGCTAACCGCCGGGGTGTCCCAACGCTTCCCCTGCTAGCAGGCCCCATTTCCCAGCACGCACGCGCCTCATGGACCAAGCGCCGCCAGCGAACTCGCACTCGTTCCGGCGGTGAGTTGAGCTGCTAGGGTTTGCTGACCGAGTCTGGCTATCAGGGCAAATCCCCATGCCGTTCAAATCTATTGGGTCTGACCGCGGGGTTCGAGTCGACGGTGTGCAGACAGGGCCCGCGGCCACCGCCCGCAGTGCCCCTCTCCCAAACCCTAGCCCTAGCATAGCATGAATGGGGCGGGCGGCGGAGGGGAAAGGGATCTCTCGAACCCAGTCAGTGCTTGCCATCTCCCGAGGGTGCCGAAAGGCCAGATGGTCGGCCCGGTGGAGAGTTTGGTGAGGGGCAGGCAGGTGGCTTGCAAAAGAGACGTCAGCTATTTGCCTAGGGTACCGACTATAGTGTGCGCATCCACCACCACCAAAGACCCGCGGTTATGCCTCCCCACGGTCAAGATACTGACTGTACATATGCAGGTGGAGGAGGAGGGGAGTGCAAGGCGGCAAGATCCATGGTACTTTGGTCCCAACGGCAGCGATACCTGCCTCCTTCTAGAGGAGACAACATCTGCAGCCGGGTGGGGTGGGGGTGAGTGAGTAGGGTGTGTGAAATTTTAGGCGGGACGACGTGCGTGTCCTTTTTCCTTGGGCGCTGAACCGCATGCACATCGCCTCGCTCTCGCGCCTCTTTTTTCCCAAAGGGTGTGCGTCGCACCGCGCTGGAGGAGAGGTGAGAACAGCCACCCCGTCATCCCAAAATAGGCCCGCTCTCCTCCATGGACCCCCCTCTCGAATTAAAAAAAAATGTGCAAAGATAGTATGCGAGGTGCAGTGCAGCTGTGAGGCGTGCCCCGTCCCGACGACGACGCACACACCATCCCTCGTTTGGATAGAAAAGCGTGAGCCCGACCTGCCTGTCGCCAAGGTGGGCCGCCCTTCTAGAATAGAACGAGCGAGTAGCAACGCAACTGAGCGGGAACATGAGCCTCGCAGCGCGCTCCGCAAAAGCGGGGGTTTCTGTCAGTTCTGGCGGCAGAGCACGCACCCCATGGGCCGAGCCACCCAGCGCCCTCGTTTATGGACAAGGAGAATTTTTCACTGCATTTTTTTTCCCCTTCCGCCTTGCTTTTGTGCAGACCGCATCGAAAGAAAAAAAAAAAGCGGGCAGACAGACGATTGAGGAATACGGTGAGCGCCCCTGGTCGCCCTGCCTTTCTTTCTTCTCCTCTGTACCTAACCGCCCAGCACATCTGCCGCGTTGCCCAACATCATCATGTGGCCATGTTTCTCGACTCACGGGCGGCTGCCCTGGTATTGCGTCACTTTGTGGGAAGCGACGGCAAAAGATTCCATTTGAGAGAAGCCATGGAATCCATGGCCAGCCCCAGCCTCCCCACTTTGCGGTTCGGGACGGTTGAGTGGTTGTGCACGGCCACTGTTGGGTTTGTGCTCGCCAAGTTGTTCACAAAAACGGCTGGTGATGAGATTGGGGAACGCATTGGCCCCCGCGACGTGATTGGTGGGGTGGGCTTTTTACCCCCAGCATCTAAGCGCCCGTCGGTTGAAATAGTGTGCGTGTGTGCCAGCCCGGTGGTGGTGTGGAAGCAAGCAGGTGGTCCCAAGACCTCCCCTGCCCTACCAAGATGTAGCCAGATACATACAACCGGTTGGCGTAGCACGGCATGCCCGGGAAGAGTGAGAGGTTGGAGAGCGCATAATAACGTGCGATTCTAGCGGCTGCGCACCTGCGGCGTCTGACGCCGTGTGGCCTATGTAAGACGCAGGTCAACCAAGACCGGGCCCGACCGTGCCACATGGTAATCCTCCTCCAGGGGCCAGTCATGGATTGGTGGAAGGCAAAAGGCACTCGTCACTGGCATATTCCCCGACCGACCAGGACCCCGAACGTCAGCATGACGCCGTACGAGCGACGGGCGGGCGAAATTGAGGATGGGCGGCGCGAAGCCCGCACATAGACGGGCGCACTGGGTAGGTAGCCATTTAGCCTGTGAGAGGCGAGGAGGTCCAAGGAGGAAGGTAGGTCGGCATATTAGCAACCGCCACACCCACCACAAGTCAGTCATCCGCCAAACCCCTGGTCCGGGCCCTCGCACCGACGTCCCAGCCATTTCTAAAGACGAAAAAAAAAACGATGATGGTGGGCGGCAAGGATGTGTGGAAGCACGGCGTTTACCATCTCGTAAGCGTCGGTGCCAACCATAGGTAAGCACAATCACATACCACCCACCTCGGGGCTATTCAGGATCACAATGGATCACGAATGTAGTTAGTTCCGTGTGTTTGGAGGGGTGGGGACGATATCTTTGGAAAAATGTTGGAGCGTTGTGTTGGGTCGTGCAAATTTGGGAGGTTGAACACACCCATGCATTCACACTCGCGTTCACACAGCCTTGCGTCAGGAAATGTGCCCCGAGCGGCGGGCAGAGATACAAAAATGGGGGAGGCAGGGAACAGCGTTTGTTGGTAGCCTGTGTTGACGCGCACCTGCGCAGCTTTTTGCGGAAAGCAACATCCCCCGCTTTCGCCCCTCTATTGGGACTCGACCTAGTGCCCAGGTGGCTTCCAGGGCGGCAGGCAAGGCACCAAGTCGGCATAACTGCGCGGGGCTGGGCCTCCGACTGGTCGAACCCAGCGGAGCGCGCGATGCATTCCTGCATGTGCCGGGCGAATAGGGGAAGAGGGCATCCGTCGTAGAGCCGCCGATATGCACAGGGCACAGGGCGGAAGAAGCTTCCCTGCTGCCGCGCCGCCCGCGCAGCCTTGCTTGCCCTTGCCCTGCTCCTGCTCCTGCACGGGTTGGGCGCGGTTGCGCGTGTGCGCGACTGCCGGCGCAGGGCGGACCATACAGCACGAGCCTCGTAGACGCACAGGAACGAGCGCGTGCAGTTCGTCACATCTCGTCACACCTTTTTTTCTGTGCGGACCGGAACATGGTCCGTTGTCGCCCGTCCGAGGTGTCTCCGCGCGAGCATGTTCGTGGTGATACCTGACGGACCGGGGCTTTTTTTTTTTTTTTTTTTTTTTTTTTTTTTTTTTTTTAAGAGAGGCGAGAAAAATGAAGAAAAAAAAAACCTGCTGCCAATGGCCGTGACAAGCCATGCTGTGCCATCTTCACGCTGCCTGCTGACGACACAAGACGGGATGAGGCGGCTCCGCGGGCGATCTTGCCCGGCCAGAGTGAGCCCTGGCTGGCGGGCGAGGCTGGAGGTTACACGACAAGCATCCATGCGACATTGCGGCTATCCGTCCAAGCCGCGGAGGAAGAAGAAACACTACCTGCGTGGAAACCTTTTTCCTGTCGCGTCGCCCCTGCCCAGAAACCAACGCCACTCTGTGCATATCCCGGCCCAAGGAGGAGGCGTGTGAGAAAAGCCAGATGTAGCTCTTTGTCACTCTGAAGCGAATGGTACTTTGGCAGACCTCCTCCCTGAGACAAAGAGGCGCCAGGTCCGTGTCCCGCCGCGCCAGGGACCAGGGCTCACCGTGTGCCCTGGCTACTATTAGCACCTAGGCCCAGGCGGCTGAGTTGACTCGGAGGGCGCTACGTTGCCCATTGCATAGGCGTGCGTGTGGTACTTTGTTTATGTTGGATCGGAACGCTGGAAACGCGCACCGGCGCGAAAGTCTGCTTTGTCTTGCCGCGACTCGGGCTGAGAAATGAGCCTGAGTCTGAGATCCTAGCACGACCGCGGGAAGTGGGTGAGGGAGGAGTCAAGAAAAAAAAAAAACACAAAAAAAAAGAGGCCAGATCGACGAAGCAACCAAAGATTTGAGCGAGGAGGTAACAGCCATGATAACAAGGAGGACGCATTTCCCCACCCTCGTTTTCCGTCTTCTTTTCTTTTTCCTCTTGCGAGCAACCGGGAGCGAACTCTCGCCCGCCCGCCGTTGCAACGGACCACATTCCTCGCAGTATGTAGGTTAGGCTGGGTACCTAGTCTGGTTGGTGGCTGCGCTGCACTGCGCTACCACGTAATGTCCCAACCCCTGGCCAAGAAGCCACAGAATTACAAAAAGAAAACAAGGGAGGAAAAAAGCAAAATAGAAATGAGCAAAACCCCTCACGACCCGGGTCCTTTTTTTTTTTTTTTTTTCTTTCGCTAGTCGCGAAATGAGATTCAAAACAGCCAGTTGTTGGGGAGGCGGTAGAGTTCAACGCTGCGCACACGCGCGCACACCGACCTGCATGCGGGTATCCCGTCCGTCCATCCGTCCGTTCGTCCCTTTTTCTTTCCTCCTGGTGCCATCCGTTGGGAGTCTGCAGTGCGGCATGGAAGGGAAGGCATGGATAGCTAGCCGGCAAGGGATCGTCCGTCCGCACGCGCACACACGCACACGACTCGGGCCCCAAAAAAAAAAAAAAGAAATTAGATGTGTGTGGCATCATCTTTGCTTTTTTTTTTTTTTTTTTTTTTTTTTTTTTTTTTTTCTTTGCTGCACGCACCGTACCGCACGGCGGGCCAGGATGGAATGAAAAAATTTTCACTTCCCCTTCGCTATGGGTTCTAAAGATAACCCCCGTTCATGTAACACCCCTGGCTGCCTGCCGTCTGCGGTCAGCGTCCACGCACCGACTACTACCAAGGTACACAAGGAGGAACCTGGTTCATTATTGTTTTATTTTATTATTTTATTTCTTTTGTGTGAATCCATCCGCGCCCACCCGTTGGGGAGCGAAAAGAGACGGGGGATTGGATGACACAGCCGCGCACATGCGGAATTGATGACATGAAATTCAAGAATGTGCGATCCATCCGTAGGGTTTTCTTTGCCATGGATCTAGGCCAGGAATGGTCCAATGGCCGTGGTCGGAAATGCTCATTTCGCGTCACTTGCTGAGCTATTAAAAAAAACAAAAAAAAAAAAAAATCACTCGTCATTTGTGTCGCACTTGTTGATTTGTTGTTGCCATCAGGCTTCCCAAACCCTACCTACCCTTTGGTGCGGACTACAAGGCACAGGGCAGGTTGATTCAGGACACCGGTCATGTGAGCTTACGGCTCGCATCCAGACCGCCAAAGATTCTCGATCACCAAGCATTCCTGAGGGTAATTCTTGAGTGGCAATGTGTTTTTTAGAGTGGTCTCGCGAAAGATTAGAAATTTCTATCGAGTCGGTAAAGGGGGGTATATATCCATCAATGACAACCTCGGAGGTGAAATGAAAATGGACTCGCTAAGACGATGGAGTCGAACAGTGTGAAGCAACCCCCAGTGTCAGAAACCCAACGCCCAGCGACGTTCGAAGGAAATGGAACAGAAAACAAACAAACGCCCTGCGCGGAACCAAAACATTAGTAGTTAACATACATGTGATCCAAAAAAAAAAGTATATCCCAGGTAGCTTTTTTTCCCCACCCCGATGCCAAAACACATGCTTTTGTGGACTAGGAAACCTCACGTGCGCGACCGCCTCTATGACGGGCTCGCGCAGTACACCTCGTTCTGATCTGTTGGTACTGGTGGGAAGACCACCGACAGGCTACACCGTGAGGTGCGCTGCCAAACATGCGTGAAAGCAGACTGTGTGAGCAAATGCACCACAAAACAAACAAATGACAAAACCAGAAAGAGAAATAGGAAAGGTATCTCTCTATAAGGTTCGTGACAGTGAAGGAAAGAAATCGGATTGCTGACAGGCGACGCCGTGTGATGCGGGGACCGGTCCAAACACCTACGTCGGGGTCGTCGTGAAAAAATAGAGAAACAAGAGCCTGGAGCTCTTCCGGGTCCAAGAATGGGATCCGGGAAAATGGGTATCATGCGTCTGGGAAATCCAGAAATCCAGGAATAGCTCGACCAAATCGTACACGTGTAGCTCCTCCAGGATGTGGGTGCCCTTGTCGTATGTGGGCGGTAGGTGATAGTAGTGGTTGTGTGGCTCAGGCAGTCATGATGCCTGGCGGAGTTGGGGAATTGGCCTCTGTGGCGGGTCCTTCTGTGTGGGTCCTTCAGTATCCTGGGCCGAGAGTGGGAGGTGGGCCCAAAAGACAAGGGAGTAAGACCGAGGCAATTATTTTCCAGGGTTGAGGAGAACCTCCTCGCAGTTGGCGTCGAACCGGAGGTTCCAGAGACGGACAGAGGCCATGAACTTCTCGGTCGCCTCGAGCTCCCTTTCCCTTCCGAAGAGGGTCAGGACGAACTCGACTCCGGCGTTGTTGCCGAGCTTGGAGCCCCTGCGCTTGGAAGCCTGAAGCATGGGGGTCTCGCACTTCTTGAGCAGCTTGCGCAGCTTGTCCGTGAGGCGCTCACCAGACACGATGAAATCACCGACCATCTCCTTGACCTCCTTCTGGCGGATGGTGGGCATGATCTCGTCGGCGCGCTTGACCTTGCCCGAGATCTGGATCAGGAGAAGCCAGAGATCACCGGCCATCTGGGCAATGGGGTGGCCCTTGCCGTGCTTGTAGACGGTCCAGTCGTAGATCCACTTGCCAAGGGAGTTGGCGTCAAAGACGCTGCCGAGCAGGAGGATAGGGTGCTCCGTGGGATCCCAGTGGGTTAGTGAGTAGCCCTCGGGAATCCCAAAGGCCCTGGCATCCTCAATGGTCGCGGCAGGAACATCCGACGGCCTGGGCTCGGGTTGGGAAGACGCCTTCTTGGTGGTGTGATGTGAGCTAGAGGGCCGAGCCGTCTGCGACCTTTGGGGGACAGAGGTGGACGGACGGCGGGACTGGCTGGGCCGGCGGGTGGGCTGCGGGGTAGGGGAGGGGAAACCATCCACTGGGGCCGGCATTGGGGACATTGATGGCATGCCAGCGTTGACCTGCTCGTAGTAGGGGTAATCAGTACCATGCCCAGAGCGACTGTGATAGACCCTGCCGCCGCCGCCGCCGCCCCTGCTGTCCCGCCTCGACCTGGACTGCGCGGGCAGCACGTAGGAAACACCGTTGATCTCGAAAAACTCGTCCTCGTCCGACTCCCCAAATCGATCCGAGTGCCGGTAGTACGATTGCGAGCTTCGGCGCTCGTGGTGGCTCGGGCGCGGCGCTGACCAAGAATATTTCCGCGATGACCGCGACTCACTCACATTCGCAGTCGCGTAGACGCCGCCGCTGGTATAGCGTGGAGACACTCCCTCAGGCACCCCCGAGTAGCCGTGGGCGGTCGGCGGGCGGGCGGGCATCGAGGGCTGCTGGTAGCTGGAGCTCTTGTGGCGCGTGTGTGCGGCGCGCGTCGCCGGCCGCTGCTGCGCGTACGCGTAGTCGGGGAAGTCGTGGTAGCGGTGCGGCGACGGCGTCGGCGACGAGCTTGTGTAGTGCTCGTCGTAGCCGGCGTAGTCCCTTGCGGGCGTTGGGCCTCGGGCGTAGGACATGGTTGATCAACGGTGTGCGATGGGTATTATTGCGGTGAGGTCGCAGGACAGAAATGGGGATGAGAGGGGTGGCAATGTGATGATGTGTCGAGGCAACGCCTCTATTTATGTGGGCGACGGCTTTTCAAAGGAATGCCGCGCAGGTGTCGTGACGCGGAGGGAATAGAGTGACAGTTATTCAGTCACCTCTTGGGGATATGGTCGGCAGAAAGAAATGAAGATGTGCGACTCCTGGAAAACATGTCAAGGCGTTGTGGGTGATATCTCGACAATGGGCTGAGATTTCAGTACAAAGCCGACAATGACGGCTTTGGCTGGCGTTGTTTGGTGGAAGCAACTGGACCCTTCACGTGAGATCCAGTTCTTTCGAGGCGCGATGCCAAAGGCGTTCGTAAGCGTCGTGTTGGAGTCGATGGGTTGGCAGATGCCAAATGAAATCAAAGTCGCTCTTTCTTTCGATTGAGTGAAAAGAGGATATGCAGCCGATTTATAAGACGGAGCACCGCAAACAAAGGGGAAGAAGGGGGCACTTGGGCGTGTGGGCTCATATGCAAGACAGGGGTTTGCTTGCAGGGGGGTGCTACAGCAAGGATGAGCGCAAGGGCCCCCTGGTCATCAATGGTGTCTGTCCCTAGCGTCGAGCGTCGAAGAGGGGGGTGTCGTTAGCAACCCGAAGTACCCAGTCGCTGGGAGCTTGTACCTGGCACCTGCTCGACGAGGTAACTCACCAGAAACCGACCCACCCAACCGTATTTCGTCTATGACACACGGTCCCGCTAAGTCGCACGAGGAGGGATAACTCGCACCAGTGAAGAGGCGTCGCGACAGAGGCCAATAGGAGGGAATGCCTTGCAGCGCGGTGCTTTCAGCTGTGCGCCAACAATCAAACGTGAAGAGTGATAAAAAAAATGTGTCGAAGGGTCGAAGGGACTAGGGTGAAATAAAGGAGGCTGGCGAGCGAATAACGATGTCCTTGGACCCCGTCCGTTCTTGCGCAGGGCCTTGTTGGAGGGGATCGCTGTAAGAGTCACTCGTCAATCGCTGGTTCTTTTGGCTTCCACTTTCTCTTGTTGATGCGTGTCCCCTGCGGTCAAGGGCAAATTTTGCTGACGGGGTCGAAGATCCCGGTGCCGTGGGAAGGATGGGCTCCCCAACCCCAGCAAGCCGATGCAAGCGAGATTTGAGTTGGTGGCTTTGTAGGACGGCGACCGGCTCGCAGAAGCGGCTCGGGCTGCGATGGTAATTTGAGTCTCCGGATTGGGCAACCGCAGCAAATTTTGGCCTCGTGTCTGCTCGAGCAATGGAACACGGAAGGCCCGCCGCACAGTCGTTTGGCCGACGACGTCGGTTGATGCTGGAAGCTTTTGTCCAGCAGCGCTCCTCCTGCGGTCGATGGTGTTTCTTATTGCAGAACGCGCCCCGTGCTTGAAACAAAAAGAAACAGACGCCTGTAGGACCGTGCTATCGCCACTGAGGCAGCCAGGCAGCCGAGACTCCAACTGACGGAACGCGTACCACACGGTGGCGGGTCGTGACAAGAATTTGCCTCCGGGAGCACAGTTCCAGAGTGGACACACGAGTCGGACCGCGCTCGACGCTCGTCGTTCTTGTTCTGATGAAGCCGGATTCCCCGGAGCGGGTCGCCCCAGGTCAAAAAGGTAATTTGCCGGTGGCGAGTGGAGATGTATCCTTTCACGGCGAGATGCCACCCAGCGGCTGGGTGGACTTGGACCACGGGCCTATTTGTAGCGTCGACGGCCGGGCTTCGAGAAAGGCTGGGCGGGGCGTGTCGTAGGCCGTGATGCCGAGCACGACAGCTGGAGCTTTGTGACTCGCTTGCGAGGCTGGCGGCGACGGTTGGGAAACAGAGTTGCAGTAGAGATTCGAGTCATTCCCGGTTGGGGCTTCGGAGGCAGGCAAGACGGCCGCGCCATCCATCCACCAGGCTGCGGCACCCGCGGGACGTTTGACGACGCACGAGACGGGGTAAGCTGCCACGGCGGGGAGGCGGTGGCGATGGGATAGATGGGATGGATGACCAGCTCAGAGCCAGCCAACTTGCTGCGAGCTTGGAGCGTGAACTCGGGCGTGCGACTCCAAGTCGAGGCGTTCGACCACGCTCGCTCGCGGGGCGGCTCTTGGGGCTTGACGTATTTATCTCTTCTGACTGGATCTCGACGTCCCCTCCATCAAACACAGGGCGGACGGATGACGGATATCTAGAGGAGGCGTGATGCTGCACACCACCCTGCACGATGGCGACATGGGATTCTGGCCTTTCGTTGCGTCCTGTCACGCCCATGTGATGCAGCTGACGGCATTCGGCGGCCTTGGTCCAGTCGCGCCCGCCTGCAGGGGCCACATGCGCGCTGGCGCGTCAGCACTGATTGGCGCTGGGCTCGTTTGGTGCGCCACGAGGATGTCTACATGGGGCATTTTGCTGTGCG
This sequence comes from Magnaporthiopsis incrustans, assembly GCA_003049425.1. Taxonomy (NCBI): domain Eukaryota; kingdom Fungi; phylum Ascomycota; class Sordariomycetes; order Magnaporthales; family Magnaporthaceae; genus Magnaporthiopsis; species Magnaporthiopsis incrustans. The sequence continues at coordinate 113,002 of PYSR01000074.1, forward strand.
CCTGTTCATGGCGTTTGATCCCACCTTCCGAGCGCCTTCCTCCGCCAGCCTTCCTTCGCCGGCGGCACCTTGGGCCGCAAGGCTCGCGCAGTGGGTGATCAAACGCTAGAAACATGATAGGCTGGTGCGTCGCCCCAGACGAAAATCGTTGGACATGGAACAGCAGCCGGCGCACGGCAGGATGGCTCCCAGGCTCGTGTCCACCCACAGCCTCTCCACACGTACAGGGCACGCAGCACCGAGGTGCCTCGGGCATTCAATCCTTCGAACCTTTGCCAGAGAACAAAATCCTCCCGGATGAGGGATGCTCGCACCGCATTTTATTTTCAAGGCCAGCACCCTTGCGACCGATGCTACCTCAGCGGCGGAAGAGGCGTCCTCACCTTCCTCTTCAACCTGCACCCTGCTTCGTACCACGCTTCCGAGATAATTCTTCTCCATATCAGGCCAGACACGGGCCGACCTACACAAGGAGAAATCATCCCCGCCTCGGCCCTATTAATTGCTCTTTCGTACGACTGCGATAAAACTCCATGTCGCGCATGTCGTGCAGAGCCCGCGGACACGAACTCTCGGCGGCCTCGACTTTGCTTGGTCGACACACCCGTCTGCATCCCCTCCATCACGCACGCCGACAGATCATGGCTGCACCGGCCCAAACTCACGACCGCATCTAGGTGCCTACTTCCGTACAGTACTGTTGGCACAGTCCTGCCTTGCCCTCCGGTGAGCCAGCAAATCGGGGTGCAACCTTGGCTCGACAAGTCGAGGAAGTTCTTGCGAAATGCTCCCTCCCCAGGACGCAGCGATCAACAAATGGAAGTCCCACCCAACAGCAGGACAGGGGTCGGCACGCCCTGCTCTCTCCCCTAGCGTCCGCAGGGAGCAAACCACACGCCCTCCCACCCGCTTCTTCACCTTGGAACCCCCTGTTCGATGAATCCTTGTCCTGTGGCTGCTACTGGGGGGCATGGGAGATTCGGACCGTGCAACTGCCCGGCCATTTCATTTGCTTTCTACCCCTGTACCCCTCCTCCGTGAAAATTTTTTCTGTTTGTTGATTACTTTTTCCCAGGGTCTTGTCGCACCAGCCTCCATCTGCCCTGTCCTTTTCCCCAGGACGACGACGAGAAAAGACGAGAGGAAACAGGCGGTTAGGAGCTACGAAATCGAAAACCAAGGCGGAAACCACCAAGCGGGATGACCTCGAACACAGGACATAGAAGGCAGGTGACTCACATGGGTATCGGTCGTGGAAGCACGACGCATGCCTAGGTGCCCGTCGCTTTCGCTTTTGCTGCGTTGCGGTCCAACACCATCCCAGCAGCCTTGGGTTTGGCCAACCGCGGCCGTTCGAGGGGCGCCCCTCCGCACCCGATTGGACACGGGGCAGCGCTGAGGGTGCCCCTCCTGCACAGCTCCTGCAGCCGCCGCGGACGTGCAGCGTCTGCGCCGGGAGGTTCCACCTCGCCAGCACACGCCCACACCCTTCCATCACGCACAAAAAAAACTGCCCATTGCGCCCTGTCGGCTGGCTGGGCTTCAACCCAAGGTGAAAAAATTGCGCCCAGGGGGTGCAGCCGGCAAAGCATCTCGAATTGCCCTCCCGGACGCACACACTCGCAGAACGAGAAGAACAAAAACCCCTTCACCGACTCTTCGTATGCAGTCGCGACATGCAGGTCGCCATGGTGGGCGGATGCGATCCGTCCAAGGTTTGGTGCCTTGGTGGGAGGAGGACTGCGCCCTCCCTTCCCTCCATCTTCCTGCCTACGTGGCCGACCGCCCATTCGAAGGCCCGCGGTGACGTGACGTAGCAGACAAAGCGAGAAAGGCCTTCAGACCATGATCCGGGACCAGACGGTCCCTCTGTCTCCGGGAGACCACTTGTGTGGGCCGAAGAAACAGGCCATGGGGCACCATCCTCCGAGGGGAGCAGACGGCGGTCGCACGGGGATGCCACAACATGGCATCCTGGCACACCAAGAAAAAAAAAAAAAAAACGTTGAGGCCACAGTTTATGGCGGGGAGTAACATTGGCGGGGCAAATCATACTGCGGGCTCAATAATTGTTTGGTCGGGGTGCCAATCCAGGGAGGTCCTTGGTAGCCATCCGCGGCTGAGTCGACTGCAGGTTTGTCAGGGGTAGGTACCTGTACTTTTGAGGCGGGATTCCTCGGAATGATTTCTGGTCCAGGATGTAATACGGATACGAGCAACGACGAGAAAAGAAGAAGGGAAAAAAGGAGGAAAAGAAATAAAAAGTAAGACGGATTCTGTTTACGACGCAAAATGCAGGGCCAGTCGGGGGGCCAGTCAACCCTACATTGCCGGCCTTTGGGTGGGCTGCATCCCGATGTGCGCGCTCGCTGCCCAATCCCACCAGTCACAAACGCATGGCTTGATGCGCGCAACCGGGCATCTGGGCGTCCACGACTTGACGTACAAATTAGATGTCATGATGCCCAGAGAGCCTCTTAATTGCTCGTCTTTTGACGTGCGCCATGCCCAATAATATAGCTGCCTATGAGCCGTCTGACATCACGCAGCTTTTCTCCCTGTGGGCTTGCCGAATGAGAGGCGGAAATTGCTGGATCAGCTGCGTAAGGCAAGTTGGGTGATTCTCACGCCCTGGAAAACATGGCGACGTGATAGGTGTGCTCATCTCTCATCGAGAGTACCTAGGCAGCAATCTCAAACCGGTGCTTCGCATCCCAACCCCGCCCGAAATGAGCTCAGCCTCGCCCGTGAGCGAGGTTGGGATAGGGATGCCAGACATGGAGGGGTTCACAATCCAAGAGCTGAGCGAGGAGTCACTGGAAAGGGGTGATGACCGTGCGAAAACCTAGGGGAGGACCAAAAAGAAAACAATTAAAAAAAAATAAAGTCCCGATGCATGAGACGCACGGCCCACCTGCCTTCCCGCGAATGAGCGCAGTGGATCGGGCGGTCGTCCATGCTTCCAGAACCACGCTTTGCGACGATTACATAAACCTGCCATGTGGCTCTTGCTTCTGGCCCGTGCTCGGCGGGCACCAGATCGACGGCACGTGTATAGAGCGCACCAGCCCCCATCTCCAGCAAACCCCCACCCTGGCAATCCCGAGCGGCTGGGTGGACATGTGGCGGTGCCCACGTCGGCTCGGTTTCGACGAGAGCCCAGTCCCAGAAAAGAACAGCTGAGCTGGTGGAGCCCGGGGCAGCTGTGCTTACGGAAGCAAGGAAAACGGCCAGGCCGGCCGGCAGCGCCACCATGCTTGGGTCTTGGCGCCCGATGCTGCCCACAACCGACATTTGGCAGCGTTGGGCCGACGTGCCCGCATGGTTTTGCGGTAAATTGAAGGGACAGGAATAAACCGAACAAAAACGAGCAGATGCTGGGTAGGGCTGCGTGGCGAAACCCTGCCTTGGGACCTCTTGACGTCATTTTCAGGCCAAATCGGTGTTTGTCATCCATCCATCAACGCGAAAAGAAAGAAATGGTCGAACGGAGGCCTCGTAAACCCCGTCCCGTTTCGCCTGCCAGCCCGAGGTGCATTTTTGGGTCGGCACCGGGTATCGATCGACACCCACCCTCCGCGCTGCATACGTGTTTACCTCCCGACTGACACCCACCCACCGCAGCGGTAAGCTAAGAGAGGGAGAAAAAAAAATCCCGCTTCCCCGTCTGCCACCTAGGTCCTTGGGTGTGACTCACCGGAGGAGGGAAGGAATAGGGGAGAAAGGGGAAGAATATGATTTTTGGAGGGAAAAAAAAAAAAGATTACACTGACTGGCTGGCTGGCTGGCGGTCTGGCGCCCACGCTACCTCCCTGCTCCCTGGTTGGCGGTCAAGAGTCGTGTCGGCGCGAACAGGTCCATGGTTGCGCCAAGTCGCCGCTCTGTCGGCAACGAACAAAACGGGACAAGTAGGAGGATAAGAAGCAGAAAATTTTGCCACACCCCTCCCCTGGGCCCGACGGCCCCGGAGCACAGCTTTCTTGCTATGCTGTGGACCAAGCAGGGAGAGTCTTGGGTAGGCACAGAGGAAACGTCCGCGCCGGGCAGGCAGCAGCAGTCACGCAGGTACCATCCTTGGAGCAAGCGCCCGTTTGGTCCGACCGGAAAAGGGCAGCTTGCGTAAGGGTCAGTCAGGGTCAGATGAGAAGAAAAAAAAAACCCAAAAAAAAAACCTAGGGGCTCGCTAATTTCGTGCGCGTCCTATTCTTTACATGAGCTTATGCCGACGCCTCTTGCTGCCCTCAGCCACGCTCGTCCTCTCCGTGAACCGGGGCTTCCTCTGAAACTTGTTGGACGTCAGGGTGGACTCATCGACTTGTTTGGTCACCGGTTCCATATCCTCGGACGTATCCGGAGCGTTCTTCTCCCCTCCTAGTGCGTTAGGTTAGGTTCTTGCTGGCACGCCCTTCTGGACATGTACCTTTTCCCATGCCGCCATGTCACTGTGTTTTTCCAGCCAAAACGCTGCATTTCACGCTCGCACTGGGCCGCTGTTTGTCCAGTGATATCACTGCTGCCATGGCCCATTCCCAAGGAAGGGGCTGTGGGTGGATGGCTACTATGCACAGTAGGATACCCCTTGGGACGGACTACCCATTCACTCGCCAACTCACATGACCACCGTATCATTCGGTCACGGATTTTATTTTGACTCAAGCTCAGCCCAGCGCTCGATCCGGCCGCCTCTATCTCCCGCTAGGCTTTGGGGCGCTCTCAGAGGTCAGGTTCCCAGTTAGGGGGCTCCCGCTAGCCTCGGGGTCCTCGGCAGTGCGTCTCCAGACGGGCCGAGGCCTCCATCCCAGCTCGTCGGTTGGCAGTGGCGATTTCCGGGAACGACGTCGTCAGCGCTGCTGCCTCGCCGTCTTCGCCCCTTGCACGCATGGACTGCCGATCTGCGAACATTGGAAGCTTTGCCGGTGCGCAAATCAGAGGCCGAATCAAGGGAAAGAGGTTGACACTATGATACGGGCCCACGAATGTTCCGTGGTTTCTTGTCATCCACCCGTTCCTTTCCTGTTCATGGGCCCTTACTGGCTGATCCCGCTCACCGGCTTTCTGCGAGGTGGCCAAACATCTCGGGGACGGGAAATGATGGGCCCGAGTCCGACCTTCCCACCAACGGTAATATTGAAGCAAAGGCAGACGAGGCCAATAAGATGCGGAAGCGGCATGGTTACACTGGCGGGAATATCACCGAGTGGCCAATTTTGAGTGTGACAGATGACACATGTTGAATCACAGTGCTATGGCTTCCGGAGCCTCCTGCTCATTCTGCAAGCGCCGAGTGTTCTTTGCCTTCCATCACAATGTTTTGCATGACTGTGCTCCACCCAACAAACAACCTCGTTCACCGGAGGAAACGAAAACAGGTCTGTCCAGTCACCTCGTGAGAGGAGGGAGTCACATCCATCGAGGCATCCATGTACTAGGCAATTTATAGGTATATCCTTTGCTATTGAGTCCATATATGTTCAGCAGGCGGCTTTTATTAGCCCATTACCACCGCCCCTGACGATAGTGGAATCCTTCGGACCCCTTCCTTGTTTCCTCCAACCTAGCACCCCTTGCCGTGTATCTAGCTATGCTGCGAGGTAATGGTGCATCAATGTCCCAGATGCCCCTGTCCGCGTCTCTCTCTCAGCCGCTGAGCATCACGTGCCGCCAGCGTCTGGGCAAATCAAGACGATCTGGTCTCAGTTGGCCAGGGGCATGACGCGCAGCTCCACCGTCTCGTCGATAATCTTCAATACGTCTTGGTTCGCAACCCCGTCCTGCCCGTACGCGATCTCGCGGTAGCAGTTGCGCAGCTGCTTTTCGATGCGCTGCCGCGTAAGGTCGGTCACGTTGCCCTTGGGGAAGCGGTTGAATATCCAGGAGATTACTCCAGTACGATCGTCTTCAAACTCCATCAGCGCGCAGGTGATCGGGAGGGATTGGCCCGGGTTCGCGCCCTGCGGAATTTGGACGCCGATGAATTCCGGCCACTTTTGCGACACGGCCATGGTCCATACCCGCATGGACATTCCGATGGCTTTGATCGCTTGTGCGGCGCGTGCGTTGTCTTCACCGTGGGTAATGGTGTTGGTCTCTGGGTTGTACGACAGCCCGTACTGAGTCTGCGGCGGGCCGGTCGCATACATTTCTTCCGGCGTCTGGGCTCCCGCTGTCATCCACTGAAATACCTGCTGCTGCTCGTTCGCCATTTTGGCTGGTGAGGGCGTTGGCCGCTGTGTCTCTGCGGAGAGTGTCTTCGGTCGGGCGATATACTCGCTCGGTGGATGTGGTATAGCTCGAAGGCCGATGTATGTATAACGGTTGCTGAGTTGGAGATCTCAGAACGGTGCTCGAGGATGGTGTTGAGTTCGTTCCAAGAACACCCAGATAGAGCGGTGCGAACTGCCTTATTTATGGCCAACTTACATCGACGCAGCAGCATTGTGCCTTTCTTATGAATGGAGGTTGGTATTCTATCCTGAAGGCATTTCACTGCTTCTCAACAAAGACACTGACGAACATTCCATTGTTGGTTAGGCGCCAACATTCACCCATACCCTAGCTTTTTGTGTCAATGGTTCATGTTTCATGCCATGATAATCTACCATAACTAAAACCAACACCTCAATTGTGACAATGGGGAAAGGAGCCACTGCCTGGGCGAATGGAAGTCGGAATTTAGGCGACAGCCGTACCTGACATTAGACTAAACCATAAAACAAAGGAATGTATGGTAGGAGGCTTCGCTATCCAGTTCCCCCTGCCCTGTCAAGGACGGCAGACATTTTCCGGCTTCCCAATCTCCCTCCAAGGTGGCATTCCATGGCTGCGTTGTGAAGCGTCTTGGAGAGCCCGAGAGGTGTTTGAGGGCAAAAAGAAATAAAAAAGAGAATTGATCACATCCATGAAGGCACAGTAAATGTGTCGATATCGGGGCTCGTCCCATCGCCTCATGGGCTAGGATGTGAAGAGGTGATGACAGCCTCGATTTGGAATGGGCGTACCGGTATAACCGATTGGCGTTGCAGGCACCCAAAGGGGTTTGCTCGCAGTGGCGTGTGCAACGCGGTTTTCTGGATCGAGATTCAGGTCAGCATTGCCTCTTGGCGCTCCCGGCTCGTCTCTTGTCAAGGAGAGACATCTGTAGGCCTGATAAGGGGTACGACAAAGCGAGGACCTGGGTAGCACGTGGCATGGCGCCGAAACCGTGTTGCAGCAAGATCGTGAGTTCAGGCGAATGTATCCCATGCATAAAAATGTCAGCCTCGGGGGTCGAGGCAAGGCTGGGCCTTCCAACGCAACAAACAGTCTTTGCAGGGGCGGGAGCTTTTGGAATTAGAGCACCATCACTGCGGCGAATGGGTGTCGGATGCAGGCTACAAATAACGATCATATGTTGTATCTGTGCCCGTTGCCGTCGCATCGAGTAGAAGGCGGTGTCTCTGCTTGACTTCACTAGCCGCTGTCGTACAGCTGCTCGGTTGATGGCTGATCACGGGATGTCGGCTATATGAAATAAATGTGCGTTTGAGGCCAGTTTTGTGCCTTGGGTTGGTGGTATCAACCACTGCGCCGGATGAAACCATGTTATTTCTCGTTGGATCGCGAACTGATGTGATCAAAACAACCTCGAGGCGCTTATGCGCAGCGTTTTGTTGGCGGGCGTGCCGAGGGGTAGGTAGCTTGCATTTTAGCTATCGTATCGTCGAAATGCCCAGCGCGGGGTCATGAAGTCACATCCTCGTCCGGTTGGGAACGAGCTTCACCGACGTGAGTGTCAAATATTCTCGGAGATCTACAAATTCGTAACCCCCAGGCACGAGCAGATGATTTCCCCGGCCGAGAAATCGTGAAAAGAAACACTGGGTATTCAACCGGAGAGGCAGTCAGAATGGACGAACGAACCAAGATCAAGGTGACCCTCCCGCGCCCAGACCCAACCCCGAGCTACTGGCAAGACCCGCCCGACGAAATCGCCAACCTCCAGTCGACGCCGGAGCTGCCCCCGACGGCCGACGTCGTCATCGTCGGGAGCGGCATCACCGGCGCCGCCGTGGCCTGGCACCTCCTCGTCGAGTCCGGCGGCGTGGGGGTTTCGGTCGTCATGCTGGAGGCGCGCCAGCTCTGCTCGGGCGCGACAGGCCGCAACGGCGGCCACACGAAAGCGGCGTCGTACCGCAGCTTCGCCGAGAACGCGGCGTCGCTCCCCGGCGGCGCGGCGGCGGCGGCCCAGATCGCGCGCCTGGAGCTGGCCAACGTGCGCGCCGTGCACGCCTTTGCGGCGGACCACGGCATCGACTGCGGCTCGCGGCCGGGCGACACCGTCGACGTCGTCCTGGACCGCGGGGAGTGGGACCGCGCGCAGGCCGGCGTGGCCGGCCTGTGCGCCGCGCTCGGCCCCGACGACGACGCGGCCGAGTATGCGCTGTGCTCGGCCGGGGAGGTGCGGGAGAGGTACTTTTGCGCCGCGCCGGCCGAGGGTGGCGGTGCTGGCGGCTTGTTTGGCGGCGTCCGCTACCCGGCCGGGAGGATCTCGGCGTACAGGTTCACCATCGGGGTGCTGAAGCTCTGCCTCGAGCGCGGGCTCCAGGTCCACGCCAACACGCCCGCCGTGGAGCTGGACAGGATCGATAAGGAGAAGCGAGACGACGGCTCCGCCGCGAAGTGGAAGGTCACGACGCCGCGGGGCACCATCGCGGCGCGGCGCGTCGTGCTCGCCACAAACGGCTACACGGCCGCGCTGCACCCGCGCTTCCAGGGCGTCGTCGTGCCGCTCCGCGGCCAGATCACGGCGCAGCGCGCGGGCCGCGCCATGCCGGCGGGCGGCCTGCCGGCCACGTACAGCTTCATATACGGCGGCGGGTACGAGTACATGGTCCCGTTCCCCGCGCCCGGCGGCGACGGCGAGGACGTCGTCATCGGCGGCGGCCTTGCGCACGCCGAAAAGGGGGGACTGTGCGAGTTTGGCACCACCGACGACACGACGCTCAACCGGGATGTTGGCGAGTACCTCCGGGAGTCGACGCCTAGGTACTTTGGGGACAACTGGGGCGATGACCACCCTGACGGCCGGGTCCGGAGTGAATGTAAAGTTTGGCCCTCCGTGTCATTCCCCGCCCAATGTGTGACTCCCCTCTGCCTCGGCTCACTTTTGATATCATCCAGGGACGGGCATAATGGGGTACAGCGTGGACGGATATCCCTTGGTGGGCCCAGTGCCAGCCGAAGACGAAGACGAGGGACCCGACCAAGACAGCGACTTGTGGGCCAGCTGCAGCTTTCAGGGACACGGTATGGTGCTCTGCTGGATGTCGGCCAAGGCGCTAGTGGAAATGATGAACGGGAGAGACGACTCTGAGCTGGCACGCTGGTTTCCCGACGCCTTTCGACTGACGAGAGAAAGGATGAAGAAGAGCTTCAAGGTCCTGGAACGGCTGAGCGCGGCGGACCAGTCTGCCTCGTGATGAGTAATTGTTTTCGTGACGGTTACTTCTATTCAAAGATGATCCATGTTTTCATTGTGGGAACCGGGTAGGATGGCCGAGTCAACCATCTTCTCCGTGCCATCACCAAAGAAAAAAAAAAGGGATAGTCACCAGCGCGGGCTACTTCTACATGCATCGCTCATGCATCATACAAACGAGACGGCCAGGAAACACATCAGACAAACTTCACTAGAGCAGATGCCCATCCGTCACGGCGCCTTCGGGCTTCTTCCAGTGCACCAGGGCGCCGCCCCAGCTCGCCCTGCTGTAGTCGATCTGGACCTTCTGGCAGCTCCTGAGCCCCCAGTCGGTGACGCCGAGGATGTAGCAGGTCTCGAACATGAAGGCGCAGCTGCCGGCGCCGACCTTCGCCGGCCGCAGCACGGCGTTGCGCGCGCCCTCGTAGCTGGCCGCGTCCGGGCCGTGGCCGCTCATGACGTTGTGCAGGCTCGCGCCGCCCGGCACGAAGCCGCCGGCGCCGCTCTTCTTGGCGTCGTAGTCGCCCGAGATGAGGCCCATGAACTCGCTCATGGTGTTGCGGTGGTACCACGGCGGCCGGAACGTGTCCTCGCCCACGAGCCAGCGCGGCGGGAAGATGACGAAGTCGGCCACGGCCGTGCCCGGCCGGTCCGACGGCGCCGTCAGCACCGTGAAGATGGACGGGTCCGGGTGGTCGAACGAGATGCTGCCGAGCGTGTTGAAGCGCCCGAGGTCGTACTTGAACGGGTAGTAGTTGCCGTGCCACGCCACCACGTCGAACGGCGTGTGCTCCTGCGTCGTCGTGAAGAGCGTGTTGTTGAACTTTGTCGTCACCAGGTACCCCGTGTCGCCCTTGGCGCCCTCGGGCCGCGCGAACGCCGTCGGCCCGTGCTCCTCGCTGAAGCAGGCGACGGGCACCTGGAAGTCGCGCACGTTGGCGAGCCCGTTGGACCCGATCGGGCCCAGCTCGGGCAGGGCAAAGTGGCCCTGGTACAGCTCGAGCGCGTAGCCGCGCGCGGGGCTGGTGCCTTCGGGCAGGAGCACCTGGAAGCGCATGCCGCGCGGCACCACGGCGATCTCGCCGGGCCGCACGAGGAGCCAGCCGAGCTCGGTGCGGATGTCGAGCACGCCCGCCTGCGCGACGATGAGCAGGTCGCCGTCCGAGGAGTAGAAGCAGCTGTTCGTGTCCATGGACCGCCCCGCCGCGAACACGTAGATGCCCAGCCCCTGCTTCAGTGTCGGGTCGCCGGCCCCCGCCACGAGGTGCAGGCTCGACACGAAGTCGGCCTTGGGGTCGTGGTCAAACGGGTCCCAGCGGAGCTGGTTCGGGATGTAGTGTAGCCTCGGCGCGGGCGTGAACCGGGCTATCTCGTCTGTGAGCTCGTCCGCCGACATTTGGTCCGGCGTCGTCGGCTCCTCTCTCGGCGCCATGCCCTTGACGGTGAAGGGCGGGTGTGCGCAGGAGGGGAGGATGCGGTACATCCATACCTGCTTGTTCGCATGCCGCGGTGCTGTGAACGCTGTCCCAGACAGCTTCTCGGCGTAAAGTCCAAACGGCGGCTTCTGTGGCGAGTTGTGGCCGATGGGCAAGGCCCCAGTGACGGCCTCGGATCTGTTTGGCAACGACGCGTGTGTCAGTTTGCGAGGCGAGAGAGAGAGGGAGCAGGCTGCTGCTGGCCCCATGTGTGGTCGTGGCTCTCTGAGCGGGAGTGCATACTCGAGGTGTGCGTCGAAGCCGCTCAAGTAGCGATACTTCTCTTTGAACTCAAAGTCTGTCACGGGCATGTTGGGCGAATCGTCACGGCAAGCCGATATCGAAGGTCAGACGGGTCAGAATGGCCGGGCGGGAAGGCTGACGATCAGTGAGGCAGCTCGGCTGGGAGATGATGGACATTGCTCAGCAGTGCCAGTCGAAGGGGCACCAGTCTCATATAGGCCGGCCATCGTGTCCGTCTCGTCGGCCTTGCGCCACGGTTTCAGCGACACCTGGGCCGTTGCCGGGACTAGGTAGGTAAGGTACAAACCTGGGTAGGTAGTTATCGGCGAGGGCGGCCTTGTGTCTCAGTTCCGTTCCGCACTTGGGTCTGACGCTACGGTTGGGCGGTTACTGTCGGCAATAATGGACTCGGCCTTGGGCGATGGGATGAGTGGAGTCCGGGCCAACAGGACCGCGGAATAAAGCCTGCCTCCTGTGCGCCCGGCCAGGTTCTTCCCTCACTAAGGCTCCCGCCACCAATCGCTCAGCCACGGCACGTGCTCAGGCTCTCCACTGATCGCTCTTTCAGACGCATTCGCACAGTCAGCCCCCTCCCATGACGCCATACTTACAGTGCCAGCCAAGGCCACATGCCTGATGCAAACATCCAAACCGGCTTGGACAAAGCGTAGAAGCAAGACGAAAATCAATCAAGCACAGATTCGCTACATGCCAGTCTTATTTAAACAGTGCAAGAGTATGATTCTCTGAATTGATTTAGGTAATTGGATTGATACGATGCCGACTCCAATGCCAGGGGCGAGAACTGGAGAGGCAATGCATAGAGTGGAGCTCAGTCTTTTGCTGTTCAAGTACAAGGGAACCCGTCAAGCGTATCGACGGCGAACCCGGGGCTCGAACACAGTCATCTACTCCTCGGCGTTCTTCTTCTTCTTCTTGCCGCCGCCGATGTTCCGCTCCCCGGTGCTGTCCTTGGAAAGATGCACGATGAACCGTGTCCAGGACTCCTCCTTGTCCCACTCGAAGCCGGCCAGGTATGGTTGGTCGAGCTCGTCGTCGGCCTGTATTTTGTCCACGAGGACACGCAGTCAGCCAAGCCCCAAGGACAAAATGCCTGGTCGCTCCGGGTCGAAGATTTGAAGACTAACCCGTTTCTTGTATGCCTTGTGGATGGCGTCTAGCGCATCCTTGATGGTGACGCCCTTGAGGTTGCGTGCCGTGACCTCGAGGCCGAGAGGGAAGTGCAGGTCAATCTTCTTGATTGGCGGGGTGGTGAGGAGCTTCTTCAGTAGTTCCTTGTCCTCGACTGTCGACGGCGAGGTGTTGATCTTCCTATAGGGAGGGAAGAAGTTGGCATCGAATCAGCACGAGCATCGGGAGTAGCCGGAGCCGATGCAGGAACCAGTGGGGTGGCACCAAAAACAGGCGAGGCAAACTTACCACCCTGTCTTTTGGGTTTCCTTGGCGATCTGGATCTCGGTTCCCTCCTCCTCTGATATATGGTGTGGTGTTAGCCGGCGATCGAATTAACCCGCCATCATGGGGGCAGATGCATAGGGGTGAGGGGAGAATGGAGACGTCGGGACATCGGGTGGTTAGGCTAAGGTGTGCCTAGGGAAGAGTGGCCACCACGTACCGAGGTCCTTGATGTTGAAAACGCCGCTCGCGGCGGCTGAACTCTGTCTCCGGTTGCCCTTAACGGCTTTCGGGGAAGTCGGGTTGATGCCCTGGACGGCGGAGTCGATCTTGGACAATGGTTCCGTCATGTTGGGTGGCGAGATTGGTTATGTCGTAGCGGCTGCTGCGGGGTTTGGTGAGGACACGATCGTACGACCTGTCCAAGCTGAGGGTGGGAGCAAAGGTTGTTAGTCGAGGATGGGGAATTGCGGGAGAACCGGGAAGAGCAGATGACGAAAAGGGAGGGGGATACGAGGGCAAACAAAGAGGCGCCGGTGACGACGCTGGCTTTGTGGCTTGGTTGGCTGGCTTACCTTGGCTATCGTTCGACTTTCCTTGTGTCGGTCGGATTGCTGTGGTAGGTCGAGCGTGTGAGATACGAGAGACTGGGCACAGAAAGAGATGGATGGGGAGAGGAGGGGAAGTGAATGAAAGACGGGCAAAGAGGGGAAGTAAAAGAAAAGGGTGGGAGAGGAGGGGGCAGGCGAGGGGGCTGGCACGGCCTGGTTCGGGAAGCTACCACTCGAGGATGCATACCTTCAGCCGCTGTTTGGCTGGGGAGGCGCTGAGGTGAAGGACAGGGGGACTGGAGCTCTGCTCTCAGACGTGCACGCAATTGGTCGGCAAAAGTCTCGGACGACCTGGGAGTACGTATACAACGGTACTTGCAGGGGAGCTCGGATACTTTCGATCTGCTAGGCAAAACGAGCAATGGCATTCATTCCAATCCTCTCGAGGTAGCAAAAGTCACTCTGGGATGCATTCCCCTTTTGTAGTGCACGCACGCGGTACCTCGCCCGCACTTGGAGCTTCAGCTTGCGCAACCATGGCCGCCTGCCTTGCGCACTGTCCGGGCCGGTCGTTTTCCTGGCGTGCTCATCAGCAGGTTCTCTGGCCAGCATCCCTGCGTGGGCGCCGCCCGGGCGGGGTAAGAAAACAGGATCACTTGACGCATCGCTTGATGGATGGTACGCAGCCCAGCGCCCATCGCGTGACTGCTGGCCTGCTCTTTGGATGGCATGACCTGAACTCAAAAGCAAAGCGACCTCACACCACCTGCGGGGCCGTCAGACCCCGCCCGCCTCAACTGGGCGACGCCTGAGATGAACCCACTCGCGGAGCACAATGGAGAGGGGCCGGCGCTTTCGTGGCTCGCCCACAGCGGCTTAGCGCTTTGGCGTGCCTGTCCGCCTCAGCGCTGCCTTGTCTGGGGAAACCTGGGGAAGTGGACCCGCAGGCGTCATTGCGCGGCACTTTGGCCCACCAACTCCCTCGTCTCTGCCCAAGAACGCCAACCACCTGGAACAGGTGAGGTAGAGAAAAGCTTCAGAGATTGTCAAGGTGATATTCCGGTAACAGTCAGTGAAGTGGCCCGCAGTTGTTCAAGTTGCTTTGCAGTCTGGGTCGAGCTGCCCGGCGGTGAGCAAACAAGGGAGAATGGCATGAGGTCGGCCCTAGGTGGAGTTCCTGCACGAATGAGCTTCCCCGCACGGCATGAGAAGTGGCCACCGCCCAGTCCCGGTCCTGTACCACGCCACTGTGCCATATTTCAGAGCCCGTTGACCTGAAGCCATGTCGACCTGCCCCCCAAAGACCAACGCATGCTCGGCCTGACACATCCGGCTTAGAATGATCGGGCCAATTGTGTCTCATGACGCCAAATGCATCTATCAACTTGTGGAAGCCAGTGAATCGGTAGACTTCTTCAGAACGTGTCGACATAACTCGCGCATACTCTGATATTCGCCTCTAGGGGCACCTACGTAGAGAAATCCTTAGTTCACGACCTCTCTGCATACACACAAGGGCTGATGTAAACATGTACGGAAAGGACATCCGGTCCGGCTATGACTCCCGGGCATCATGTATCAGAGCACTGCGTGCCATATATCATCACGGCCTGTACCACTCCCTTCGTGGGTACGTTAGCCGCCTTTCCTGCTCCCTAGCCACCATGGCAAGTATTTATTGCTCCTTGCTAGCCAACCTCAAGCATGGCCGGACAGAGGGGCCAGTAATAACCTACCCGTCCCCCATATTCTCAACACCACTTCTGACCTCTGACCCATACACCACGACATATCGAACCATGAGGCCCATTAACGCCCTCATCCTCCTCCTCCTGACATCCGCGTCTGCCTCTGAGACGGTAGACATCCAGGGGCGTCGGACGGGTGGCGGCTACACCTGCAAGTGCCGCGGCTATCCCACCCCTGGCACATTCTGCGGCAACTGCGTCCTCGTCAGCAACAGCGCCTACCTCATCACGGAGGGTCGTTTCGACACTCACTTGTGGGTGGTTTTTTCTTTGGCTTACTTGCAACAACCCTTGACCCGCATTGTTTCTATCCGGGAAGCCGGCAGTTGGCTTCGGAACACCCCCACCTAGCCTCGTTGGATGGAGCGGTGCTGAAAGCAGGGGTCTATATAGATACGAGTGTAGCTACTCGGGCGGCTGCTATGACTATGGCCCAAGCAGCGCGTCTGGGTGTGGTACTTTGAACGCCGATTGTCCGCGGCCGATATCACGCCCACAATGAGCTCATAGCTTGATCAAAGCTGGGCATGGGTAGAAACCGGTTGGCTGTTCTTTTTTTTTTCTTCTTGGGGTGTGCTACTTGATGGCGTGGTGGCATCGGTATAGGCTGGCCGCTGCGTTGGCATACGAAGTTTGGGAGGTGGGGTATTTTATCGGTGGACATTCTGTTTGGTTCGTTTGAAATTTCTGATCAGGGTGACCAGTATGACCAAAAAGACAATGACAAACTCTAGGCCAACCAGCCCAATCCAAATCCTGTCGAGGACGCGGTTGTCGACGTGTATAGGGAGGGCGGGCATCGTGTCGGCGGGCCGTGGGAAACTCGGGCTAGGTTCGCCATATAGCAGTGATGACGGATTTCAACTCGCTGGCAAGGGCCGGGTTTTGATAGAGAAGGAAAAAGGGGGGTCATGCAATAGACGAGCCCAAAAGCGATGGCCTGAGCCAGAGGATTTATCTTCACTCGGGTACGATATCCTCAAAAAAAAAAAAAAAAAAAAAAAAAAAAAAAAAAAAAAAAAAAAAAAAAAAAGNAAAAAAAAAAAAAAAAATCAGGAAAAAGGACATGGTGTCATATTTGGGATGGCACTCGGTGAAATCCACGCCTCCGTTTATGATCCCTCACCTCCCACACACATCCCCATACTGTGTTGCTACCAAGCAATAAATTTCCATGAATAGGCATCAATATCCGGTCAGGAAGTTCCGAGCCAAGAATTCGGGCTGGATCGATGCTAATGAGGCGTGCTTCCGGCCACCTGTCCAGAAGCAGCTTAGGTGCCTACCTAGCGCGCGGTGAAACACGAGGACGATGTGACTGGCGAACTGAGAAGATCCGAGAAGAATTTGTCGGGCGGAGTCCGGACACCATCTGGATCGAATTGGATCCCTATTCAAAGACGTTTCGATTTCGTTTCTGTTGAACGCCAGCCATTATCTGAAGGGCATGTATGAAAAAAAAGGACTGCTTCGAAAAGAAAAGAAGAATAAGTGGGATAGACCCGAAAAAGAAGCATATTTCCCCTTGTCCTTGATAATAAAAAGCCCCATTCCGCTGTACCAGTACAAACACGCCGCCGCATGAACCCCCGAACGATTTCGGATAATTCGCCAACTGCCCCTGGGAAAAGGGCTCCGTCCCGCCTCAAAAGCTCTGTGACGAAAAGCTCACGCTCGTCGTCCAGGGCCATGGGTATACATTACAACCTTTTCTTCTCAGCCCATCTGTACTCATACGGGGGTTTCGGTAAGACGTTCTGCCCCTAAGCCTCGAAAGTCTTGACTGGACCCTCAGCGCTCAATGGTTGGACCGCGCCGGCATCGGGCGCGGGCTGAAAGCTGAGTCGCGGGTTATCGAGTGACACTTCGTGGGCCATGCGGACTCCCTGTTCCCCACCCACCGCCACGGCCGCCTCGAGGCCTTCTTGCACCTCACGCACCTTGCGCCGGAAGGCCAGCCTGTCGAGGTACAGCTGCTGGCGCGCCCGCTCCAGCTCGCGCCTCTCTGCCTGAAGAATCGCCTCCATGTCGTTGAACAGCTTCAACTTCATGTCCACCTTCTGCAATGTTATATTGACCGCTGCCGACACCAGACGCGTCATCTCCCGCTCTTCATAGGAGGCGAGAGCCCCGGCCCGGGCGCCAACCGCAGCGAGCGGGATGCCCGACAGCTCATTGAGCGTGGTCTTGGTTGTCGTGGTTGTCGTCGTGGTCGTCGTGGTTGTAGTGGTCGTCTCCTGCTGGACATCGACATCCATGCTGTCTCCGTCCTTCTCCTTGCCTTTCCCGTTCGCTTGCGAGTCGCCACCGCTGATTTCCAGCTTCTTCCGGAGACTCTTGGTCAGCTCTTCAAATGTGCGTCCGGATGCGGATGCCGCAGTGGCCGGATCTGCCAGAGTGGCAAGGAATGCCACCACAGACATGACCGGGTTCTCTGCTTGTGTGAAGGGCAGGTGCTTCCCGGATCCGAGCATCTGCATGCCCGTCGGTACGTTGAGAGGCTCCGTCTCGAGATACTTGTCCTCGATATCCAGCTGCAAGAAGTGGAGGGCGCACTCTTCCCGGGTCCGGGTGCCGACGTGGGCCGAGATCTCGCCCCAGTCCTCGTCATACTTCTGGAGCGCCTCGAGCAGTCTGATAGTCTCCTCGTCCGTCCACGGAACGTCCCGGTCCACGATGGGAGGGTAGGCGTTGTTCTCCATCCTGACATAGCTCGTGTTGCTGTCCTTGGTATCAGTACGAGCGTTGAGGAAGCAGTCTGGACACAGGTCGCGCCTCGTGGTGTTGGCGCCGCCGTCCACCTGCGGCTTATGGAAGTAGACCCTGGTGCAGTCTGAACCACAGTGGGTGCAGTGGACCTTGGTCACCGGCGCCTTGGTAAGGCCGTCGGTGGCCGCGGTGCCGGAGCCGGCGCTCGGGGTGCCGTTAGTGGTCGGCGCCTCACCGTTGGTCTTGTTGTCGGTGGAGCTAAGCTTGGTTCCCTTCGCATTGGCCTCGTAGATGTTCCGGCCGACCTCCAAGTTCAACTCGGTCTTGGGCGCTGGTGCGGCAATAGCCTTGGCGTCCGTCTGACCATTTGGCTTCCCAACGGTAACAGTGGACTCAGCGGAGGGCTGCCACGGCTGCAGGCCCCTGGGAGTGTCACAGATCACGCGGAAATGTCCGGTGAACGGAGGTCCGACGTGCGATGGCCTCTGCTCAGCATCGACCTGATCAACAAACAACAAATTTCATGTTAGCGGGGATCCCGATTGCTCCCACGGCAGGCAATTGGCCCCGTCGCAACATGGACGCAGCAGAGTCTTACCTGGTAGTTGATCAATCCCCACTGCTCTAGGAAGGCGTGGACCCTCATGATTGCGCATACGTCGCCAGCCAGGTTGCGCCTACAGGCGGTGACCGTGAGGTACTCGGCGGGATTGAGGCGGTAGGTGTTTACCATGAAGTCGCGGTAGTCCTTGTAGACGGCCGGCGTCTTGCTGCGGTTGCGGTTGTTGAAGAACTCGGGCAGGGCTTTCCTCTCGATGCCGTTGATAGCGTTCATGTCGAACCAGACCGCGTAGCTAGGGAGGACGATGGCATGGGTTTGCGAGATAAGGTGCTCCCGCGCGGCGTTCTCGACCGCCTCCTTGGTCTTTCCCTCCTGGCCCGCATCATCGGCCCCCTCGCTCGGCTTGGCCTGGGCGTCACCGGCGCCCTCTTGGGTCTCCTGCCCATCCCTCATCTCCTCATCCTCGCGAGGAGCAGTCGTCTCGGCGGGGGGTCCTGCGGGTGCATCAAGGGCTGTTTCCGACGCGACGGGTGGCGCAGGGGTGGTGCTGTCCTGCTTAATGACGGGATCACCGGAAGCTCCATCGCCCATTTGAACATCTAGACGAGAGGGTTAGACGAAGGCTGAGCGACGGATGTAGAAAGCAAGCGGCACAGCAAGACCAATGCGATCGCGGCCCTGGTTGATAAACTGCGGTTTGGTCATGTACCTTCGGTCGGCTTGGGCGCCGTTGAGGGAATATCTGGCTCCAGGGGCGGTTGCGCAAGGATGGGATTGCTGTTTGGCGATGCGCCGGTGGTGGGACTGCCGTAGCTCGCAGACTCGTCCATCGTGGTCGATGCGCCTCAGGGAGGCAAGGCGTCTGGGGTGGGTGGAAGCTTTGCGAACGGGGCCCGCGTCCGTCAACAAGCGAAAAGGCACAGGTATGAGATAACTGGCAGCAATTAAATGTCCCGGTGCGACTGTGGCCAAATGCTAATGTTCAATGTTATAGACTCGAGCGTTGCGGCTTTTCAAAATTGCTCGGTTGATGCGCCGACGCCTTGTCGAGATAGATTGTTAGACGCGATTTTGCATGGCCTGGATCCACGAAGCAGGCGCGCGTTTCGTCTGGCGGAGGTCCTCTTCCAGCTGGAAAATTGCGAAGGGTGGCTGCCTGGGGAATCAGGCTGAAACGCGAGATCGAGCTCTCAATTGGCTCGTGCACAGTATGTACACGGTCTGATCGGCTGCTGTCCCATTTCCACTGCAGTGGCCCGGCCTGCCGGCTAACCTCGGAAAGGGACAGGGGGCTCAGGCCTGCCCGTCCGCCGCTTGTGGGCCTCGAGGCCGATGACGCTTCTTCGGCCAGCTCCTCCAGGGCTCCCTCTCCCACCTCAATTGCGACAACCTCGATTGTTGTCCGTGACAGCCCGAACAAATCGTGGATAAATCACGCTGCCGGATCAATACCGCGGGGCATCACGATGCTGTCGGTCGCGCGCAGAGCTGTCCTCGCACAGGCTCGAGGAACCCTGACCCGCCCAGCATTCACAACAACCACCCCCCGCAGCCTGCAAAGGTTACTTTCCAGCCTCGCCGTCCTCGAGCAAAGAGACGGGAAGCTCAATGCCGGCTCTCTAAGCGCCATCACGGCCGCCAAGAAACTGGGAGGTCCCATCCACGCCATCGTGGCCGGGGCCAGCGTCAGGGGAGTCGCCGATGAGGCTGCCAAGGTTGAGGGGTTGGAAAAGGTGCTAGTTGTCGAGAGCAGCGCATACGAAAAGGTGGGGGATAAGAACGTGGAGCTGTCCCGGTTCTCCCCGATGTCTCTCTTTTCTTCGAGAAGCTAAATGGGATTGAACTTCCAGGGCCTCCCCGAGAATTATGCACCGCTGCTCGTTGAAAACATCAAAAAAGGGGGCTATACACATGTGATTGCGGGCCACACGGCCTTTGGCAAGAGCGTGATGCCCCGTGTTGCAGCCCTCCTGGACTCGCAGCAAATATCCGACATCACGGCCGTCGAGAGCGAGGACACGTTTGTGAGGCCGATCTACGCCGGCAACGCGATCGCGACGGTCCAGTCGACGGATCCGGTCAAGGTCATCACCATCCGCGGCACGGCCTTCTCCTCGGCGGACTCTGCGCCGGGGTCCGGGTCGGCCGCGGTCGAGGACGGCGCAGACCCCAAGGCGGAGAGCCTGAGCGAGTGGGTGTCGGAGGACCTGGCCAAGTCGGACAGGCCGGACCTCGCGACCGCCGGCAGGGTCGTGTCGGGCGGGCGTGGGCTCAAGTCCAAGCAGGACTTTGACAAGGTCATGCTGCCACTCGCTGATGCGCTGGGCGCTGCCGTGGGCGCCTCCCGGGCCGCCGTCGACAGCGGCTACGCCGACAACAGCCTGCAGGTCGGGCAGACAGGCAAGGTTGTGGCGCCGCAGCTGTACCTGGCCGTCGGCATCTCGGGAGCCATCCAGCACTTGGCGGGCATGAAGGACAGCAAAGTGATCGCGGCCATCAACAAAGACCCCGAGGCTCCCATCTTCCAGGTCGCCGACGTGGGGCTAGTCGGCGATCTGTTTGACAAGGTGCCGGAGCTGACGGAGAAGCTCAAAGAGTCGTCATGATTGCCGGACCACCTCACATTTATACAATGAAATGTATCGTGTTCGGTCGATTCGCTCGCAAGAGGAACTAAAAAAAAAATCTAAAAATACCTAGACATGAAACCCTGTGAACCTGTTCTTTCCATGAACTGTTGCCCCATCTCACAACACTGGCTGGGCCTGTTAAGAAATTACGGATAGCATTTCTGGCACCGTCGGCAGCTTTTCCCGCTCCTTGCCCTTCACTCGGCCCCTCTCCTTCTCGACCTGGTCGATCTTGCGCCAGTCCTCCCAGCTCACGACCTTTGCATGGGCCGCGACCTTGAGGCGAGAGATGGCGTCCCAGCCCGGGCAGGGAGTGCCGTCACGGCCGTCAAACGGCAGGAACTCGGCGCCGGTCTGCCAGTCCTCCAAGATGGCGTCGGCGGTGGTGAAGGCGTCCAGCATCGTCGAGGCGATGACGCCGGTCGGACCGCGCTTCACCCATCCGGCGCAGTAGAGCCCCGGGTAGTGGCCGTGCACCGGGCTCCCGTATAGGTTCTCTTTCCACTGCTGCTGCGAGACCCACCTCGCGACGCGACCCGTGACGCGGTTGCTGGCGAACACGCCGGCCCGCTGGTCGAAACTAACACCTATCTCGAAGAACTCGGACAGGGCCTCGGCGCGGTAGCCGATGGACTTGAACGCAAACGGGGTCACGAGCTTCACGGGCCCCGTGGCTGGAGTTTGGAACGCGGTGGCGTCCGGGTCAAAGGGGTGCCGGAGGACCGTTCGTTGGAACTCGACCGCCCCGAGCCTGGTCGGGTCGTCTTGCCTCCTCCTGAACTGGAATGGCCTGAGGCAGAAATCCAAGGACCAAGACTTGGGCATCTCGGCTGGAGAGGAAGGGGAGCCCTTCAGGAGAAGTTCCATGAGGCGCCTGAGTGGTCGTTCGATTTCGTCCCTATTTGGCGGTATAAGTTTATCATCCACGCCGTGGAACCCCACGTTGGGCAGTGTCATAAGCTCTCTTGCCTCCTTGATTGTGAAGGCAGCCTGCCGGGCGTACGGAGCATTATTAGTCCCAGTGAAAAAGATTAGGTGAAATAAAAAGAGACTAGCCATCTCGCGCCGCTGTTTTTTTTTTTTTTTTTGTTCCTTTCCCTTACCTGCATGGGACCACGACGGCCGACAATATGCACCCTCTTGACGCGGCTTCGAGACAGAGCCTCGAGGGCATGCTCGGCAATGTCCGTCTTGCGCAGCACGTCGACGTCGGTAAGCAGAATCCGCGCCACGTCCAGTGCCACATTGCCCTGGCCAATAACAACAGCCACCTCGCCGGCCGTGAGGTCGATGTCGAGGTCCGCGTGCTCCGGGAGGCCGTTGTACCAGCCGACGAACTGGCGGGCCGAGCGGACTCCCGTTAAGTCCTCCCCCGGGATCCCCAGCGTCCTGTCCCGGCCGGCTCCGTAGGCGAACACGATGGCGTCGTAGTAATGCATCAGGAGACGGAGCGGGAGGCTGCCGCCGCCCGGGTGGCTGCTGAGCGCGCCGACGGTCGTGTTGCCGATGAAGGTGAAGTTGGGGGAGCTGGCGATCTCGTCGAACCTGTCCTGGCAGTTCTTGACCTCGGGGTGGTCCGGCGCAACGCCGAAGCGGACGAGGCCGAAGGGGACGGGCAGGGCCTCGTACATGTCGACCCTGGCGTCCTGCAGCTTGGACATGACCCGATGCGCCGTGTAGAACCCGGCCGGGCCGGAGCCGATGATGGCCATGCGGAAGGGCCGGCCATCCCTCAACGGGGTCCGTTGACTGCCAGCTCGGGGTGGGGACGACGGCTCACCCGCCGACTTGTTCCGCGCTGAAGTGCGCGCCTGCCTTCGCGTCCAAGATGCGCGGCCTGTCGGCTGAGGTGCGGTGCCGCGGCGCCATATCGACGGGCGCGAGGTTGTCCGCAGAATTGGCCGAAAAGGCATTCTCAGCGAGCTCCCAGAGGGAGGGAGTGAATGTTGGTAATCACGTGAGTGGATACGCCATGTGAAGCACGTCTGGTAGGTGGTCTGGTCGTTCCGAGTCGTGAGTCCCGCTCCGTGCCTGGCGCTCCATCACATGACCTTCTCTTCCCGAGGCTCAACTCAACACCACCATCATCCATGCTGAGCAACCTAAACTCAACAGGTAACGCGGGTCGTATTGCCGAAGCCTTTACGTTGCGATAGATTTAACAACCAAGCCACCATTGAGACGAGTGCTGTAGTGTTCATCAACAGCGAATGACATCATGGCGCATAACATCCAACTCGCCTTCCGCTGCCAAGCATGCGCAAAAGCAAATCACAGCTGTCTGTGCGTGTCAAGCGTCCCAACCAGCTGTTGACATGGCTTGGCAGGCTCTTCACCCTTGCAAAAAATATTCCGCAGGTCCACACAAAAATGAAGAAAATGATGCTATTTGGCTAATGAAGACCCCCGACGATCTCCAGGAAAAGGGCGTATATAAAAAGGGCAATATACATTAAATATTCATCGCTGCGGCCCTCCGTCCATAAGGCCGTCGGCTACGTCTGCCAAGACCGTTCAACCCTCCCGTTCCATGAAACCCAAGAGGTGTGGAAAGCCCATGCTGGCCGCCGTGTCGTCCGGTCATATCATACAGCGGTCTCCGGTCGACTGGAGCTCGAAGAATAGGAAATCGTGTTGCTCGTTCAGATCGTGGTCATTCGTTTTTCGTTTCCCAGCGTTCGCTCAGAGGCAGCTGACCATGGTGTTGTGCTTCTCCCAA
Organism: Magnaporthiopsis incrustans; assembly: GCA_003049425.1. Lineage (NCBI taxonomy): Eukaryota > Fungi > Ascomycota > Sordariomycetes > Magnaporthales > Magnaporthaceae > Magnaporthiopsis > Magnaporthiopsis incrustans. Next base: position 136,512 of record PYSR01000074.1, read on the forward strand.
ACGTGAGAGATCTTGGATTTGGGCACGATCGGGGGGTATGTGAGATGGTGATGGTGGTCGTGGTCGTGTCGTTGCTCGTCGCCCAAAGCCAAGTCCTCGACGTCTCCCTCCTTCTCCCAGCAGATCTCGCCGATTTCGTGGGAGTATGTTTGCTCGATGTCCTCCATCAGCCGCAAAATGGCGGCCTGGTCCTCCTTGGGATCGATAAGCTCAATCTCCATGCCGGCACCAGCTTTTCCGTCGTCCGACTCGGTCGAGATTATTATGTATGCCTCCTTCAGGTTGGGAAGCCCTAGCATCAGACACAGCTTGTTGTATGTCTCCCAGGGGCGCTTGACGTTTGGGAGCACGTGGTCGACGGCCAGCCTCTCGATGTGTTCAGCGGTGTGCAGGATGTAGCTCGAAAAGTCTCGTGAGGTCTCATCGTAGCCCATCGGCCGGTGACGGGGCATGTAAAGGATGTCGATGGAAGGGTTGAAGTATATGGCCGCCTCCTGCGTCTTGGTCCCGAAAGCCTTGCGGTAGTATCGCGACGCCTCTCCCCTCGACTCGCGGCAGACCTGAAGTACAGCCGGCGGGTGGGTGATGGTGTGGCACTCGTCCGTCTCAGGTAGATACCTGACCTCGACTGCACGAGGCTGGAAGCTCGACCGCCATATCTGAAGCCGAAGCTCGGTTGGGAGGGAGGAAAAGAGAATGAACGACATTGTGTTTGTGATTTTTGGTCACGGCAGTCGGCCAGCAGCAGAAAGGCGGGATCGAAGGAGGACTGCAGTGCTGGATTAGGAGGGGAGTGAGGGCAGATAAAGCCGGAGTCCGCCAAGAGGGAAGGCAATAATAAAAACGTTATAAGGGCAATGCAGCAATCCATAGGACGTCGCCCATCACGAGGGCGCATTGCCATCTAATATTGCATGCGGAGGGGACCGGCGTGGATGACATTGAGAGGGATGGCCCCTGCCTAGGACTCCAGTCAGCCTGGATACGTGTTGACGTTATAGCGTGGATCGGGTTGGCGCCGGGGCGGCTGGTTTCCTGTTTCTTTTCTTTCGGGCCACAACCTTGCAAATTCATCGCCCACCAACTCCACCGTCGGTTCCGACGAAAGGGGGTCCCGTCGCGTGGAGAGGAGCCTCGGCCGGTCCTTTTTTTGATGTTATTTCCCTTCTTATCCTCGTTTCGAGGAGCAGTGGCCCCTGACTCCCGAGGAGTGAATTGTTTGCTTTTTTTGGTCGAACCGCGGTGATTACCGCCCCCTTTTCTCGCCCTGTGGTTGCATTGCACGGAAAAGGAAGGAGTGTTCCCAAGGCTGTCATTCTCGGCAGCCTGCCACAAAAACCGTGGCGAGCCATTCCGGATTAATTTCTTGGAGCCAAGCAGCTTTCTTGGGCGTCAAAGAGGCAGCCACTTGCAGCTCGGATATGTGGCAGGGCAGGACAAGGCGGGTCGCAGCGATCGGCAACATGTACCACAGTAGTGTACCTCGGCGCATGCATTGCGCCCGGGCTGGCCCCTGGGCTCCTGACCTTGTCGGCACGTACACTTTACGCACCCACAACGCAAAGGTGGCAAAGGCTGAGAGGATCTGATGGGGCAAACTTCTCAGCCCCTGCTGGATTTGGTTGGGCGCAGTTTAGGCTTGGGCACCAAGCCCAATCTTCCGGCCAATGACAAGCGAGTCCCCTGAAGGGCGGTCACCAGGGCTGGCGACAGGTCTCAAAGAGACGCCCGAAACGACCCTGGATCTGACAGAGCGCGGACTGCAGACGGAACGCATCTCGGATTTTAGAACGGAGGATAAACTCAAAACGTCGAGGTGGTAAAAGTGAGCTGACTTTGAGGTTGTAGCGGCACTAAAAAAAAGTGGAATGTCAGGTGCTTTTTGTAAAAGACAGTGCTGGTCTGGGCCCTGGAGGGGCCGTGGTGGGGTTCCCGGTTCTTGCGCGAATCATATGGTATTCCATTTAATAGAGTGGGAGGTGAGTGAGTGTAAATCTTGACAAACAACGGTTTGCTTGGCATATATTATAAGGGAGTGATCTAGAACTATGATGCTGTGACGAGCCATTGCGCATTGTAGGAAGGCGTGGCTTTTGGGATAATGTTGCGCGGTTTTGCTGCCGTGAGACGCGGAGCTTAGTGTTGACTTTTTTTCCCCCCTATTTTCCTTTTCTTTTCCGATTCTTATTTGATTTGATTTGAAATTTTTTTTTCCCACGCGCTCAGTGGGGAAGGAACGGCAAGGCAAGGGGCAGGCCGCAGCCACTTACCAGGTAGCCCCGCCATGACGCTCCAGGGGACATGAACGCGGGCGAGTTCGGATGTGAAAAGAAAAAGATTGGTCGCAAAAACTCCTGCATCCATGCCGAGCGGTCGATCGTGCTTGACTGACGCCCATTGATCCGTATTTTGATATACCCCCCCAAGGTACCTAGGGATCACTGCACTGGAATATCGGGTTCCCGCCTTAGGGGCATTTCCCACCTTGTGCTAAAGAACCCCCACGGAGAAGCCGACACCGGAGGCACAACGGCCATCCTTAGGAACCAGTGGTCGCAAACGTGGAAGGCCAAGGCACGTTCTCGGGTAAAGACGGGAAAACCCCGGGTGTGCCCGTGATGGCCCCGGTATCAGCCTCGGCCAACAAGTTGTCGGCCACCCACGGGGCGCTCACGTTTGAGCTTGTGGCTCGGTGTTCGGTAAGTTTTACGGAGCTCCCACTCCCAGGGGGGATCCGGCACCTGGGCCCGAACCCAGTTGACTGCTGGAGGGTACAGCCCGGGCGTTCGGGAGCGGCGTGGAAGAAAGAGGAGAGCGGGAGACCAGGACACGCCCCGCCGAGCTGCCGCGCCCTGCGGAGACTCCACTCTTGCCGCACCATCCCCAGCTCTGGCCAGACGGACAGTCAAGTGTTACAGACGCGGATAGCCATACGAGGTGCTGGCACGGGCCCTGACACCTAGCACTCCTCACCTAGACCACACGCGCACGCGCGTCCATCCTGACTCTCCCCCATGGCCCAGTCAGGCTGCCCGTCTTCATGCCGGTGGCGACGCAGGCCTCGCTCAAGGGCCTAACACCCCAGCAGCTCGAGGACACGAGCTGCCGGCTCTGCCTCAACAACACGTACCACCTCGGCCTCAAGCCGGGCCAGTCGGTTCTTGATGCCGCCGGCGGCGCCCACCGGTTCCAGGGCTGGCGGCACAACCTGCTGACCGACAGCGGCGGCTTCCAGATGGTGTCGCTGCTCAAGCTGGCCACCATCACCGAGGAGGGCGTACGCTTCCTGTCGCCCCATGATGGCTCGCCCATGCTGCTGACGCCGGAGCACTCCATGTCGCTGCAGAACAGCATCGGGTCCGACATTATGATGCAGCTTGACGACGTCCTCGTCACCACCTCGCCCGACGCCGCCCGCATGCGCGAGGCCATGGAGCGCAGCGTCCGCTGGCTGGACCGCTGCATCGCCGCCCACCGCAAGCCCGAGTCCCAGAACCTCTTCTGCATCATCCAGGGCGGGCTCGACCTCGAGATGCGCCGCGAGTGTACGGAGGCCATGCTGGCCCGCGACACTCCCGGCATCGCCATCGGCGGTCTGAGCGGCGGCGAGGCCAAGGACGACTACTGCCGGGTCGTCGAGGCCTGCACCGCCCTGCTGCCTGAACTCAAGCCCCGCTACGTCATGGGCATCGGCTACCCGGAGGACCTGGTCGTCAGTGTGGCCCTGGGCGCCGACATGTTCGACTGCGTCTGGCCCACCCGCACGGCCCGCTTCGGCAACGCCATCACGCGGCAGGGCATGCTGAACATGCGCAACTCAAAGTACGCCGCCGACTTTGGTCCCATCGAGGAGGGCTGCGGCTGTGTCTGCTGCAAGCCCGTCGCCGAGGGCGGCACAGGCGTCACGCGCGCGCTCGTGCACCACAACGCTGCCAAAGAGACAGTTTCGGCGCACCTCTTGACTCTGCACAACGTGTGGTACCAGCTGAATCTCATGAGGGAGATTAGAGAGTCGATAATCGAGGACAGATTTCCGGCATTTGTCAAGAAATTTTTCGCAGACCTGTACCCAAACCAGGCAGACTACCCTGAATGGGCTGTAGATGCGCTAAAAAGGATGGGGATCGACCTTAAGGAGAGGTAGATCTCTGAAACTCTTCTAATTAGGTACTCCCTCATACCAGTCCACTGGAACGACATGTCTCCTTCCATCGGTGATCGACTCAGAAAGTTCTTATTAGCAGCCATCGCAGATACCCAAAGTCAACAACAAGCCATATATGTCTGAGACAGCATCTCTCGTCTACAAGCAACACGAATCTCCTCGCTTATTAACGTGATCTCCTCGGATTAGACGAGCACGAAAAGAGACACAAGGAACGTCCATGAGCTGGCTATCCAGCCCACCGGACCGGACACGTCAACAGGCCGCGCAGCCAGCGCCGACGACGTGGAGGTGGACGAAGCACTAGAGCCCGTGACCGTCGTCTTGCCCGTGAATGAGGGCGTCGAGGTGACGCCGTCTGGTGCAAACCAGGCGTTGCTCTCGGTGGTCTGGGCGGCGCCTGCACCCTGCCGCGAGCAAAAGGTAGACAGGGAACTGATCGCTATCCGCCCTTGTGTCAGCGGGGTACCTAGCCTTGCCGGACATGATGCCCGACCAGATAGGTGGATTTAGAGCATGAAACACCCACCACTGTAGGCAGACGAACTGGCCGTCCGGTAGTACGAGGCGCATGACGAGACGTAGCGGTCGAACGCGGTCGTGAATGTGCCGCCCATGGTGTTGTAGCTGCATTGCGATCACAAGGGAGGTCAGGGGCTGAACATGGAGAAAAGGAACAACAGCAAAAAAAGCGCCGGCCGAGGGATGATAATCGGAACATACCAAACGCACGAAGCTTGCGAGCTTGCCGGAGCGTCAAAGAAGGAGGACATTGCTTTCGAGCAAGAGCTGATGATGGATCTGAACGACGAGCACGCGGCCGGGTCCTGCGGTCCCGTCGTCGTGGGGCTACGGCTGGTGGTGGTAGTGGCTGGTGTGCCGGTGGCGGCGGAGGCGGCGCAGATGGTGCTGGAAGCGGCGCAGATGGTACCGAGCAGCAGGTTGGAGCTGTACAGCGCTGTTTCGCTGGGCTGGGCGGTGCGGAGATAGGTCGCGCAGCCCACGTACTCGGACGCCATGTTGCTCGTCCCGAGGCAGCAGGCGCATTTCACCTGCGAGGCTACGGGCAGCTGTGTGAAGCTCGGCAGGATTATACACGCGGCGGCGACTGTGTGTGTGTGTGTGTGTGTGTGTGTATGTGCAAGGCTGCTTGTTAGAAAGGGCGAAGGGCCAGCATCAGGCGCTGCTACGTTGGAAACCTACCGCTCGCACCCGTGCTGCACGAGTCCGCGCCGGCCGCCTCGACGGCGCCGACGCCGACGCCGTTGATGAGCGAGATGTCCAGGTCGGCGAGGACGCCGGGCGCCAGCAAGAGGATGAGAGATTTCCAGGCCATTGAGACGTGATACTAGCAGTCCGCTCTTACTGGTCGGTACTGGAGGGTTTTGTCGCTAGCAGTGTATAAAAAACGACAGACTGCTTCACGTATCGAGTCCTTAATTTGATATGAGCTACGACTACGCTGGGTGAGGGGGAAACTAAATACACCTGAGATACCCGCCCGCTGATAACGTTGAGCTCTATCATCGATGCCCGAACTCGACATCCCGTAGGTGGCTGGGCGGGGTATCTGGCGAGCTGCATTTCAGCTGAGGGCCAAGAAGTGCACAAAGGCGGGAAACTAACGCTGGCGATGGCTGCAGGACGCGGCGCTATGTGCTTGGCTGCAGGAGGGCTTGCCACGTTAGCTGCGTTTGCGGAGTTGGGAGTTGTTGGTGTCTTGTTTGTCCAGCTGCCGGAGCCTCGCGTTTGGAGAATCTCATCTTGCCCACGATGTGGTATTATCTGCCTTGGAGGAATGCACATTTTTGGTCAATGTATCGTTGGGGCGTAATACACGCCAGCTCGATAATGTACATAATGTTGATCATTGCAAGGTGCCCTGTGCCTGCCCGTCTGTGGGAAAATACGCCAACGGATTGGCTTCTTTTTCAGCTCTTCCCAATCCGGAGATAGCGTGGAAGAAGCGGGGGGACTGGGATGGCATGGGGTCAAGCTTGGCAGTTGTCTGCACATCGGAGGCTGGGTTTCCTAGCGGCCGTTCACTGAGAACAAGCTGCCTGTATGTTCACCGAGCTATTGATCAAAGCTGGCCAAGGAGCCTGTCCCGGTGATGTGACGGGAGGCGGGAAATATTGTCTTCTTCAAAATACGGGCAGGGAAGGAGGATCTGTGGAGATTGAATTGGCACTCCTTGTCCAGCGAATGGTGGGAATTAATAAACGGACAATCCATGCCTGCCACATCCATGCAAAGTGTTCGATCGCAGCCCCGACAGACGGGTTTCCGATGTGTGTGTGGCTGGTCTGCACATTGGAAACGGTTATCAAACACAATAAATGCTGCGGTTCGATTCGCCATTTCTGGGTGTATGTCATGTAGTATCCATTCTTTCCGTGCCTGCCTCGTCATGGAAGTGGATGGCCGCTGCAGAAGCCGCACGTCCACCCGCGATTCCAGTGGTCGCTGCAACTGAAACGGAGGAGACGGTGGAGTGGGCCTGCCGTTGAGGCATGTATTATGACGACGCCAGGCAAGACGCGGCTAAGCTCTCAAGCTAATTGCAGGCGCGTCCCTGTCTGCACAATTTCGTGCCCCCCTTTCGGCCTTGAACCGACGGGCTCGTCGCGACCACCTACCAAGGCCACAAGCACCAACAGCCTCGACATTCCAACGCAGAAACCAAGTCTCGCCGAGCCCTGCTCACACAGCATCGATATTCGGAGGCCCCAAGCCGATGAGCTAGAGTAGGGCGAGGACCGCAGCCATGGCGTCGTACAGCTCGCCCTCGCGCGGGTCAACGCCCGGCAAAGCCACCAGTCGCGGGGACGACGGTGACCTGGCAAACTCGCTCAAGCACCTCTCCATCGGCCCGTCCCGCTCCTCTCCGACCGCAGCACGCCTGGCTCCCCGATCGTCCACCTCGATGAGCTCGCGGTCGCCCATCTCCCCAAACACCCGTTCGCCGACTTCCATGAGCGTCCGCGGCCCCGCGTCTCGGGCCTCCCTCGGTGCCCGCCCCGAATCACGCGCCGACGCCCCGGGCCTGCTGCGTAAGGCGTCGCTCAACTCGATCCGTTCCGCGAGCGCTATGGGTGCCGCGCCGCTTCGCCGCGCCAGCTCCGTCAAGTCTCCAGGCAGCATGCGCTCGCCCCTCAGCCCCTCGCTTCCCGAGGCGAAGCCTGCGCCGACCGCGGCCTCGGTCGCCAGCGATTACTTCAGGACCGAGCTGGCCGTCCGCCACGGCGACAAGCCCGACCCGACGGCCGAAACGATTGTCATCATGCACGACAGCTGCTACGGCCACAGGTACTCGCGGCCCCGGACCTCCAAGATCGGCCTGAGCACCATCGTGGAGCGCCCGGAGCGGCTCAAGGCCGGTGCGCTGGGCGTGGCCGCGGCCTACGTGCGCCTGGGCGAGCGACACGCAGACGGCGCTAATCCCATCCACCCTCGGCTCGATCCTGCCTCGATCGCCTCGATCCCGTTCCGAATTCACAAGACGGCCCGCAGGCTGTCGCTAAACTCGCAGACGGTGACCAACGTCCACGGCACCAAGTGGATGGAGGAGCTCAAACTGATGTGCGAGACGGCCGAGTCCAAGCTTGCCACCAACGGCAAGGAGCTGGCACGGCCCGAGATGAACCGTGGCCCGGACCAGCAGGGCGCCCCGCCAAAGTTTCACGAGGGGGATCTGTACCTCTGTGCCGAGTCGCTGGATGCGCTCGAGGGCTCCCTGGGCGGTGTTTGCGAGGCCGTCGACGCCGTCTTCAACCACACGAACCCGGCGAGGCGGGCCTTTGTGGCCATCCGCCCGCCTGGCCACCACTGCTCGGCCTCGTATCCGTCCGGCTTCTGCTGGGTGAACAACGTGCATGTGGGCATCATGCACGCCATCCAGAGCCACGGGCTCACGCACGCGGCCATCATCGATTTCGATCTGCACCACGGCGACGGGTCGCAGGCGATCGCGTGGCAGCACAATGCGCGCAGCATCGGCCTGGCCAAGAACGCGGCCTGGTGGAAGAAGACGTCCGTCGGCTACTTCAGTCTGCACGACATCAACTCGTATCCGTGCGAGATGGGCGACGAGGACAAAGTCAAGAACGCGAGCCTGTGCATCGAGAACGCCCACGGCCAGAACATCTGGAACGTGCACCTGATGCCCTGGGAGACCGAGGCCGATTTCTGGCGCCTGTACGAGACCAAGTACTCGATTTTGCTCGACAAGACCCGCGAGTTTCTCCGGGTACAGACAGATAGGTTCCGCTCCGTGAGCCAGAACGTCAAGGGCGCAATCTTTTTGTCTGCTGGATTCGACGCCAGCGAGCACGAAGGGTCGGGCATGCAACGCCACAACGTCAACGTCCCCACCGAGTTCTACGCTCGCCTCACGCGAGACGTGGTCAAGATCGCCGCCGAGGAGGGCACGAGCGTCGACGGCAGGATAATCAGCGTGTTGGAGGGCGGCTATAGCGACCGCGCCCTCGCGTCGGGCATCCTGAGCCACTTGAGCGGCCTGGCCGGCGAGGACCCGGCCCCGACCGCTAAGCAGGATCAGTTTAACGGACTGGCCTTCGACATGGGCCAGAAGCTTGGCGGAACACCGTCTCACAGCCGCAAGACATCGCTGGCAACCCACAGTCGCAGGGAATCTCTTAGCCTCAGGAACGCCACATCTCTCACCCCGTACGAGCCGGGCTGGTGGAGCCTCACTGAACTCGAGCGTCTGGAGGCCACCATGGCGCCCCCTCCGCCGGTAGATGCAAAGAAGCCACGCAATCTCGCCCCGCCCACATACTCGTCGCCCACGCAGTCCTCACAAGCCAAAGCGATCTACACGCCCAAAGTACGGCGGAGTTTCTCGGGAATGTCGCTCGGAAACGGCTCGCCCATCTCTCGGGCTCCTACGCCTCCTCCACCAGATGTGCCTTGGACGACGGCGGCACACGAGCTCAGCAAGCTGCTGATACCAAGCGACAGGCAGACCGACAGCTGCACCCATGAGGACCTGGGCGCCGAGGCCACCCGCCAGCGACGAGACCGCCAACCTGTCGCGTTGGCAGACCCGACTGACGGGACGACCCCTGCTGCCGCTGCCGCTGCCGCACCCGTACCGACGAGGATGTCTCTACGGGAGCGCAAGGTGGTCAAGTCTTACGTAGAGGAGGATGAGAATGAGTTTCTCAAGGCTAGCAATCGTCGTAAGACTGTCGCCGGAACGTCTGTGCTTGCGTCCGAGAAGGTGAGTTACCGGTGTCTCGGTGTCCTTGTTTCATTTTTCGGATCTGGTCGTCCCTCGCTGACAGCCAACACAGGCGGCCGCTCGCGGGGTTCCCTCGACTGGTGCCGCTAAACCCAAAGCACCCGCGCGACGCCTTAGTATTGCGTCGACGGTCGTGTCCGACGTCCCTGACAAGCCGCCTGTGCCCCAAACTCTGACGGTCAACGCCACGCACGTGGGCAGACCCGGGACGTCACAAAGCATCCGGCCGGAGTCGTCGGCTAGCGTGCGCGCTCCAGCTGGTGCCGGCAGCTCGCTGGCCGTTAAGAAGACTAGGACTGTCGCGGCCAAGAAGGAAGCTCCCGTCAAAGGCCCGCGGGCAGCGAAAAAGACGTCTCCGCCGCTCAAGCCGGCCAATGTTGCAGCGAAAGCAGCAGCACCGGCTCCCACAACGGCCACCACACAGCCCCCATCATCCGCAGCGTCTGTGGCTTCTCGGGCCAGAGCGTTTGATTCCAGGTCGACATCGAGCGGAGCCGGTTCGACCGCGGCTACGAGCAACGCCAACGATGACATGGATGGAATCACATCTGGGCTGAAGAAGATAAAAATCACGCTCCTCACCAAGGAGCAAAAGGAGGCGCGTGAGAAGGCCGAAAAGGCCAAGACTGGGTTGGCGGCCGCTAAGCCCGGAAGCAAGGGCCCCAGCGTGGCGACGCCTACAGAGGAGCGTCATCCCCCGGTGCTTGTTATGGGAAGCGCTCCCGAGAGGGTACAGTCGTCTTCCTCGGCCGCGAAGAAGGTGATTAGGAAGGGGAAAGACGTCACCCCGGTCCCGTCACCGACGCTAGCGCGCGCGAACCAACCGCCTGCTCTGTCGCCGGCCGGCAGCCACGGCTCTCCGGCCACGATCCCCCCTGGGCCGCTGACGCCGGACGTGTTCGTGCCGTTCCAGCCCGAGGGGCCGTCCCCGAAGGCGGTGGCGCAGCAGCAGCCGGCCCTGCAGTGGCTGCCACCCAACGCGGGCACCCCCTCGCCTATGAAGCGTCAGGAGCTGCCCGTGTTCACATCCACGTCGGCCATACCCTTTGCCGGCCTTACGCAGCAGCCACCGCCGCTGACGCCGCAGGCGCCTGGCGCTAGGCCAAACACAAAGTCCGGGGCCGGCGCGGACGCACCAGAAACGCCACGGCAGAAATGAGGGATTTCTGCACTGGTTCGCGGGGGATTCGATGTGGCCATGTCGCTTTGCCGGCTGGGACTGGCGCTGTTCTCTTTGCGCTCGCCGTATGCTGCTGCGCGAGGTGAGTGCTTTGTGGGCTGTTGACAGGAGTGGAGAGACGGGGAACAGGTTGGAGAATAATTGCTTATTACGTGGCGTGAAGGGGTTAGAGGGTGTTTGGATGTTTGTTATTGTTGTTGTTTCTAGAAAGCACAGCGAACTCGGTCTGCTTGTTTGCGAGCGGGGGCACCCATCCGGTTTGACTTTGGTTTCTTTTTGCCGATTGTATTCTTTTTCTTCGACAGTGTTTCTCGGTTGGCTGGGGGGTTTCAGCTTGCCGTTCGTTTGTGGTGTTATTTGTTTCTTCTTTTCCAACATTACGTCTCTGTCCATCTTGTCCCTGCGGTAGGGCGACAAGATTTCTTTTAGAGAGCTTGCGGCTTTTCTCGAGCGTGAGCGTGTAATACCGATACCCATACATTAGTGTATTTTTGATTTTATCAGCTTTGCTCTTCTTTGGCGTGGTGTGAAGGATGAACCAGGTGGCGAACATGTCAACTTCTGAGCAGCGCTCTGTGTAAAATGTTGGTCTTCTCTACTTCTAGGCAGGGGCTGGCGCAACTGCCAGCCCGCCTCTTTCTAGTTCTAGTCTAACCCTGTTTCTATCACTCCTGGTCTTGCGCCGGTTGCACGTGTTTTCAGCGTCCCATCCCGAAAAAAAAAAAAAAGAAAGCGACATCTTCATCGTCATACTTTGACCGCGCCTCCCGATTTCAGCGAGGCCCTAAAGTCGGATATCCTCACGCACTTGTCCACAATCTCGGCTTTGGACGCGTCCTCACCCGCTCGCCTCTCAAACGTCCAGAGCTCGGTGACGCCCAGGGACTCGAGATAGTCGAGCCCGCGCGAGTAGTTGGTCGCCAGCTGGCCGATGCCGTGGCTGTCGTCAGAGAACGTGAACTTGCCGCCGAGGCGTAGCCACTCCTTTTTTTTTTTTTTTTCGTTAGGCCGCCACCCACGGGGAGACGGGGAGATCTAAAAAAAAAAAGGAAAAAAAAGGGATACACACCTGAGCTATAGGCCTCGAGGGATAAGGCTCCTCAAGCCCCTTGCGCAACGCGCTGGTGTTACACTCAAGCCAGCCGCCGTAGCCGGCGATGAACGCGAGGTTCCGCCGGGCGCGGCTCCAGACGACATGGGGCGACCACACGCTCACGTCCCTCCCCGGATCCTCGCTCAGCAGGCGGATGAGGTCGAAGTGGCCGACGACGCGGGGCCGCAGCATCTCGAGCATGACGAGCTGCTCGTCGTAGTAGTTGGCCTGCAGGCCCTCCTCGTCGCCGCGCGCGGTGGCTGCCGCCACGGCGCGCAGGTAGTGGGCCCTGTCAAAGTCGATGGGCACGCCGCCGGCCGCGTGGTGCAGCGAGCCGATGAAGTAGTCGGCGTCGGCGGCGAGCGCGCGCACGTGGGGAGCGTAGTCGTCCGGCCGGATGAACTCGGCCTCGAACCCGACCAGCAGCTCGATCTGCCCGGCGTACTTGGCCTGTAGCCGGCGCGCCTCGGCCAGGTAGGCTGTGTGCCGGGGCGCCAGGGCCGCAAGGGCGCCGTGGGGGTCTGGGTTGATCTGGGGGTGGTATTTAGCTGTGGTTCTTTTGCGTATATAAGAATTAATAAAATAAAAATAAAAAAAAATAAAAAAAAATAAAAAAAAGGAACACCAGAAACGCACCTCGTCTGGGTACAGGTCGCAAAGCTGAGTGCGCGGCATGTGCTCCGAGAGCCCCATGGTCTTGAAGCCCAGCTTTATGGCGTGGCGAATGACGTCTTCGAGCTGGTCCTTGGCGTGGCTGGGACAGAACTGCCCGGAATGGGAATGCATTGTGAAGGCCATCTTGGGCGGGCTGGCTGATGTCTCGTGTTACACAAGGTGGTGAAGAGAGTTGAACCACAGACGCAAGAGCAGAGTCATCCAGCCTGATATAAGAAGGCGACTGCCGCGCGCGAGTAAAGCGATACGGGGTGGGTTGTGTCTGTCGGTGGTTCCCACGTGGGTGACGCAATACGCTATACGCGCACCGCCGAAATCCGAAAAGGCCAATTCGAGGCTCCATCCTACCCGCAGTCAGATTCCGTAACGACGTGCGATCAAATGTTGAGATCTCGGCCGGGCAGGGGCACCCTTCCAGCGGCCCGAGCGAGGCTTCTATTTTGGGGGGGTCTTGGGATACAGTGGGGTTTAGGCTGGGACTACGCTATAGCCACTGTAAATTTCAGCGGCAGCAGCGAGCTTGTATGGATACTACCCGTGCGCCGCATCGGCCGTGCTATTGGCCAGCATCGGAGTTCCTCCCTCTGAGTGGTCGGTCCTCTTTCCTACTGAAGAATGCACAAAGTCCACAAAAGAGGAGGAGGAATACACTCGACCGCCTACGCCTCAAAAGTCCTCAGCGGTATCGAGCACGAGATGCAGTAGTTGGGCATGTCAACAACCTCGGCCAAGGCCAGGCTCGCGGCGACCGACGCCAGCATGTAGGCCTCGGTCCTGCTCAGCCCCTTTTCCGCCTGGAGCCAGCCGAGCAGGCCCCTGACGGCCTCGCGCGCCGCCTCGTGCGGGTCCGGCCCGACCCCGAGCGCCACGTACCTGCCCGCCGACGCCATCTCCTCGGCCTCGACGAGGTCGGGCGGCGCCAGCACGTGCGGCGACGTCAGCAGCCGGCTCGCGGTGCCACCACTCTTGTCGACCGTCAGGCGCAGCCGCGCCCGCATCGGCGTCTCGATGGCCGTCCCGCACACCTCGCCGTCGCCCTGCGCCGCGTGCCCGTCTCCCGCGCTGAGCAGCGCCCCGGCCACCTGCACGGGGAAGTAGACGGTCGAGCCCGCCACGAGGTGCCGGCAGTCCAGGTTGCCGCCGATGCGCGGGTGCGGCGGCAGCGTCGACAGCGCCTCGGGCCCCGCGGGCGCGATCCCCAGCACGCCCAGGAACGGCCGGATGGGCACCGAGACGCCCGGCTTGAAGACGGCACGGCGCGTGCTGGCCGTGGCGATGCAAGCCTCGGGCGTCAGGTCCCAGAGCTTGACGCGCTCGGCCGCCGCCACGGTCTCGTCGGTGAACTCGTCGGCCAGCAGGCCGAAGCCGGGGAGGACGGCCGTCCAGCCGTAGTCGCCGGGGATCAGCTCGAGGATCTCGACCTTGAGCACGTCGCCCGGCTCGCAGTCCTCAACGTAGATGGGGCCCATGGCCGGGTCCGCCTGGCTGGTTTCAAAGGTCGACAGGGCCGTGGCGGCGTTGTCGGGCCGGACTTGGTTGTTGGCGCCGTCGCGCAGGTCCAAGGTCACCTCGGACCCCGAGGCGACCCTGAGGATCGGCTCGAGGTCTCGCGACCATTGAAAATGCGGCTGCTGCGAGGAGTGTATGTGGCGGGGATGAGAGGGCGCCATCGTCTCGCGGATTGCTGGTTGTGACAACCACCGGATGGCGTAGTGGTGATAATCGAGGCCGCGCAGCGGATTGGATTCCTTATCAAGAAGACAAGCCGCCGAGTGCCGGAGTGAAGTGGGGGAAAGTTCGGGCCGAGAGGATGCGAACAGGAGTGTGCTGACTGCTGTAATATGCATCTCATGCCCGGGCTATCTCACCTCAGATCCACGACTCCGGCTTGAGTGGCATGCACTCACAGAATGGAGAGACGCGGCCCGGCGTAGACGCTCTACCGATGGCTGCCAGTAAAATCCAGCAAATGCATAGCATGTTCGATTTACGCGCTGTCCGCTTCCACAGGCTAATACAAGAGCTTGGCAAACCCTTTGGGCCGTCTCTCGCCCACTCTCACCATAGCATGCAGGCACCTTATCATTGTATATACACCCGCATGGTTCTCATCCAAATAAGAAATCCAAGATCCTGTCGTAGATCCGGCTAGAAATTGTTAAGCAAAAAAAGGGGTCAGCAAAGGACCCTGTCGGAGAGACGTGGGATGGTCGGGATAGACATACGTTGACCTCTGAGGGATGTAGTTCCGCTCGTACGTCTCGATTTCTTGCACGTGCCTTTTAAGGTCAATCTCGTCGGGCGCGAGGAACCGGGTGCTCCTGAACAGCTTCCATCCCACAAACAAAAGCGGCGTCACCATAATCATGGTGTAGCTAGGTTTGGGTGAGAGTATACAGATTAGCATACATGTAGGGCATCACATCATCGAGGGCCTGTTGAGAGAAGAAGAAGAAAGGCTTACGAGAACAGAAAGTCGGCCACGCGCCACTTCCCAGGCATGAAGACGGTGTATCCGCCCACGAAGGCCATGGTGGTAAAGGCCACAAGCCCGATCCAGGCCGCGTAAGGCTGGAACCAGCCCCGGTAGGGCAGGGAACGTCTGTCGACGCCCTGGGTGGCGAGCGCGGCGTGGAAGCGTGTGTACGTGAAGCACACGACGGCGTAGTTGATGAGCTGTGACGCCGTGATGATGCCGATGAACCAGCTCAGGACCTGGGACGCGCCGTTGGAGAGCTGCAGGAACGAAACGAGCGACATGGCGAGCACGACCAGGACCGCGTTGATGGGCACGCCCCGGCGGGTGCAGACGGTCAGGAACCGGGGAGCCTTCCCCTCGAGCGCGAGGCCGTAGAGCGAGCGCGAGGCGCAGTAGACGTAGCTGTTGCCGGCCGAGAAGGCGGCCGTCAGCACGGCGGCGTTGACGAAGTCGGGCAGCACGCCGATGCGCAGCCGGTTCATGGCCACGACGTAGGGGCTGGCGGCCGCGCCGGGCTTGTCGAGCTTGTAGGCGGCGTTGAGCTCCTCGTCGTTGTACGGCACCAGGATGCCGACGGCGAGCGAGCCGAGGACGAAGAACGCCGTCAGGCGGTACTGATGCAAACTGTCAGCAGCTAGATGGCGAAATACTACTCACCAGGGTGGCTGGTTTCCGTGGGGCGACGTACAAACACAGCATTGAAAGCCCGCGGCATCACCTTTCTCGGGTTCTCTGCCTCTCCCGCGGCCATGGCGACGTAGTCCGGTCTTTTTTTGGGTTCGAAGAGAGAAGAAAACTCTTATCAGCAAGTAATCTCGATGTTCTAAAAGGAAGGATCGAGTAGGTTGACATACCCGGCGATGGTAAAAGACGCTAGGATGAGACACTGGACGAACCCGAGGAACTGCCCTAGAGTCCCGGGTTTATACAGCCCTGCAAACGCGCCAGGGTCGGACCAGTTTCTGCGGAGGAGGAGAGAGGTGGGAGTTGTCGATCCGCTGGTCAGAAGGATAATGCTCATGAAAACTGTTGCCGAAAAGGGTGGAAGGAGACAACGCACCGAAACCCAAACCGGTCGCCGAGAGGGTTACCACCCACCATGGCAACGAAGGTGAACAGGAGCAGGGCGACGATGAGAAGGACCTTGCCCACAGCCGCCCAGAACTCCGTCTCGCCATACCATTCCACCGCAAGGACGTTGATCAGACTGCCAGGTGGTCAGCTTAGATGCTTCTGCAAGGCTTCTGGGTGACGCGTGTCGACACTTACGCATAAAGCACAATGATAATGGCAATGACCCCTCCAGTCGGCACTCTGTTGTTGCGTTGTTGCACATGAGACAGCCAGCCGTCAGCAAAAGCGATACGTTTTTTTGGCGACATACACCAGGGGCAACGCCGAACTCACGCCGAAGACCAGTAATGGATGATGACGTTGCAGGCCGTGATCTCGAACGGGACGAGCGCAGCCTCGAAGATGAAGAAGTTCCAGCCGGCCGCGAACCCCAGGGCCTGGTCGACGTAGTCGCCCGCGAACCTGATGAAGGGGGAAGATATGGGCAGATACGTCACCATCTCGGCCATGCAGAGCGTGACGGCAAGGATGGGAAGGCACCTGTTGGTCGTCGGTCAGTCGGTCCGTGCTCAGGGGCTTAATAGATAAAAAAGAGACGATGATAATAATAACGCACCATAGCGTGAAGGCCAGGAACAAGCTGCCGGGACCGCCGCTGATGAGACCCTTTCCTATCTGGACAAACAGGGCGGTGCCGATGGTACCGCCGATGCCTGTAGGAAAGTACGATTGTGTTCAGTAACGCAACGTTGTTTCTATACCACATATAGGTCGGTACTTCAGGGGTCATGGTGTATTGAACACACGAGCAAAAAAAACTGACCAATCAACTGGATATGGCGCGACTTTAGCCTGCGGTGCGTATTGTCCCCGGCCTCGACGCTCCCCTCGCGAACCACCGCCTCCGCCTCCGAGGGGCTGTCGGTGCCGAGCACCTTCTCCTGCGGACCGGGGCGACGTTGGGAGTCGGTCCCTGCAGAGCCACGTGCACGCTTCTCCTCGTCCGCCATTGGTTTGGTTGGTTGGGTAAACAGGTAAACAGGGATGGGATGCGTGTATTGCACGAGGTCTGGTGTGCCAGGGATCGAGACGACGGGCTGGTTTGACCGCGGCTCAAGGGCGACTGGCTCGAAAAAGTGAAATGTGTAAGCTTTTTCGGAGATCCCGATGGCCTTTTTTTTTCTCCCTCTCTAGCCTTCGGACCAAGACGGGGCGAGGACGGAGCGGCTGGCTGTCGGCAAAGCCTATTTATCAATGGATCTGCTTGAGGAGCAGAGAAAAGAACTCGACGACGAATTCCATGGGAGAAAGCTGCTGGCTTCCAATTTTAGTAAATATCCAGCGTCACAAGCAAGGCCCTACACGGCTGTTGGGTCGCCGGGTGTTGCAGAACGTCGTTCGTTGATATTATCGGGCAGAGACGGAGTGAGGAACGGCCCGAGTCGTTCGTCCATGAACTCGGCTGCTACAGGTACATGCAGGTACTTTATATAGGAACAAAATTTTCCTCACCGCCCAGAAAATCAAGCCTCTATTTTCACGCACACCTGCACCCAACTACTTCGGTTCCAACAAACATAAAAATCTGGCATATATAAACAGAAGCAGTGGATTTTGTATGCATTTTATTCATTATGTATCTACACTCTTTCGACCGAGAGGTACTCGCAAAGCCTTCAGTTTGCGGGGTAGAAAAAAATCGAAGCGATCTTATCTTCCCACAGCACATCAGAGCCCCCCGCGTGGGGCAGGAGGGGAGGGTAGGATCCATGGATGAGATGGGGTCCTTGCAACGTCCCATCTGAAGAGATTGTCGATCGGTTGGCCACGAGCAGGGCGCTCACGTTGGCGGCGGGGCTCGGCAAAAAAAAAACTTCCCTTGGCCTCGGAGCTGGTGGAGCCGGCTGGGTTTCTCCTACTGCCGGAGACTGCTCGGCAGCGGCTTAGGCAGCCATCGTCTTAAGCAGACAGCAGCCCCCACGGGCGTGTCGCACATGTCCATGCATGTGCCCGTTCTGCTACCCGCATAATCATGTCAGCGGATTCCTCAAGAATCCAATGACCCCGCCGCAGTAGCCCACCAGCCCGTCTAGTCGGTCCTTCTCCCTCTCCTGGTGCGTCCTCCAGTCCCGCAACGCCTCTAGCACCTCCTCGTCCCCGACCACCGCGTCGCTGTGTAGTCGAAGGAAGACCGCCATCCACGCTTGCGTCAGCTCGTAGTCGCGGCGCGCCATCAGCCGCGCCGTGAGCGCCTTGATGAAGTGCAGAAGCTCGTTGATCCCATCCTCGTCTGCCGCGCCCCCATTTGATAAGGATCGCAGTTCAAGGTCCGCCGTCGACGGCGAGAGGGACTTGAGATGCTCGATGAAGTCGCCGTCTGCGTGCAGCAAGTTAGCAGTAGCCTTTTAGGCCGCCGCGTAATCACATTTTCATCATGGTTCGCACACTTACAGTTTCCAGATATGGCCCCGGCATGTAGCTTGGCTGTGAAGGCCTCCTGGGCACGGCTGAGATCTAGCTTGGAGATTCTCGACCTGCTCTCGTCTGCCCTGAATTCCCCGGCAGGTGTCGCCTGATCGGCAAGCTTCGGCTCGTTTGCTGGTGGAAGGAAGAAGGGCGCCTTCTCGGGCACCTTGGGCGCCTCCTTGGGCTTGTTTCTTTGCTTGATGAGGTCTAGATGCAAAAGCGTCTGCCACTTGCTCTTGGGCACCAGACTCAAGGTCATGATGTCCGCACTGAGCTGCTCCAGGCTGGGCGCCGCCACCGCGTCCTCGTCTTCGGGCTCGTCGTCCTCGAACGCGGCCTCGATGAGACCCTGTCCACCTTCTCCCGACGTTGTGGGGCCGGATATCCTCACCATCTCCTTCTCCGAGATCTGTCGGGTGGGCACGTGCTTGTAGAGCGTCCGGTTGGTCCAGATGTCCACTCCTAGCCGCCCCTCGGCCGCGGTCGCAAGGTACTCACCCGTCGACGAGAAGGCGATGGCTTTGTATGGCCTGTCTAGCCTGACGGCGTCGATCAGGTGGCTTGTCGGCAAATCCCAGACCCGCAAGGTCGAGTCCTGGCTGACTGCCACGATCCAGCGCCCGTCACTGGAGAAGCAGAAGTCGTTGATGGTGGATTGGCAGCCCCAGAATTCTCGGATGGTCCGCTTCGTCTCCATGTCGACGACGCGGATGGAGTGATCGTCGCATGAAAATGCCAACAGGTCGCTTGCCGCGTGGTAACGACACCCTGTGATCGCCGCCATTGGAGCCCAGTCGATCTGGTCCACCAGCTTTCCCGTTAAAAAGTCCCAAAACTTGACGGTTCCGTCCAGCGAGCAGGAGATGACGAATCTGAGCAGCGAGTCGACGACGATACCCGTGACGGCCTTGGTGTGCCTGCCTGTGCCCGGCAGGAACGCCTTCTGCGAGTTTGCCTCGAGCTGCATCACGTCGCTGTCTGCCTGCCTCAGCTGCTGCACCTTGAGCTGTCGTGCCTGAGCAGGCGTAAGCTTGGATGGGAACCGCTGGCGGTGCTGGCCCGACTGTAGGTTGTACATGTCGATGCTTCCCTCAAGGGATCCTACCAGCGCAAACGTGCCGCAGGGACTGATTGCCACCGTAGATACATACGACCCATCCCCTGTCCGAAAGGCCCAGCGGCCCGCCTTCTTGCGACCCCAGAACCATGTCCTCGCCGTCGGATCGTTCTTGTGTGCCGTGACGACGCTCTCCCAGCCCGTCATGGCGCTAACCTCTGCATCCGCGTGGGGCTTGCGTGCTCCCTGTCCATGGTTCCATGTGGGTTGCTTTCCCGGGAGTGCGCCCATCCCACCGTCGCGGTTCAGAGACGAGGCTATACATATTATTTCGGGAGCCTTCAGGTCGTCTAGGGTCGCGACCGGCCCGTGGCTCAAGGCGCTTGACGTCAAGATTCCCTGTTTCTTGGCCTTCTTCCGTATGTGGCCTTGGCTGAGCTCTGTGCTCTGGCCGTCTCGGCGCAGACTCCAGCCCCACAAGCTGCGGTCGAGGCCGCCGCTGAGTAGCCATTTGTTGCCGGCATCGGCCCCGTCGAAATCTGATGGCAGGAACTGCAGGCAGGTGACGGGGGCGGCGTGTCCGCTCCGTGAGTGCAGCACCCTGGGGACGGGAGAGAAGGCAGCCTCATCGAATATCCAAGACTTGAGTGAGTTATCCAGTCCGCCAGTGAGGATGACGTGCTGGCCCGGCAGGAACTCGATCTTGCCGATACCCCCACGCACCGTCTGGCCGTCGCTCTGGGGCGGGTTGTGGGCACCCCTGAGCATGCTCATGATGCGCCCGCCCTTGTTCAGATCCCAAAAGGTGATATCGCCGCTCATGGATGTCGCCGTAGCCATGACTCCGTCCTGCTCGCCCGTCCTGCCAGCACCCTTGCCATCCGTCCGGAATGAAATAGTAGTCACGGGCGCATCCGGGGTGCCGGCGTTGAGCTGGAGCACCGGCTTGTCGGTGAGGATGTTGTGGAGCACCAGGGGCCCGCGCGAGTACGAGATGGCCATGACTGAGAGTGCCGGCGTGGGTTCGATGCACGTAACGGCGCCGGCCTTTGGCGAGGGTGGTAAAATGGTGTATATCAGCTTCCCGGTGCTGACGTTCCAGATTTCGACCCAGCCATCCTTGCGGCCGGTGAAAATCTTGTTCAGGTATGTCGGCATATTTCGGATGCCTCCCGTCAGCTCGTTGCCACCCTTGGCCGCCGCGGTCGAGTAGATGGTTGTGTAGTGTTCCCGGCTGTCCGTCTTCCACACCTCGATCCTCGTCAACCCGCAGGCCACGATCCATGATC
This sequence comes from Magnaporthiopsis incrustans, assembly GCA_003049425.1. Taxonomy (NCBI): domain Eukaryota; kingdom Fungi; phylum Ascomycota; class Sordariomycetes; order Magnaporthales; family Magnaporthaceae; genus Magnaporthiopsis; species Magnaporthiopsis incrustans. The sequence goes on from PYSR01000074.1 coordinate 157,256, forward strand.
CGAAGACGAGGATTTGCCTGATAGGCTGATCGAGGCCAGGCGGGAGCTTGAGCTCGGCAACCATCCGCCCCCTCTCGAAAACCCACAGCCCCTGGCTCTCGCCCGCCCTTCGGCTGTCACCCCACGCGGCGAACAGCTGGTCGCCCCAGGCAAGCGTTGCGGTAATGTCTGCTGGGGTCTGCGGTCGGGTGATGAATGTCAAGTTGAGCCCCCGTTTCAGGTCATAGGTGTGGAGGCATCGGCCGACGCTGGTGGTGATCTGGAAAGTCGTCTTTCCGCGCGGGATCGCGGTGAAGGGGACTTTAGTGGGATTCACGAGCCCGACGGTCTGTTCGAGGCAACACTTGGTTAGCGGTTTTCTTGATTTTCTCTTGGTCGGCGAAGGGCCTCCCGCTAGGGAATTGTAGCCTTACTCGGAACGGCGCGAAAATAGTAGAGCCTTGCGAGGCCCGATTTGATGGCCGGGCCGCGGAGACATCCCGCTTCTGCCGCTTCGTGAGCGGGCCATCAGCATCAATGTGCGGCATTTTATTTTGCGACTGTCCGTAATGCGAATTGAGGGCTCGGGAGTGTCAGATCGGGTGCAGTCGCCGAGTATAGCTGCCGATGTTGCGCGATCGCTTCAACTTTTTTTTTTCTTATCGAACCCATTCCCTTATCTCCGCCTTGCGACGTGGTGGGGTTCATCACCTCGCATGGAGTGGCTGGAGAGTGGGTATGGTCGGTCGGCGCAGCTGTGGCGTTTTGTCCTTTGTTGCTTATGCACTCCACGCTGCTCGCGAACTTGGGAGCGATGATGTCAAAGAAATTCGTGAGCTGAAGCTGCCACCTGGTAGCCCCTGAGCAGTAGCACTCTTTGCCGTAGAAAGGTTGCACGTGCCTCATTGCCTGATGGGACTTGGCGGGTGCAACATACTGTACAACCCGTGCAAATGGTCGTTCAGCTCACCGTTTGTCTTTCAACCTGTCACCATGTCACACCTGCCCCACGACTGGAAACACCTGGTCTTGGCGGGTGCTCAGTTACATGCGCCAATGAGTGGCGTTCGTCTTATCGGAGCTGTCCACGTAGAGGTACGTACCTTACCTACCTGGTACTTACTATACGGCTGGTAGACATCTTGGGAGGTAGAGAAGCTTGGCCATCTGGGAGACTCTCGAGAGGCGGAGGGTGTCCAGCAAAAGGGTGCGGCGGAGCGGGCTGACCTTGGCGGTGTACCGCATCCATTGTGCACACGTTGCTTTCGTTAGACAGCTGGCCTTGGCCATCTCGCTCCCGAAATTTGCTTGGCTAGTGAGCTGATCGCCGTTGAGTCTAGAACCTGCCTGCCAGTCGGAACATCCCCGTCTTGTTGACCTGGCTGGCTGCTTTTTCTCGCCTGCAGACCGACTAGGTGCGTGTCCACCACCAGCTCTGCAGGGGCCCGCATCGAGACTTCCGGACTGGCGATTGATGGTTGGCGCCGTCGCCCACTCAAACCCAGAAAAGCCGCTGCCCTGAGAGGTGCACTTGCAACGATGGACCCGTCTCGACAGGCGCGACCTGGTCTTGGGGACAATGAAGGCCCAGCCGAAGTCCACGGCGGTGGGCCAGCCTCCATCCCAACGCCCTCAACGTCACCGACTGAATTTTCGAGCATTACTCGCACACCCTTGGCCTCGAAGCCTCCACCATCACCACCTGCAGCTACTAATACTGGTGCCAGCGCCGTTGCTGCACTGCGCCCGTTGTCCCACAGCCGCTCCCTGTCCAGCTCGTCCGCTGGCTTAGCCGCCGCACACAGGCATAGCAGACACGTCGAGCTTGCGTCCGCAGACGCCCGCACCGACCGAGCGAGCTTGTCGTTGCCTCCTCCCATCCCGCGTCTCAGGAGTCCTCGAACGCCTCTCTCCCATACTAGAGGCACTTCCGACGCCACGAGCGAGTCGTCGTCACGTGCCCTGGGCGCCAGTGCTGCCATCGCCAGTCCGCCACCAAGGCGTGCGTCTGGCGACTCGGACACGCCACGTTTGCAACCTGGATCGCCTCCTGATGCACATTTGGCCGTGGCATACCAACAGCTCCCACGCTCAGCCATGCCCTCGTCGCGCTCGTCCTTCTCCGAGGAGGCCAAGCGCATGAGCGTGTCCTCTATGCACTCGCTCGCCTCAACCCTGGCAGTTCCCAGCTCGGCTGTGTCCATAGCCGGCTCCGAGAGCAGCCTCTCGCCCAATCCGCCGCCAGGCCCCCACCGCAGTGCTTCCGGCCTGATGCTGCCTCCCGCTCCCAAGGTTCAGCAGCAGCCAGAAGCTTCCGGGGCCGTGGGACACCCACACCAGCAAGCGGAGGGGATTAAGCGAAGCCACACTCATGGGGGTAATTCTGGCGCTACGAGTCCCGTAGGCTCGGTAGCCTCAGGTCCCCAGCGGACGCTGCCGTCAAACCGGGACCGCAGTCGGCCCAAGAGGCGCTTCAGCGGTAGCACCGCCCACAGCAGCCACAGCCCCAGCAGTGACCGCCTGTCGCACAAGCGGGAGAAGGAGGAGCACCGGCCTGCCCCGCTCGGCATCATCGGCGTGTGCGCCCTTGACGTCAAGGCCCGGAGCAAACCCAGCAGAAACATCCTCAACCGTCTTATTGCGAACAACGAGTTTGACGTTACTGTTTTTGGAGACAAGGTCATTCTTGACGAAGAGGTCGAGAACTGGCCGGTGTGGTAGGTCTTCCGCTCGCGTTTTTTTTTGGACGATCCCATGCTCACATTCAGATCTACAGTGATTACCTGATATGCTTCTACTCCGACGGCTTTCCTCTAGACAAGGCCATTGCCTATGTCAAGGCTAGGAAGCCGTTCTGTGTCAACGATGTTCCCATGCAGAAGCTCCTGTGGGACCGCCGGATTTGCCTACACCTGCTTAACAAAATCGGCGTGCGCACGCCACAGCGTATCGAGGTCAGCCGCGACGGTGGCCCTAGCCTTCTGACCCCCGACATGGTGAAGCACATCAAGGACGTTAGCGGGTTGACATTGGAACCGTCCGAAATCCTTGATTTGCCTCGACCTAGCGTTGTCGAGCTTCTGGATGACGGAGACACCATCAACGTCGACGGAGTGCTACTCAAAAAGCCGTTCGTTGAGAAACCGACGAGTGGAGAAGACCATAATATCATCATCTATTTCCCCAACTCGGCTGGCGGCGGCGCTCGGAAGCTCTTCCGGAAGATCGGAAACAAGAGCTCCGAGTACGTCGAGGACCTCAATGTGCCGCGTGCCATCACAAACCCCGATGAGAGTTACATCTACGAAAAGTTTATGAAGGTAGATAACGCCGAGGATGTGAAGGCATACACCGTCGGCCCCAGCTACTGCCACGCCGAGACCCGCAAGTCTCCCGTCGTCGACGGCATCGTGCGGCGGAACACGCACGGCAAGGAGATCCGATACATCACGGCCCTGAGCTCTTCGGAGAAGGAGACGGCCAGCAAGATCTCGCAGACATTTGGCCAGCGCGTCTGCGGCTTCGACTTTCTCAGAGCCGGCGGCAAGAGCTACGTCATCGACGTGAACGGCTGGAGTTTCGTCAAGGATAACGACGACTACTATGAGCGCTGCGCGGCCATCCTCAAGGAGATGTTTATCAAGGACAGGGTACGCAAAGGCGGCATGACCCCACCCCTCCCATCGCCATCAGGACAGGAAGCGGATCCCATCGCCCAAAGGGCGGCGGCGGCGGCGGCGGTTGCGGCTGCGGCTGCGGCTGCTGCCGCGTCTCAGAGAGGAAAAGCACCGCCGACGGCAAGCCAGGCGGTTTCCAATGGACCCGGCCTCAGCGAGAGACACTCCCAGGATCTCCGCGGCAGCATCGACTCCCCACACCCGCTAGCCAGGTCAGACACCGCATTGAGCTCGAAGCAGGGAGAAAGCGTGACAGCCCCATCATCAGCGGTGGACGCTTCGGATACGCTGCAGAGCGTTCCCCCCACCGCGCCGGCAACAGTCAGCACCACTCCGAGCATCCCCGACACGGGCCCGGGCGAGGTCGAGGAGGAGACGGCGCCCCCGCCTCCACCTCCCAAGCATTCTTGGAAGCTGAAGGGGATGGTCTCGGTCATCCGACACGCAGACCGAACCCCAAAGCAAAAGTACAAGTTCACATTCCACACAGAGCCTTTCATCGAGCTTCTCAAAGGCCACCAGGAGGAGGTCCTGTTGATCGGAGAGGCAGCGCTTTCCAGCGTCGCAAATGCGGTGGACCAAGCCATGGAGGCCGGCATCGAAGATCGCGGCAAGCTCAGGATGCTGCGAAACGTCCTGATCAAAAAGGGACCCTGGCCCGGCACCAAGGTCCAGATCAAGCCCATGTTCCGCAAGCAAAAGTCGGAAGACGCTCCACCAGACGGCGGGGCTGTGGAACCGTCGTCGCCCGAGCTGAAATCTGCAGAAAAGGCTGATGATGCCGGCGAGGACGGCAAGGATAGCAAGGACGGCGGCGACAAGCCTAGGGCGACGCCGAAGCGCCAGGACTCACTCTCGGGAGTTACAATGTCCAAGTTCACGGCGGCCGAGAACAGCCTAGTGCTGGACAAGATGCAGCTGATTGTGAAATGGGGAGGCGAGCCGACGCATTCTGCGAGGTATCAGGCTCAAGAGCTCGGCGAGATCACCCGCAACGATCTGCTGCTTCTCAACCGGGACATTCTGGACGAGGTCCATGTCTACAGCAGCTCGGAGCGGCGCGTCACAACCAGCGCCCAAATCTGGGCGGCATCGTTCCTCAACCAGAAAGACCTGCCAGAAGACTTCATCACCGTTCGCAAAGATCTCCTCGACGACTCGAACGCGGCCAAGGACGAGATGGACAAGGTCAAGAAGAAGCTCAAGGGCCTGCTGCGCAAGGGCAACGAGCGCCCTCCACAGTTCGCCTGGCCCGAGAACATGCCGGAACCGTCCGAGGTGCAGACCCGGGTCGTACAGCTGATGAACTTCCACCGCAAGGTGATGGAGCACAACTACGCCAAGCTCAAGGGCAGCAGCTCCACGACCGCTTCCGGATCCGCGGGGCTAGGCTCTGTGCAGAACAGCGAGGGCGGCGGATCCACGTCGTCCATGTCGTCGTCTCTCGCACAAACAAACGCCATCAACAGCATCCAGTCCCGCTGGTGCTCGGGCGAAGATCCAGACCTGTTCCGAGAACGGTGGGAGAAGCTTTTCAGCGAATTCTGCGACGGCGAGAAGGTGGACCCGAGCAAGATCTCGGAGCTGTACGACACCATGAAGTTCGATGCGCTCCACAACCGGCAATTCCTCGAGTGGGTGTTCACGCCAACCAAGCAGATGCTGGAGGATGAGTACGGCAGCATGGTCGGGGGTAAAGAGTCTAAGCCGCAGCCGAAAGAGCCCGAGGAGGGCATCAGGAAGACTTCGGAGGACTCCAGGCAGGGACGGGGCCCGCCCGTGCCGGATGACAGGAGCGAGAAGTCGGAGTCGGCAAGGTCGGTCAGGCGCATCTTCCGCCGGCGGTCGTGGATGAACGGGCTGCGGAACCACGGCGACGGTGCGGCGTCGCCAGAGCAGTACTTTCACCTGTACAAGGGCAACAGCCAGACCAAGGCCAAGACCGAGGCCTATTTCGAGCCGCTGCGCGAGCTGTACCAGCTGGCCAAGGTCCTGTTCGACTTTGTGTGCCCGCAGGAGTACGGCATCTCGGACAGCGAGAAGCTCGAGATCGGCTTGCTGACGTCGCTGCCGCTCATCAAGGAGATCGTGCAGGATCTGGAGGAGATGCAGGCGTCGGACGAGGCAAAGGGGTTCTTTTACTTCACCAAGGAGTCGCACATCTACACGCTGCTCAACTGCATCCTCGAGGGCGGCATCGAGACCAAGATCAAGCGGAGCAGCATCCCCGAGCTCGACTATCTTTCGCAGATCTGCTTCGAGCTGTACGAGAGCGAGATCAAGCCGCCGAACTCCGACGCGGCCTCGGGCAACGGCGCGGACCTGCCGTCCTTCCAGTACAGCATCCGCATCACCATCAGCCCGGGATGCCACGTCTATGATCCGCTGGAGGTGCAGCTCGACAGCCGCCACTGCATCAGCTGGTCGCCACGCCGGAGTCTGACGGCACACGGAGACTGGAAAAAGGTCATCGAAACTCTGCGGGCCAGATTTCACCAGTAGGTCCTTGTCTCTCTCTCTCTCTCTCTCTCTCTCTCTCTCTCTCTTGTCTCCCACTCCACATTCTTTGGCCACGTTTCACCCCTCATTTTATTTTCTCTCTGTGTGGATCGTAATCGTACATCTAACCGAGGATTCTCCCCTTTTCTCGCAGGGTTAAACTACCAAAGTCGTTCGTTGCAGTCAACCTTTCAGATGCCTTCTCCTTCCAAGAAAAGCAGGGGAGCGAGGCGGGCGGAGATGAAAACCGGCTTGGCGAGAGCGAGGTGCTGGAGATGAAGCCGAACAAGCATTCAGCGCCTGCCGCAGCAGAGACGAACTAACAGTGTAGCACCCGTGCCACACACGCACACCCAGCGAACATGCAGTCGGAGGGCCGATGAGGGCCTCGCCCACCATCAGCCCACTCTTCTTTTTTATCTACGTACGGTATGCAACCATCCTTGGAGAAGCAGCCCCACAGTCTCCTTGGCCTGCGGAAACTTCATGCGGATTTTAGATGCTCAAGGAACATGGTTACGGGCAGAGGCGGGTAGCGGGCTGGGTATGATCATTAGACGTCCTTGGGGGAGGAGTAGACGCATGTTTCCGTTGTATCTCGATAGACAGCAAATGCACAGTAGCGTGGACAAACCCATCCAGGAGAGCAGATTCTGCCCATCGGAAGCACCACCGCCCAGTAGAGCCGGGACAGCTGCGGCGATGCTATGGCGGGCTGGTGGTGGCCACACTCCCTTCCCATCTCACTTGGGTGTGGCACAGATCAGGCCCGATTCCAGGACCGGAGAGCGGTCAAAGGCAGAGGAAACCACCCTTTGATGGTGGGTATATATGTACCTACCGTCACATCAGAGCTTGACCGGTCCTGCCAGGGAGGGAGGGGCAGCGGTTGCGTGTAGATGGCGGTGGTATGCAGGCCCCTCTTGCACATGAAATGCCGTGCTACGGGGCGGGAATGCATCACGCGGCCCCTTCGAGGGCGTTTGTGTGTGTGTGTGTGTGTGTGTGTGTGTGTGTGTGTGTGTGTGTG